>JAJHPF010000019.1:2997500-3597500 GCA_024447775.1 Carex cristatella
TACATGGATATTTAAATAAAATCCGTGTAGGAAGAGGTAAGAATAAAATATTAGTAATTCATAACCTTCCTACACGGTTTTTTAACTTAATATCCGTGTAGGAATACTCTTCATAAGTAGATATTAATTAAATATCCGTGTAGGAATCCATTGCTACACGGATTGTTCAATTAATATCCGTATAGGAAGGTTAAGAGAACTACACGGATATTTAGTTAATATCCGTGTAGGAAGAGTATTCCTACACGGATATTAAGTTAAAAATCTGTGTAGCTCTCTTGCGATCGATGAGATGACTGTGGGAGGTTTTCCACACGGGTCTTTATAAATAATCCGTGTAGAATTAGTATAATCGTACACAGATAATTATCCATGTGTAAATGGTTGCACATTTCTACACCTCAACATTGCACATGATTCTAAATCCGTGTAGAGCGGTTCATCATTTTTCATCCGTGTACAATATGTGTTTTTGTAGTAGTGAATATAGGATGTCTAAAATTTTTTATTGAAAAAAAAGGCATTTCTATAATCATACAGTTGGTGGTCATGCACTTTCTTTTAACTAGTTCTGAACATTTATATGATAAGCAAATTTCTGAATAAAGCAGCACATACCGTATGAATACATTGGAGAGGGGTCTGTTGTATTGAGATCTACAACACCGGCAAGAAGGGTGTGATTAGAGAATTTCTCTACCGCAAGCTGTATTGCCACCTTTTGCTCTCTTCCTATCCGTGTATTTGGGTTTGTTATTACACCAATTGGCACTGTCAGTGCCCTTATTGTGTTCTGGAATGGAATGAGGAACAAAAATAAGAAGAGACTTAAGAAACCTCTTTCCATGGTTTGCTTAATTAATCAACGCACGTATGCTATTATCTTGTCTTCAAATTATATATAAGAGCAGCTAGGTTTCCTATAATTTTATCATTATTGATAGTGCAAAAACAAACTCCAGAAACAATTTTGAAATTGATACCGCGTGTTGACTATAATTTATTTGACTGAACCAATTTATACGTATTAAAGAAGCTGACTGGTGATTTCGCCAAAAAATACAAAGAAATATGATATACAATACAAGCAAGTTGCTCCTCGATTTTTTTTTCTTCTTTCTGTCTGTCCTCCTTTTCAAAATATTTTATAATATATATATATATATATATATATATATATATATATATATATATATATATATATATATATATATCTTTAGTTTAGTTTAGTAAGTTGAGAGGCATATATAGGGAAGGTGGAAAGGGAGGCTAAGTCCTATAAATTAAAAATGTTAATTTTTGTCCTTTGAAATTTTTTTAAACCACGACGGACAGAAAAAAAATATTCATTGCTCCCTACCACCAACTTTTGCGAGTACAATTTTAATGAGCAATTTTGACAATTAATCCGATCAACGAGGAACAAATTGTTTGATACTTCATAACCATTTTTTTATGAATGTTATATCTAACTAGATGAAATTAATTGTTTCAAGTTCATAAAAAAAGTTAATAAATTAGAGAAACACAAATCTGTTTAACAAAACCCAAACAAACATAAACTTTAACACATTCCAAAATCTCATTAGCGTAAGCGTTTCTGTCAGATTGAAATGCATCATTAATTATACATTAATCATGAACCTCTCCCGCAACCCATTAAAGCAATGGATGGCTGAATAGGCATAATAATTTTTAACTACGAGCAAAAATATGAGCACAGATCGATTTCAATGTGGGTCGTAAATATAACATACAGTCCAACTAATGTTTTTAGTTTCTTCCTTAGGCTGTGCTACAGATCTAAAGCTCGTAGAGGAAGAGGAAGGGATAAGGAGGGAGGTGAATTGAACGACTTTTCCACCGAACAGTAGAAGCTACACTCTGATTTGGGATGACAGATTTCGTCAAAAATCAACGCGACGTAACCTCCGAATGATAACGCGCAACCTTTGCTCTACCTCCGATTGCCTCTTCTGGAGCAGGTGACCTCGCCCAGTCAAGTGCGGTTTGGCAAGCTCTCACCTCCGCACAGTAGATTTGCCCTTCTCCTCCCTCCACGTAACCTCATCTGGAGCACGCCCTTATAGAATTTTTTGTTTTTCCTATAGTGACCTCAAGGCACTGATAGTTTAGTAATTTTTAGTGTCGGCTGTCCCTTCCGAAAACGACACTGACAGCTAAGATTTTGTGTTGGTCGTAAAAAACAGACTATTAATTTTAGACAGAGGTTTAAATAGAGTTTATCACATCATAACGGAACGGCTAAAAAATAGCATTATGTCCATACTACACTGTTATAGTGCCGATAGTTCCGTAGCTTTTATGATCCGAAAAAGCTTTAGCGCCACTATAGCGTATTATTTAGAACTCTAATTTTAAATATCAATGTCAACTTTTATGTGAGGAATCGACACAATAATACAAACATTTGATGAACTGTCACACATCAGATCAACAAGCTCTAAGAAAACATTAATATTCATGGCATGACAACTAATAGCTTTTCCAACTTATGTAGTGTGTGCTTTGAAGCCAACAATCTTTTCCTCAGAAAAACAAACTTCTTGTAGTTCTCAAACTTCTAGGCATGTCCAAGAGGAGCCACAGATCCGCACAATTTCTTAACCTCGTCTAGGGGTGTTCGAACTGTTTGTTCGATTAAAAATTGAAAACTGAATTAAAATAGTAAAACTAAAATTTTAGTCAGTTTTAAACAAAATAACAAAATCAACCGAATAAAACTTATCAATTGAGTAACAACCTAACCGGAAAAATCAAACTAAATTTCAGTTTATTTGGTTGAACCAAAATAAGATTTATTAAATTTCAAAAGATAATAACTCAATATATACACAAATACTATTTTTTTTAAAGTAGTGGAAAATCCACCGATTTCTATTGAAATCAAAGAGTTACAGGAGCTACTTAAAATAAGTACTCACCTAGTACATATTACAAAATGTCAAACTACCCAAAACCACTATGTGTCACACTAGCAGGATATAGCCTGCTAATGATCTGTTACCACTAACATCAGAATGAGATCCTATACCAGAACCCAGTGTTGTAAATAACGGTATGCGGTCGTCGGACGGACGAGGTACCGCCAAGTGATTAATCGGTATGCGGCCGATTAATCGGAATTATGCGCACAATTTAACGTTTTTATTAAATTTATGTATATATATCATAATTTATTAAAAAAATATTTATTTAACTCATTAAACTTATCAGATAAACTTAATTTAAGTTAGTTTTATTATTATAACATGACACTATACTTATTTCTTCGTAACACGTAAGCATTTTGCATGTGTAAGTAACACATTTATTTAATGAAAATAAATTTGAGAATTAAACTTTTTTCAAATACTAATAACATATTATTTGAAAGAAAGAAAACGTTCTAACATAAAATCACTAAATTTAATTTATGATAATAACATAATTTCATAAATAAACATGTCGTACTAATTGAAAAAATTACATCAGTAAGTAAAAAAAATATATATGGTATATAAATAATAGAAAAATTAATCAATTTCAAAGTAAGTAAGAAGAAAAAAAAACATATATAAAAAATATTGGATGAATATCCAAGCATAAATAAAACTACAATACATGATTTATAAACCTTATTATCACACACTATTATAGAAAAAAAAACAATGTGGAAAAAAAATTCACTGGAATAAACGGAAAAAAAAACGGGAATAAACGGTCGATTAATCGTTTTTTCCCGCCAACAGGCATCCGTTAAGCATATTCAGAATAGTTTGGCCGTCGTTTCCGATTAAACAGCCGTTTAATCGGCCGTTTAATTGGTCGTTTTTCCCATTTTTTACAACACTGCCAGAACCAAAAGATTACTGAGCACAAATACAAAACAAACAAGCAATTAATCCAAAAGATCCCAATCCATAGAATCATCTTCAGCTGGGTCTGCGCTAGACATTGGATTGCCACTTCCAGAATCTAGCGTTCCCTCGCTGTCCCCTTCCTGTGACAGAGACATCAGCAGCCCCACGACCTGTGTTGTATCTATGTTGCTGGTCGGTTCCTCTAGAACTTGGTCTGGGAGATCCTTAACATCAAGAGGGAATCATAAGACTAAGTTTCAAAAAAGAATTATTTGATTTGGCCTTACACACTAGTAAGAAGCTAAAGAAATAATTTGAGCCCCTAATCTTTTTAGAGATACCGACCTAGTATTATTAAAACAGACATGATTGTGCTCTAGCCAAACTGTCCAAAGAATTGCTCATCTTAAAAGTTATGTTAGCAATCTATCCTTAAGAGAAATGGCTGCATCGATTAGCCATAGGTCTTCTAAACATTCAAAATCAAACTAAAAATTGTTAAAAGATACAATCCAGTTCCAAATAGCCCTAATATATACACAAATACTATTAATAATCATAGAAACAAAAAAACAAAATATATATAGGTCGAACTGAAATAAGAGAGATTAAACTAAACTAAACATAAAAAACTGAAGTAATTCAAGTAAATATCAAGTTTCAATTTGTTTGATTGAACCGAAATAAGACACATTAAACTGAATCAAATATAAAAAACTGAAATAATTAAAACGTTCAACCGGTTAAACTATTAAAACAAAAAAACTGAACCATTAAATTCAAAATTTGACGGCTCGGTTGAAAACGAAATAAATGGGATCTAATAAACTCCCAGAGATCACTTGTCCACTTGAGAAGAGCGGTAAGAACAGCAATGCCCGTTGTAAACATGAAAAAATATTCAAAGTTGGCAAGTTCTAACTTGCTCTGTCTACTCTTGTTTTTCTGAAATAATTTCGTTTGGAACCATTTTGTCTGAAGTTGCATGATCGTGCCATTTTCTTGTAGGCTCATTATGGCTGTTGACAAATCATCTCTCAGGGGAGACCGTTTGGGAAGGACCTGGGCACAAGGAAAAAAGAGAGAAAAAAAAATTATGTTAACCAGCTAGCATTAATTAATTTCCTTCCCAAAATAGGAATAAAAATGAAAATGAGATATATTATTGACTATTGATTGTTATGTAATGAAATTTAATATATAGAAATATCCAACAACTTGCCAAAGAGTCATTGATTTTGCCAAATTAGCTATCATAAGCTCCTGTAACCGGGGTTAGCTTTAGGGATTGGTTCACGAGTTATAGTAGGAGCTGCATATGGTTCCTTTTATGTTTCTGTTCTTCGGAATAAAAACGGTAATCGAATCTGAATCACTATTTTCTCTTTTCTTTCTATTTTAAGGAAACAAGGACCATTGCAACTCAATTGATCAAACAAAAAATAACTTGACCAGTTTTTCAGCCCACTTAGATGACAATGAATATAAGTGAAGTAAATAAAGTGCAGCTTGAACCAATGTCTGCGATAACCAAATAACATGAGTGTGTCTTTAGAGCCCAAAATCTTCTGAATTGGCAATGTACGTGATACATTATATTAAACCAGTACGCATTTGATTTATTTTTACTTTTTACTGAAATGAAATTTTAGCCTTACTTATGATATTTAACAGCCCATTTTTCATTTGTAAGGAAATCCAGGTTAGACAATCTTGAATGCATGCTAAGTCTTATATATTTTGTATATCAATGAGCAAACTAATATGGATTATCAAAGGAATACATCTAGTTTTGCACAGGAATTAGTATATTATACATAATCGTTTAAAAGTTTCCATGTTGTAAGAACCAAATATGCATCATCATTACAGTTTCCATGTTGTATTTCATATATATAGTCACAGAAATGTAAGAAAAAGTAAACGACTTACAAATCCAAAACCTCCGAGTGTCCTTGATTCTCCATGTATGGCATAATCTCTGTGTTTTGAGAGAAAAACACGAAGGTATGGCAGCTCGAGATGAGCAGCATTAATTGTCTTGTTTTTAAATGCTAATGCATATTCATCGCGTGTACCAATCTGGACAAGATTCTCAGTTTTGTAGTTAAAGTTAGACTGTAGGTAGTCACGTACAAATGATTGAGGATTATACCCAATCTTCATGTTATCATCATCGGGATATAGTTTTTCATTCACTAGAATTGAACTAAGGCTTGCGGTGAAGCTGCTCAGCAATACTTGAACTAGTAGGAACCACGACAACAATACTATCTTTGTATGGTAGCTACCAACACCTAAAGCAAAGGGAAAGAGCAATGAGAAATTCAATTTCTTATACCCGAAGATAGAAACTATGACTATGATTAAAATTTAAAAATCAAATTTTTGATACTTATCAATAGCATTGTTGACATTACATACCTTCATCAATTTTGAGAAAAACAGAGTTGCATAGTAACCAAATCGAGGCAGCAATTTGTTTCCATATTGGGCCACGAAAATCTTCATCAGCTCCATCAACATTTTTCTCTAATAACCAAACTAGAAATATGTACCCAAATAAAATGCACCCGATACATATCCACAGAGGATGAGAAAATGGCTTTATTGGCGACCATTTGGTGTCGGTGCTTTCTGTGTAGAGCAACTTCACAAGCTCAGATGTAAGAAAGGGCTGGGTAAAAGAAACATTCTTTGTCCGATTACTGACAATAGTAACATCTCCAATCACAAGATCAACTTCCTGCAGGAATGTACAAACTTAAAACTTTTTTTCACAAAGTAAGAACAAAAGTAGAAATTAAAAAAAAAAGAATAATCAGATAGATAGCATGCATTTATTTCTTAATTTTATTATCCAATAAAGAGATTACTGAAATTCTGTTCATTTCATGTAATGGGTCTTTATACCAGTTGAGATGGTTTTGTGTCATCTTGAAAAATAGTATCTCAGTTAACGGGTATTTATATTACATAGAAGAAAAGGTGTCCAAGTTTCTCAAGTCAAATTAGAAAGGTTTTCACTTTATACCTGGAAGTGAACCAGGTTAGCAAGGTCATTGTATGTCGTTACATGGCAGTGGTTATTGGATTCGGTTGTGTAGGCAACATATTGGTAGCTTATATTATACTTCAGAAAGCTGAGAACTTTTGTAAAAACATCGATGCAGAATCCAGACACTGCGCTATTATCAACCTCAGAACTACAATTTATGGTTGAATCATTTTCCACATTCACAAAATTTTCCCAAAATGGTTTAGCTGGTATTCCAACCCTTAGGGTCCTCAACCCACCTGGCTTCATTGCATCCTGGTTTCCAATTGATCCATACAACCAACTAAGATCTTTCATGCCAGGATCAAAACCAGCATTGTCGTGCCAGAATCCCAGATTCATATAAGTCTTCCCAACAATACCGAAAATCTGATAATGGGAAATTTTCATTTTTCTGTTATCAAGGATACTGTTTTTCGGCACTATTGTACCGCTGAGCCCTTCAAAATTGACCATGGATAGAGCTTCTACAAGTGCGATATTCTTCGTTATAGATTCATTTGAAGCTAGAGATAGTGCATGCACTGCATCATATGCTCTCACAGCATACACTCCTGGGTTAAAGAAACTTCTGTTGTTCATTCCATAATCACTTGCAAACATTTTTTGGAACTTTGAAAAGAATATTTGGTATTCAACGGACTCATTGATATAAGATTTGATTCCCACAACACCTTGCATGTTGTTTGCAATAAAGGTTGATGATAAGGTTGAGTTCAATAGGTCGGTAATGTCATCACCACAGACCCACATGTATCTCGGGCTAGTCATATTTAGTTCTTTTGCCTTCTTGAAGAGAGTCAGAGCAAGACCCTCTGAGCTATGAAGTACAATATACACCGTAGATTCATATTGCATCATTTTGCGCAACTCTGCCTCCACTATCCGTTCTAAATCAGACACAGAGTTTTGTGGTTGAAAGATCGCATGATACTCAAGGTTGGATCTGATGTCTCTGAGGGATTCTCTCAGTAGCAAATTGGTATTTGAGGCCAAGAAGAGCGCATCATCCTCGAAAATTGTGATGATTTTTGGCCAGCCGTGATGTTTGACAAAATCGGCAATGCAGCGCACAAATGCTCCTCGTGAATATGAGATTTGGAAAGTAAATGGTCCAGTAATAGAGGAAGGCAAGAGCGAAATGAAAGGGGTTTTGGCTCCATTAGCAGTGGTTCCAGAAACAAGAATTTGTTGTGATGTTCCTGTGGTTATGATAGCCTTAGCTCCCCATTGGATGAGACCTTGGGCTGCATATAAGAATTTTGTCAGAATAACAAAATGCAAAATAATAGAACTCGTAAATCTGTCATTATTTGTGTTAAATTATGGAACTTTTATTAGGACTTTAGAATAACAAATCGGTGTAATAACTAATGCCACCTGAACTGAGCCATCTGCTTTGAGTCAGGCTCAAATCCCAAAAAATCCCGCTAAAAGCCACAGTGGATCTGGCATGTTTGATTCAAATCAAATGGACCAGATTGCATGCCATAGTTACGTACAACATCATTGCAACTACGGCAGCACATTAAAAGTTTTGAAGAATTACCCTGCGAGAGTTATCTTTGTTTTACTTGTAGTGTGTGTGTTGGGAATAAATTGAGATAACAGAAAAACTCACAATAATTTTTTATTACTCAACTTAGACTTATTACACATACAAGAGACATAGTATAAATACTAAAAACTAATCCTAATTTAGCATCCACTACCCTAAAATTATGGTGCTATAATTAGCTTACAGCTACACCCACTAACTCTATTACATGGACTTACCAAAAATAGAAAAACGTGTTTACACAGACAGTTATAACATAAGACAAATTTAGCGCCAGTGACGCGGGCCGTGTCCCTAGCTACGCGGGCCGTGTGGGGACACCTGATGACTTGGATTACTTTCAACACTTCCCCTTAATCCAAAGTCATCTACATTCATCATTCTTCGACACCAAACAAACTTCTCTCTTGCAAGAGCCTTGGTCATGATATCAGCAACTTGTTCATTCGTATTCACATACTTCAATTCGATTTCGTTTTGCTCAACCAACTCTCTAATGAAGTGATGCTTTGTTTCAATATGCTTAGTACGACTATGAAACACCGGATTTTTGCTCATTGCTATTGTTGACTGGTTGTCGCATAGTATCTTTGTTTGCTTGTGGTTTAACTCTTCTAAAATGCGTCTGAGCCAAACACCTTGACATGCCGCTGATGTCACAGCATTGTACTCCGCTTCTGCTGTGGAAAGTGCAACAGTTGATTGCTTCTTCGAATTCCAGCAAATTGCATTGTCACCATAGAAAAACACTTGCCCGGATGTGCTCCTTCTATCGTCCATGCTCCCTGCCCAATCACTATCACTATATCCAATTAAGCTTGGATTCTCCACAGATTTGTACCACAGGCCATAGCTCGTTGTGCTTGCAATATACCTTAATATTCTTTTTGCTGCTCCCATGTGTTGTTTGGTTGGTGTTTGCATGAACCTCGAGATGACTCCAACTGAGTGTGAGATATCGGGACGTGTATGTGTCAGGTACATCAAGCCTCCAATCAAACTTCGGAATTGAGTCGCCTCAATGTGTTCGGTGCCATCCTCTGCTGTGAGCTTTTCGTTGATATTCGATGGTGTTTGCACGGGATTGCATCCTTTCATTCCAAACTTCTCAACCAGATCTTTCGCATACTTTCTTTGAGAAATGAACATGTTACCTTCTTCTTGCTCAATCTCTAGCCCTAGAAAGTAGTGCATCTCACCCAAATCCGTCATCTTGAACATATTCATCATCTGTTCTTTAAATGCTTGAACCATCCCTTGATCTGTACCGAAGTAGATCATATCATCTACATACAAACTCACGACCAGCAGACCTATGTCCCGTTTGATGTAAAGATTCGGCTCGTTCTTGCTTCTCATGAACCCCAAGGTTTGAAAGCATGCATCTACCTTGCTGTACCACGCCCGTGGAGCTTGCTTCAAGCCGTATAGTGCCTTGTAGAGCCTATACACCCAATCTTCTTTGCCTTTGATTTTGAATCCTTCTGGTTGTTCGACATACACCTCTTCCATTAGTTCTCCATTCAAGAATGCAGACTTGACATCGAGTTGAAAGACTGGTTGCTTCAATTGGACAGCTAGTGCTAACACGAGTCGAACGGTTTCAAACCTCGCAACAGGGGAGAATGTTTCATTGTAGTCAATTCCTTGCCTTTGTGCATAACCCTTCACGACTAATCTCGCCTTGTATTTGAGCACCTTACCATCAGGACCGAGCTTGGTCTTGTAGACCCATTTGACCCCAATTCCCTTGTGATCCTTTGGCAGCTCTACTAACTTCCACGTGTTGTTCTCTTCAATTGCCCGAATTTCTTCTTTCATAGCCGTGACCCATTCTTTCTTGCCTGCAGCCTTCTTCAAAGCACTCGGGATCTTTCACCATCAGCACTTGTGTTGATGAGTATAGTTCTTGCAAGGTTTTGGTCTTTTCTTTGTGATTGTGGATTGATTCTTCTTGTATAAACTCGCAAAGTGGTGTTGGTATGTCTTCATTTTTGCCGAGGCTGCTCACTTGTTTGTTTCGAATTGAGGCTGCTCGGTGTTACCGCTGTCTCGAATTGAATGGTACACGGGCCGTATCGGAGTCCACACGGACCGTGTCACCTTCATGCGGGCCGTATCGGATGATGATCCGGGTCGTATCGGGTTCTACAACTTCTCTCGTCGCCTACTCTTGGTATGTTGTTTTCTCGCCATAGACCAACTCCGGTTAGCATCTTCATCGAATGTTACGTTGCGGCTGACTATTGTCTTCTTTGTTTCGGGGTTGTAGAGTCGATATCCCTTCGATTGAATACAGTACCCTATGAATATGCACTTTTTCGATTTTGCATCCAACTTCTTGCGGTTGTGTGAACTTATTTGGGTGTACGCAATGCATCCAAAGACTCGCAAGTGACTCACATTTGGTTTTCTTCCAAACCACGCCTCATACGGAGTTTTGTTCATGACTCGCCTTCGTCGGAGAAAGGTTGAGGATGTATCTTTGCGGTGGCTACGGCTTCGCCCAAAAAGAGTTTGGCATCCCTTTCGATTTCCAAAGATGCTTCTTGTCAACTCAACAACAAGACGATTCTTTCGCTCGGCTATACCGTTTTGCTCAGGGGTGTAGGGAGTGGTTAGTTGCTGCAAAATGCCTTCTTGTTCACAGAATTTCTTGAATTCGTTTGATTGATACTTACCACCCCGATCCGATCTCAACACCTTCAGCTTCATGCCGGTTTGAGTTTCTGTCATGGCTTTGTACTTTTTGAACATCTTGAATGCTTCGCTCTTATAGGTAAGGAAGAATACCCATGTCAATCTACTGTAGTCGTCGATGAATAGCATGAAGTATTTGCTTCCTCCCATTGAACTCGTCTCCATGGGTCCACATAAGTCGGTATGCACTAGTTCAAGTATTCGAGTTGCACGGAGAGATTGGTCCTTCAGAAATGGTAATTTTGATTGTTTGCCAAGTACACACCCTTCGCATAACCCAACTTCATCTATCTCTGGTAGACCTATTACCATACTTTTCTGGTTTAGTAACTTTAAACCATTCATGTTTAAGTGCCCATATCTTAGATGCCATAATCTGCTTTGATTAGTTTCCACCATTGCAAGTGCGGTATCATCAACGAGAGGTTGTTTCTAGTGGAAATAGGTTGTTTTGAGTCTTACGGATGGTTGCTATCACATGCTTTGTTGATGAATCCTCGATTTTGCAAGTGCAGCCTTCAAACTTGATCGCATAGCCGCTCTCCATCATTTGGCCGATGCTCAGGAGGTTTTGTGCAAGTTGTGGAATGAAGTATACATTGTGTAGATATCTTGTGTTGCTTGCGGTTTTGATGACCACCTTGCCGATTCCTTCAACTTGAATTTGTTTGTCGTCGCCAAGTCTCACAGGCTTCTTGTATGACTCGTCCAATTCTTCGAAGAGATACTTGTAACCGGTCATGTGATTAGAACACCCATTGTCTAGGAACCAAACTTGGCTTGCATTTGTATCCTGTACGGTCCATGTGCTTTGAACACGGGCCGTGTCAGGCATGGTACGGGCCGTGTCAGGAATGGTACGGGCCGTGTCAGCAGTTTTCGTCATGAAGAGCCTGGTTTCAGTGTCTTCTTTGTTGCCTTTCTCCTCTGCAACGTTGGCTTGCTCTTCCTCACGTTTCTTCTTGTAACAATCAGCCTGCACATGGCCGAATTTGTGACAATAATAGCATTCAACACCTTGTTTGCCTTGTCCGTTTTCCCTCTTCTTCTTGTAGCAATCTGCCTTGACATGACCCAACTTGTGGCAATAGTAGCACTCGATATCCTTCTTTGTTGCTTGTTGTTGACGGTTGTCTCCACTGCTCGTGCCTCTTCCACGACCTCTACCGCTGCGACCTCCTCCTCTACTTGAGTTGCCTTTGGTGAGGAATGCCTTAGAGTCATCCTTCTCTTCGGATCCGAGAAGACGAACTTCATGGGCTTGCGGCGAACCCATCAACTCGTCGAAAGAGTATGTGGACAGATCCTTGGACTCTTCGATTCTTTGCCACGACATGGTCGAATTTTCTTTGTAAGGCTGCGGAGCACCTTCATAACTACAATCTTTTCTGCAAGATCCTCGCCACAACTCTTGATTTGGTTGACGGTGGATGTTACTCTTGTGAGAAACGCTTGAACAGATTCGCCTTGATTCATGTTCAACGTCTCGAACTCTCTTCTCAATCCTTGTAGCCTTATCTCGAGAACTTTCATATTTCCTCGGAAGGCGGTTTGCAAGGTTGTCCATGCCTCCTTTGCCGATGTCGCTGCTGCGATCTTTGTGAACACCGTGTCAGCAACGGCTTGTTGAATGAAAAACAGCGCCTTCGCATCGCGCTTTGCTGTTTCTGCTGGTGTGGGATCAGGGACCGGTGCTCCCTTCTCTACCAATTCCCATAGGCCTTGCGACTTGAGCAAAGTTCGAATCTTGATGCTCCAGAACTCATAGTTGTCTCCCTTGAACAGCGGAATCGAGGGATTCGATACATTCATGTTCTCTGCCATGGTCGGATCTGCCTTGATCTCTCACCTTTGGCTCTGATACCAATTTTGTTGGGAATAAATTGAGATAACAGAAAAACTCACAATAATTTCTTATTACTCAACTTAGACTTATTACACATACAAGAGACATAGTATAAATACTAAAAACTAATCCTAATTTAGCATCCACTACCCTAAAATTATGGTGCTATAATTAGCTTACAGCTACACCCACTAACTCTATTACATGGACTTACCAAAAATAGAAAAACGTGTTTACACAGACAGTTATAACATAAGACAAATTTAGCGCCAGTGACGCGGGCCGTGTCCCTAGCTACGCGGACCGTGTCCCTAGCTACGCGGGCCGTGTGGGGACACCTGATGACTTGGATTACTTTGAACAGTGTGTGTGTGTGTGTTTGCAAAGAATGACACCATCTGTTAAGCTGACCAAATGTATATATGATGAAGTTTCAGCTGTTTCAGACAAGTAAAAAGCGATATGGTATTTTAGTTGTTAAAGATCTTCAAAGTTCAAACATGATGATTTAATTTTTTTCAGAATGAAAATATGGAGTAGACGCATGGGGTGTGGGTGGGTGAGGGAGGGGGGGGTGGGGGTGGAGGAGGGGAGGGCTCTGTGGAGGGAGGGAGGGGGGTTTCTACAACAAATTAGAAGTATAAAAGTCAAGGGTCAAGGTCTCCCATTTTCAAGTGACATTTTTAAAAGAGCTAATAGTTTAATAAATGATAAGTCTAAAGTTTAATGCTGGTGTAGATAACTACCTTAAAGTTAATGATTGCCCTCTATTCCAATTGCATTAAACAAACGAAAGCTCCAGTGACATATATATTTAAAAAAAATATAATGTTATGTTTTTCAAGTAATTTCATATCCCAGCTAGCAAGAACCAATCAGAAGCACGAAGGCCTGACCAACTGAACATTGTATAGAAGTTCTAATTTGGAAATAATTGGACCAGAATCATAATTTATACTAAGAGATTAGGTTCTATAACTGATTGCATCGACAACTAATATTGACAATCACCTTGTTAATCTACTAAGTACTAACATTAGAATTTCATTCAATATGTGCTAGATGTCGAAATCATATTTTATTTTTAAAATTTTTGCGCAGTCAATCCATCCAACTTAACCACTAAATGTGATCTACATATCAAAATTTGTAAAATACAAATTATTTCTACATTTAATATTTTACTATTTTTTCAGATTTTTGAAATAGTAATTTAGAATTGTAAGGCTTAGATGCTATAGATAGTATAAGGCCTTCCGTACTACTGTTTCAAAAAACCTATCATATAAACTTCAAACTTCAATCTAAGTAACTCAATAAATTTGTTATATAATGAACTTGTAGAACACCAATTTTTATTTTTTTGGAACTCTTTTACTATTTTTATGATTTATGAAATATCACAAAAAATGATTTAAAAATAAAAGAAAATTGTCAATATTTTAGACTATTTTTTTGTCATCTTTCATAAATCATAAAAAAATAGTAAATAAATTCAAAAAATAGTAAAAATTTGTTTTCTACAAGTTTATTATATAATCAATTTACTGAACTACTTGGATCGAAGTTTGAAGTTTATACGATAGATTTTTGAGACAATAGCACGGAATTCCTTATGCTATCCATAGTACGTAAGACTTACTCTAAATATGTGCAGAACTTTCAAAATTCCCGAAAATTAGTAATAGTAAAAATTCTAAGACATGATAAAATTTAGTACCTTTAAGATTTAGTATGTAGATCACATTTATTGGCATATATCCACTATTGGATATGAAAATCATGATTATCATGACAGTTTGAATCTTGACCGAGATACAAATTAATATTTATATAATAGCCCCACTCATACTTACATAAATAAATTTTGGTATATAAATGGAAGTATAACTTTGAAAAGATAAGCAGCACTTACCAATTGAAATGCCTTGCAAACTGTCAGTACCATTGAGATCAGTTGCATTAAGGAGAAGATCAGAATCACTAGTGGAGAAGTTCTCAATTGCTAGCTTAATGGCAACTTTTTGCTCCTTCCCAATCCATGTACTTGGATTCGTGATTGCACCAATGGGGATTGTGGCTTGAGTAGCTTGTAGGAGAGAGCAACAACAAAAATGAAAAAATATGAAAGAAATGAACTTTATTTTTTGGAAGAACATCGATCTGACTTTTTGTGTGTCTTTTAATTGCTCCAAATCAAGGGTACAATATATATACATGTAAAAGAGAAGTATGGAACAGAGTTCTGTCAATTCAATGACAAGAAGAAAGAGATAAAAGTTGTCAAATTATTGACTTTAATTTAAATTAGAGATAAAGCCAGGTCTCCAGGAATCTAAAATCTATAGTATATATCAATCAACTTGCATATAGTTTACTTGTCCTATATGCTAGGTGCAATTGAAGCTGTCAAACAATTAAACTTGAAGATGCAATTGAAACGAACATGCCATACATGAAATTGAGAGTTCTTAACTATGACAATTATCAATATAGAAATAGATAGCATAAATTTATGTCAGAATACCCTGTATTTTTGCAATAAACTTGAATAAATACAGTTAACAAATCTGCAAAAACCATCATTACAAATTAGAAACCTCTAGAATGGGAAGCCCTGCATCTGCACTAACTTCATTAATGGTTCCCAGTTCCCACTATGAAGCAATCTCCCACTAGCTTCATAGGTGGCTCCCACTCTACATGCAAAACAAAGAAATAAAATGTCATTAGCCTCATTCTCTTAACACAAAATCCCGCAACCTTTCAGATCCAGACAAAACAAACCAGCTATTTACCAGAATCAAACAAGCCTCATCAAGGTACGTAGCTGGCCCTCTAAATACAGCATCAAGATTGCATCCCCGTTTACTACAAAATGACCCCTAGAAAACTAAACAAACATCACCTGAACTGAGCATTACTCACTGACCCAGACCCATACAATTCATCAACATCACAGTTCCTAACTCAACTAACTGCACAAGACATGAAGCCTCCCCTGATACAGAAACAAATCTTCTTGGTTCCTCTGCCACCAGATATCCATCTGAGTCCCCCCCTACAAGCATTACAAAATCAAATTTCCAGGACTAATCGGAATCAAATCGGATCGATGGGAACTTAGTAGGATGGTGTATGAAGAAGAATTTTGTAGACCCATTAACTAAGATCAGTTATGTTAAGAAGAAGAATATAGTTTTATCCAGATATTCGATTGGGTTTTTACAGAAACATATTATTGGTGGAACTTCCCACACTTTACCTTTTGACCTTGGTCTGATATCTGTACCATCTCAAATTATTCGAGGAATTTTGTCAAACAGGTTATAGGCATAGCATGGAATTATCAGAACTGAGATCGTTTTCTGGGTTGATAAACCGGAGAGCGCATTTTCAGATTAACTAGACTGCGAGGTGAAGCAAGCACTCCCACATCCGATTATTTAATGTTAGAAATATATTTTGAAAACACAAAATTTATTTAAATAAATATTTATGTTAATATTAATGTTTTAACTTTATAAATTATGGAGCTAATTGTGAGTTATTTTCTTAATCCAATTTCTCACTGTCCACCGCCACAGAAAATCAAATCATGTTAAATATGGTGGATAGCAAAGCTGGGCGTCTCTGATGCTATTTCTAAATCCTATCATTTACTCATAGAATCAATATAATTAATTGCAATAACTTGCTCCATTGCTCCAGCTTGCACAAGCAATAAAATCCAATTTCCTTTGAGTTTCTCTATGTGCATCAATATACCATTTATACAAATGTGCGGTTTCATTTTTACTGTTCAATTTCTTTTAATAAAAGAAACGGTAATGCAATGAATATTATGTTTAATATTCATGAATGCACAATTGATTGATATTGGCCTATAAATAGTTCATGTCATTTGGAGAGTATAATCCAATAATTCATATACTCTCTTGCTCTTTCTCATAACTCCATAATTCATAAAATTCAATTTCTATTCTTCCACAAATAAATATTTTCTTTCTAGTAAATATATTATTTTGCTACCATTGTTGAAAGAAGTTATATCAACCTCTACCACGGTTGTGCCCGCAGGCAGAGGAATACCGGCGTAACTTGAGGCAAGCTTAACCGATTATTCCTGCGCTTAAGGCGAGAAGTTGTCTTAGGTCCGCATTTTGCAGCTCTGAGTAATAAAGTTTTAATTTTATTCTTGATTATATTTTAACATAATTATTATTTATTTTATTGATTCAAATTCAAATTTAAAAATAGTTGGTTAGTTAATCTTTTTTCAACATTTAATTTATAGCATTTTAATAAAAATTAAAGCGGTAGCATAGAACCTGCTAAATGTTGTGGCCAGGTGTGACCACTAGGAGGAATAACGGTCACAAATGGCCATGATCGGTAACAAACAATGCGGGCCAAAAGCAAACGGTTCGAAACATGGTCCAATCGGGGACGGTTTCGATCAACCCGGCCGGCCTGATGGACGTGAGGATACCTGCGGGATTTTACAAAATGTTATCTGACAGCAATTGAATCTATCTCGTTGATTCAGCTAATTCCATGAGTCAGTGAAGATTATTACGTGTTTCATGCTTTCAGCGCAAAAATCGTCCCGCCAAGTAAATCTGTTACTATTAGGATCCCGTCACCTTGATCCGGCAGTTATTTGCTCTCAGGGGCGGACCCAAGCTCAACCGGGGCGAGCAGCTGTCCTTCTGGATTTTGTGTTTTAGTACAAGTCGGGACGTTTCGATCGACTCTAGCTGCTTCTCTCTGGAAATTTTTTTGCCTCCCACTGGATGTTTAATTTGTTGTTCGGGTTAAATTTAGAGTTAAAATTAAAATAAATTTCTTCAATTATGATTAATAATTAGAATTATAGATTAAAATATCAGAAATTACAAGTCAGAGCATTGAAAAATATAGATTAAAACATTATTTTTTATTAAGTACTTAATTAATTAATGGATTTGAACCCGATTAGCTATTTAAATCCAATTCGATATTTTTTTGCCCCCCCCCACCTGACGAAAATCCTGGATCCGCCCCTGTTTGCTCTAATTCGGCTTGTTATATTTGAAGTTGGCGGACTTTTCAATCTATTAACTCAAAGTTTCAAAACAAAAATATCTATTGTTGAATATATACATATGTTAACTTAATTAGTTTGATTAGGAAAATATAAATCTAGCATATATATATATATAGAGAGAGAGAGAGATTGACTAATATGATTTCGGTAGCACTTCGGCCGAAGTGCAACCAAATCGTTTTTCAATTTTCGAAGTCCAAAAAGTCGATCCAAACCGTTAGATGTGATCTCTATATTAAAATGTGCTTGGAGACCAAATTTTATATTTTTTTGAGAATTTTTGTACTATTTATTAAGCAACTTTGAAAATCTCTGATCCAATGGTGGTTTCTATTTAGACCGTCCGATTTAAATCCGCACTAATATTAAAGGGCTCATGCCTTTTAAGCGTGGGCTGAATTGGCCCGAAATCTAATCACACAGCAGAAAAAATTAACCAAAAAGTGTGTTAATGCAGAGGATATGAATTTTATAGCTCGAAGGTCTAACTCACCATGACACACACACACATACAGAGGTTAGCTACTATCAAAATGTTTGTTCCGGAGTCGTATTGCAATCAATTGATTTTTCAATTTTCAAAGTCCAAATGGTCAATCCAAACTGTTAGATATGATCTCTATATTAAAATATGTTTGTAGACTAAATTTTACATTTTTTGGAATTTGTTTAGCATTTATTAGTATAGTTTTAAAATCGTTGATTTTAGTAAATAGTGAAAAAAATTCTGAATCATTGAAAACAACGATTTTAAAACTGAGTTAATAAATTGTTAAAAAAAAATAAAAAATATAAAATTTAATCTCCAAACACATTTTATTATAGATTGAATATTGAACAATTTGGATCGACTGTTTAGATTTTAAAAATTTAAAAACCGAAACGTTTGTTCTATAACTTAGAAACAAATACTTTGATATTAGCCCACTATTATAAATCAAGGCCTCACCGTACCTGGCTTTTGGGAAGAGGAGTCAAGCGACCATAGGAAAGTGATCAAATAGTTGGGCCTTCAAAAGGTTTGAGCTTATTTGTGTCAGGGGACTAATTTGCATGTTATTTGTTGGGCGCCTATTAGTACATTTAATTCGAGTTAAATACAAACTGTTCGGATGAATCTCTCATTAAGAAATTGTCACGGTATCAACCGGCGGTAAATGTTTCGTCACCTACCGATGAAAGTTTCAGATTCGATATAATAATGCCCCAGTTTTCACAATGTTATACACGACTTGTCTGACACAGGCTTTTCGGGCCTATGTGTGGGTAGTCCAACTCCAATAATAAAGCCCACCGAAAAAATTATTGGACTGGGCCTCCCGAACCGAATCTTTGATTATAACTGATGCAGATCCGAAGGGGGATGAAATATATGCACCTCACATAACATTGATTTGTTGGCTAATATCTTACTTCATTTACATCTTGTTGGTAACTTGATTAAATTCTTGACAGAAGCCGAGAAACGGAACTAGTACAGGATCCAAGTTATCAAAAGCATCAGCGCAAGTATTAAAATTACGCTCAAATATCCAAAATGAAAACTCAACATATATATAAACGGACTTCCAATAAAAAAGAATATAGCTTGCATTTCCTTCGAAAAAAGCATGAAAATGCAACTACAACATGAAACGAAAAAAAGAGGAAGAGAAGGTACGCAACATCCGTTACATCCCTCAGAAGGCTCTTTAATAAGCCACATTCATCTTCCTACTCGCTCCCAACAAAAAAAAAACGAAAATTTCAACCCAACCCCCTCATTTATCTTGAAAAAATAAAATCACAATGACATACAAAGAATGAAAGCAAAACTTGACAACATAAATTACACAATCATAATACCACCAGCCAACAAATTAATTAATCACATAGAACCTCAATTGAGAAGTATTAATGTGTCATGAAGTAGAGCGCAATGCAGTGGCATCCTCGCAACTGAAAAGATCTTTCTCGAAAAGAGAAGAAGGATCTCCGGACAACTGTGACTCCATGTTCTTCCTGAGGCTTTGTTCTTCATAAATTTGTCTCAGCCTCTCTACTTCCTTCTTGAGTGCCTCTTGGTGAGCTGCATATATAATGGAGTTCTTACTGTTAATTAATACAATCAATATAGAGAAATATATATGTATCACATTTTTCTAGAGTAACTGTTCAAATATGCTTCTTAAGTATCTCTCTCTAACGCTACTGTAGAAACCGGTGTTTTAAAATTCGGTCTATTGGGCCGAATATTCGTATTCGGTTGGAATCCGCATAGAAAATAAGTATTCAGTCCAATATGTTGTTTTAAATATTCGGTCAAATATTCGATATTCAGTTCCGCATATTCGACCGCATATACCCATATTCGGTCGCATATTCGGCCCTGATGTAAAATTAATCATTTATTAGATACTTCCTTAATAATATAATTATTATTTTAAAATCATCATATATAAATCCAAATATGCGGTATACGGTGGCCTTCCGTATACCGCATAAGAACCGAATATTAAAACACTGGTAGAAAATATAGCAACTATTTAATTATGCTTGCTTATGCTATATATGTCCCGGGCTAAACAACTACACAGACAAATTGGGCTCAGAAACAGACCGTAAATACAACACTACATAGTAAGCTACCAAATGGGTTGGGTTGGGCTGGATTGGGCCCAGGATTTGTTATGACATCAGATTAAGATTTGTTATGGATTTGATACTAGCATTATCTTTGAGGACTTTAAGTTTGAGCATATACCATCTCTGAAGATGTTATCTTGAGCGAGTGCAGCTATTCGTTGCTTGAGATGGCTGTTACCTAGTGTCAGTATAGAACGTTGGTGATCCAGAAATGCCACCCGTGGCGATAATGTCGACACTTCGGCCTTTTGAAAATTAATTAACAAAAAAGATTAAGCTTAGTTAATGAAACATATATAGCCTAATTGTGCTAATATTGAATTTCACTAAAAATGTTGGTAATTCAGAAATACCTGTAATGAAGTAACACTTCGTTCTAGCTCGGATATATAATGCAGCTTCCTCACCCGAGATCTCTGCGCCGATTGCCTATTTGCTAAAATCCTAGCCGCACAATTTACAAAGAACATGGGGATTATAAAAAGAACTGAATTCTTGCATGAAAAAAAAAAAAAAAAAAACTAAAGCAACTCAGCTCATCCAGTTAGTGAGAAATTGAAAATTTATAGCCAAAAACTTCATCACTGTATATTATTAGAATTTAGTATATTTTAACTTCAAGTTGGCAAGGTTTTTGTTTTAAATCCTCTGGTGTTTCTTCAACATTTTCTGCAGTACTATCTGATACAATCTGAATGCTGATTTATCAAACCAATTGTAGAAAATTTTCACAAAAAAATATCTAACAGCTCAAATGCCATGTTACAAATATAGGGCGGATTTGAAAATTTTGTTTGAATTCCGTTTGGTTTTTACCTCTTAACCCTCTTTGGATCACCAATCCTCTCTGAATCCGGTGAAATAGCCAACTCATCTCCTTTGCAATCGCTCTCCGCCTCCTCTTGCTGCTCCATCGCCTTCTCATTTATACTCTGATTATCAGACTGTGTGGATTCTTTCTCAGTTGACTGGTGGGTGGACCCTGCTTCGTCAGTGAACATCGATAATAGCTGGTCATCATCCAGCCGTTGAAATTCATGACCTCCACAATCAGGCTCCTCCACGAAAGCAACTGAGTCACTCACCGACCGGCGGTGGGACCTACGCTTGGCACTGGAGTATTCAAGAAATTCATCGACCCAAGAAGGCGGGGCCCAGTCGGGTGCAATGCCGGGGACTCTTGGTGGCAATTGTGCCATTTATTAGTTCTCAGCTACGCTCACTCTGATAGAGCTAGAGTGGTAAAAATGGATGTGGTTGGTGAGAGAACAGAGAGAGATGTTTGCTCTGTTTTGAGTGTAGATTGGGTTTCTTTGGAGGTTTCTTTGTTCTTTCTTTTTAGCCAATGGGGCACATGACATGAAAGAGGTCACATGAGGGGAGGAGAGGGACAGCTAGCAACAGCTGGTTAGAGAAAGATTTTGATTTTGAAGGAGAGAACAAGGGAAGGTGGGAGTTGGGAATAACGGTTGCGCGGGGAAAGTGGGAGAAATGAGCTCTTTGAATCTCATATTATGTAGCTCTTGGTGTTGCGGAGCAAATATGAGGTAATAATATTCGGTGCTTGAAACTCGCTTTACATATTATAGTACAAAATTAGTAACTATAAATCTGGCATTAGAATTGAAGACAGGGTAGTTCGTTAAATTAACTGGATAAATCAGGATGCACGTGGCGACTTCACCTCTCCTTGTGCAAGTAGATCTCCATTTCTCTTGATTTTCTGTTGCTCCCGCCTCTGTAGGTCACTGTAGCTTATATTCAAACAACTAAGAGCTGCTCAGCCTCAGATTACAGTGACAAATCAAAATTTCGGGTTCGGTTCAGCGGGATTAAAAATTCTTGATTTGAATATAATTCAGAAATGATTCTGTATAATAATGTAGCAAAAAAATAAAATTCTCAAAAAAAGAAAAAAATTGGTGTTTTTATCGCGAATAATTCGTGATTCATGTTTTATTCGCGATACGGTGCGGAAATCCCTAAAAAAACATTTTATTCGTGAATAAACGTGCATCTTGCTACTATGCTAATAGCTGCTCAGAGAATTAAGTGATGAATGTAAATTTTAATTTATAATAATACCTTTACATTGATGTTTATATTAATTTTCGATACAACCTAATGTGTAATAATGATAGATTGGACGCATTAATTGGTAGATTTATTTGAGTTTGCTACCATGCATGGCATGTTCTCCCAAACGAGATATAATGTTATTTTAGTCGAAAATTCTAGGGCCCTGCTTTTTAGAATTAGATATATCGTTCGATTTCAATTGGAAGGATCAGAATTGAGAATTGATTATGGTCTTATATTTAAAAATAAGGTCTTGATATCATAAGTCGATCTTATTCGTATATTTTAAATCAGATAGTCTGATCTAAAAAATCATGTTGATAATTAATTTGGTGAGAATATAACGAACATGATACTGCACATTTTCCTTTTCCGGATATGGAGCGGACAGTGGTAAAATCATATTCATATTTTATTTTATTTTTCGGATACGGATACGAAGCGGATGTATCCGGATCAGATTGGATATTTATGAAAATAATATAAAAAATTATTAAAAAATTATTAAAAAATACTAAAATTAATAATATTTATCTGGACGTGGCTACGGTGCTACGCATAGCATAGAGGACCTCCGTGCAACGGCTCAAAATTTGTATTTTCAAAATTCTAATTGTCGATCCAAATGTTAGATGTGTTCTACATATTGAAATGTACTTGGAGACCAAATTTTACATTTTTTGGAATTTGTTTACTATTTATTAAGCCACTTTGAAAATCGCTGATCCAACGGTGGCTTAACCAAACAGTGAAATCGTTGGATCAGCAATTTTCAAAGTGGCTTAATAAATAAATAAAAAATCCAAAAAATATAAAATTTGGTCTCCAAGCACATTTCAATATGTAGAACACATCTAACGTTTGGATCGACCGTTAGGATTTTGAAAATTCAAATTTTGAGCCGTTGCACGGAGGTCTCTATGCTACGCGTAGCATATTAGCCAAAACCATATTTATCTAATTAGAATGGTGTATAATATTTTTTTTCATAATATATTTTAAAATATATGGTATATATCTACTATTCGGGTACAAATAATTGAAACATAAAACCATATCAGTATTCTTATCCACACGGATATTCAGATATCAGATATTATTCATACCGTTTTCACCCCTAACTACGTACGTACCATATACTGGCTAATCTATATATAAAATGCTCTTTTCACTACATAAACCAAAAAAAAGTTGTGACTTGTTAGTCATATGAATAATTGAAGAGTGATTCTATGCTACTATACATATTACAATTTGATAAGTAATATGGATCAATATTTTCATATTTAAAATTTTATCGGTTGATTTAAACCGTTCAACATGATTTTCATATTTAAAATTGTGACTTATTAGTCCTATGAATATTTGAACATATATATATATATTTTTTTTGAACAAAAGTCTATTTTTATAATCCACATTCCACAGACGAAAAGTTGTATCATTACCGGTGTGTATTATTTTTCTTTTGGTACTTGCCTACGTCTAGTAGTTATAAAAGTGGTCCTCATATTTTTCATTGCCGCGTTTTAGGCAAAATGAGAGGGTACTGCTTGATCACATTTGCCTCGTCTAGCTGTAAGATAGCCTGCAGGAGGGGGGGGGCTAATTATATATCTCTATACTTGTGAAAATGGGAACGATTTAATTTATACTATGATATAGACCGTTTCGACTGTTTAATTAATTTACATCTGGTGTGATCGATGATTCAGGTAAAATTTATAGTTCCGAATAATTTAGTAATTGAAGGAAAATTTACTTAAAATGTATCATAATCTTGAGATGCATGCATATATATATGTATATATTATGTAACGTCTGAAAGCTGGTTATCGCTTCAGACAACAAGTGACAGAGTGTTAATTCTCTTGCACCTTGATTTTTGTCTGTGTAGTACGTACAAAGTGTGCTACGGACTTGAGATTAGCAAAGATACATGCATGCAGCATTAGCTCACATGGATACATATATACCCCACGTAAACTATTGAATATGTTCAAGTCAAAATTTAATTAGGCGGTGTTCAGACTTCAGAAATTCAGATGGATATTACGTACGTACGTACGTAGTAAATTAAATTAGCACGAGTTGGATCTACATTTTTTTTTTTTTTACGTTAGATTACACCCTACATTATCAAAATTCAAATAATAGATCCAAATTATTCAGCATAATAGATATATTAAAATGTACTTGCAAATTAAATTTTAGCACGAGTTGGATAGATATTACGTACGTACGTACGTAGTAAATTAGTCACGTACGTAAACTCAGATGGATATTACGTATGTACGTAGTAAATTAGCACGAGTTGGATATACATTTTTTTTTACATTGAATTACATTCTACATTGTCAAAGTCCAAATAGTATATCCAAACCATTCAACATGATAGATATAAAAACATGTGTTTGCAAATCAAATTTTATATTTTTTTTTGAATTTTTTTACTATTTATTAAAATGGGTACAAAAATTCAATGGTCTGAAAATAGCGATTTTGTAAAATACTTAATAAACAATAAAAAAATTTTAAATGTAAAATTTGATCAGCAAGTACATTTTAATATATCCATTAGGTTGAACGGTTTAGATTGATTGTTTAGACTTTAAAAACTTTAAAAATATCGCATGTAATTCGGTGTCATCAAAATAGAATATTCTAGTTTTATATATAGCTAGTTTATTATCTGTCTTAAAAAGCCACACGTAATTAAAAAGAAATTAAATAGTTTTGTCATGATTTCCACGTTGAATTTCAATGGTGTACAGTTGCTATTAACATATCTGCACCGAAATATGTATTATTATTAAATTGTTTTGCCATTTCAAAATTATGTACACAACCATATACATACATAAATATAAATATATAATATATGTCCACATGCAATTTCTTGTTTCATCATTTTTTAAGATTTAATTTATTTCCAATTGTCAATATATAGATCATAATTAATTAACTATTCTTATAAAATTTTACATTGAAAAGCATACAGTCTTTATAAAATTTTACATTGAAAAGCATACAGTCTTTATATGAGAGATTATGAGTTCGAAATCTAAATACAAAAAAAATTTGGTTATAATAACAGAGATATAATTAAACCACCGCACAAATAATATATAATTAAACTACCAAAGAAAAAGTGGAAATGAATAAATGACCGCATGGCTTGGATTATCCGACCCCATGTGCCTTCCAAAAATTAACCCCTTTCTGGTTCTCTTCTCTTTTGTATCATGCTCTTGCGCCACATGCCCAGCACATGCATGCTTCGGCTCTCTGATTGCCATTTCCTCTGTTGGTGCTTTTTTTTTTTTTTCTTTCCATCTGATCTGCACTTTTTTCAATCCATATCTACATCTTATACAAAAGTAAATCCCTAATTAACCAGTTATATAATAGACCGAATGCATGCGGACTTATATAATTCGGTCTCTATTTGCACCGGATCGAAGATATATTGATTATACATGGACCTAAAATAATTATTTATATATATTATCACTTCCCAGACTAAAGAAATGGAAGTTAGAAAAATAGTAATAACAAACAAAATGCAAGATTCAAATGATGGATGCTTAGCGTAGGTTGGAAGAAAGATAAGATATAGTATAATAAATTACTGACACATAAAAAACATACGTACATGCTCCCGTACATACACAGGGAGGATTTACCTTTGCCAAATTGACCACATTTATTATTAAAATATTTTAAACTTGTACTCAATATTTTAAATGCGGTTTTATGCGGTATGCAAAAGCCACTCCACACCGCATATGCATATACGGTATGAATTTATATATGCAAATTTTAATATATATAAATAAATATGCAGTAATATGCAGCAATATGCGATAATATATGGTATGCGGTAATATGTTGTAATATTCAGTATCATACAAACAAGTATGCGGTAAATGCGGCTAAATATGTAGTAATAATATGCGGTCGAATATGTGGTAGTAATATACAGCTAAATATGCGGCAACATATATTTGACCGCATACAAATTTTAATACGGATTACAACCGAATACGCATATGCGGCCGCATTGACCGCATTGACTATATATTATAACATTAATAATAATATTGATGTGCGCGCGCGCGCTAAATTTGACCCAAATTTATTTTCTATAATTTTTAAACTTGACCCCATACTTCTTTTTAAAAAAAAAATTGAGTTTTATAATCTCTATGTATATATTGACTCCTATATATGAAAATCTTGCCTATGCCCCTATTAACATATATATGTAATATGTACAATTAGAATATAAATCTTCATAATTTTTTATTTATAAAGAAGGTTAAGTTATTATATATGAAGTTCTTGTTGGCTATATTGTAACAATGTCACCAATAATATCTATATTACATTCGTATTTTTTCAGCACTACTTTAAAGGACAAATCGATGATTTAAACCAGCTTTTGCTAATTTTCGAATATTGATTTATAGAGTAGAACTAGGGTGTTATTAAGTTCACCAAGTTATTTTGTGAACTCAACTCTGAAACCTATCGAATTGGCTTCAAACGATTAATCTAAACCGTTGAAATCCTTCTACCTTACGAGATATACGTCTACATGCAAAACAAATTAAATTTTAAATTAATTTTGTATAGAGTCAAGTGTTAAAAATTGATCCAAAAAATAAATGTATTAAAATTAATTTATAAGCCTTCTAATTTTGACCGTCTAACTCTATACAAAATTAATTTAAAATTTAACTTTTTTTGCATGTAGATGTACCACACTCATATCGTAACGGTTTAGATTCGTCATTTGAAGTCAATTCGAAAGATTTTAGAATTGAGTTCACAAAGAGACTTGGTGAACTTAGAAACACGTACCCTAGTTCTACTCTTGATTTATATCCAAATCATTGTGCGGATAATATTGATTTATATCCAAATTATTTGCAAACTTAGAAAAAATTATGATTTTTTATCATACTTATAAGCCGATCACATATAATTAAGCGTGCTTACCACGGATAATTACAATAATTAAGCATAATTACTTTTCCTTGAACAGTGCTTCCTTGCATAATTAAGCATAATTAAACCAACCACGGATCTTATCTTGATCCAATATGTGGGAAAGCCTGACAGACCGATCTCTATCTCTATAAGCAGAGAGCAGTTTGGGTTTGATGTTCATCGGACTCAAACTGAGTTTAATGGATTCTATAACCGTCCATTTTGCTTTAAGATTTGTGTGCATTGATTTAATATCTGTGCGAATTCGTTTTTAATATCTGTGTGTACGGATCTTGAAATAGATCGGACGGTTATGAAACTCATCTTAAAGTGGATCGGACGGTTATGGAACTCATCGGATTCAAATTTGAGTTCGATGGGCATTGGACCCAAACTGCTCTTAAGCATGACTAATGGATTTGGTTTGATTCAGATGAGTATACTAAGTACAAGTGTTGTAAAAAAACAATTTTAACGGTCGATTAAATGGGACCGAATTCTCTCCCCCCCAGGGGCAAGATTTTACTGTCCCTGCACTACTACAGAATATCATGATTGTGCACGGATAAATCACGAAGAGCTACACGGATTTCCAATAGTGTAGGATGTTAGGGTGTAGAAAAGGGTCATCTTTTGCAAACGGATATTTATCCGTGTGCAATTATCATGAAGGAATCAACATTCCTACATGGATTTTTAATTAACAAACCGTGTAGGTATATCCATTCCTATACAGATTTCTAAATAAGAAAACCGTGAAGGAATCAACATTCCTACACGATTTCTAAATGCACCACTTAACCTTCTATTTAAAAATAATTGCAAGTTAAAAGGTAAATAGAAGAGTTTAGAGAAATTTGACACGCGGGATGTTAACGGAGTTCGGCAAAACAACGGCCTACGTCTCCGGAGTGTCGCAACCAACTTCTTGGTGCGCCTTTCTATTGCCCAACTTAGAAAGAGTTACAACTTGTAAACCGGTGAGCCCTTACAACCAATGGGAAGTCACACGACCAACTAGAGTGAAGAACGAAGTCTTCGAGAACAATGTTCACAAGAGAAACACTAAAAAACTCACTCTAATCTAATATAACACAAGATTAGTGAAGTGGATTTGAGGTTGTTTGAGGGATTTGAAGTTATAAGCTCTCACAACAATGGTAGAACTCAAGCTCACAGAAAATCAGGTTTTGAATATTTAGAGGCGGCTCAAAAGTTATATAGACACAGCTCCAGAAGAAGCTTTTTAATCTACAACGTTATAACGTTTTATAAAACATTACCAACGTTTTACTGGATTTTGAATTAGGTCAAGTTTTCTGTGAACTTTTAATCTTAAAACGTTATAACGTTTATAAAACGTTCATAACGTTTTCATCGTTTTTGAAATTCTGAGAACAATACTTCTAAATCGTTATAATGTTTTTAAACCGTTACATAACGATCTTCACTTGAAATCAAACGATCAAGATAGCCATTTTGAAATTCTGGAAATAATTAAAACGTTATAACGTTTCATAAAGCGTTGGTAACATTTTCATCTATTTTGACATTTTGATCAGTTCATTTCACAGGTTTATATATAGGAAAAACGTTATAACGTTTTATAAAACGTTGTAACGTTTTGTACCTGAAACAACAACAAAAGCTACTTTACCAAGTTTGTAATTTTACAATCTAATTTCTTGATACTTCTCTTGATGTTTTCTTCAGTTCAATACATGCATATTGCAATTCCTTATATCTTGAACCTGCATAAAATCCCAAATAGAAAGAATCGTAAAATTCAATTTATTGTATGTTTTGCAAATTAGTCAAATAGACTAACAAGAGAATTGCTTGAAACAACATTATCATCACAGTAGATGAATCGTGCAGAAACATCTCCGGTGGGATGACGATCATGATTTCCACCATGCTCCCGGGTGCCGTGATCAATTTGTCATGGAGACGACGACAATCCCTGAGCAAAAAGCTGTATTCTTCTGCGGTGATCAGAGAGCGGTGTGAGGATCCTGGCGCATCAGTCACGACGATCGCATCAGTCGCCACGATCGCATCAGTCGCGACGCCCATCTCTCTCTCCGTGTGTACCGGTGACAAATGACTGTCCTCATCTGCCTGTATCAAATTTTAAATCAATTTCAGCATTTCAAAAGAGTGGATTTGAATGTAACAAAAGATATTGATTGTTTAGATATTACCTGATCCAAAATGATATGATTCTTGGGCCATGGGATAGTGGCCCTTAGGACATCATCCAGAGTGTACATCTGCTCGTTCGGGACAGGAAGAGGTATGTGCGTCCATTCCTTCATGACTACCTCGACACGCACAAAAGTATTATCGGGATCGAGCTGATCAGGGTCCACATCTGTCGGTCTTGGCTCTACGACTCCCTTAGCAACAGTAACGGGCACAGTACCGACCCAAATAACCAACTCACATTTCTTAGCGCTCTGCAATTATCATGTAGTCATTTTAAGAGAAAATGTTACCTAACAACAAATAAAAAAGTAGCAATTAATTAATTGTCATTATGAACTAGTATTACCTTTAGATTATCGAACGCGTCTCCCCAGGTCCCGGAAGCTTGACTGCTGCGTTGAAATCCAGGCGAAATGGGAGGTGGGTGCTCGGATTGCTGCCTAAACTGAGAGGATAAGCGTTCGAAGATTCTTGATTCCATCTCCACTATCTCTGCAGCATGCTCCTATTTCATTTGCTGACGGAGCCGCTCCATCTTGGCATCCTGCTTTTCACGCTTTCTTCGAGATTTTGATCCACCAAAAACATTCTTGAAGCCCACGTGGACCCCCACACCCCTAACCCGACCCGGGTGCTCCGGATTCTCTAGTGTTTGAGACAATTCGTCATGCTGCCTCGAGACTGTACGGGCACCCGAATTGACCTCCTCCTCCACCTCCAACTGTTAAAAAAATTGAATAAAACACAAGACTAATTAAATGGAGGCAGTTATAATTTTGTTTGAATGATGCAAGTTATAACAAGAATTAAGTACCATTTTCTGAACCAAGGGCCGCAATTCTTCAGGCAGTCGAATCCTTCCGTCGGCTGTTATCTTAGATCTTGCCATAAACCAACAGCTCCCCCTAGGGTTGGTTATTTTTACAACCGGTGAGTCGGAATCTATGTTTGACTCCAGTATCTTCTTAAATTCGGACGACTTACCCTCGTACCTGCCTGACCCTAAATAATGCGGGTACTTGTTCTTGGCAATAGTACTCCTGCCCCTTTCACTTGCAGCCTGCATTAATCAAAGCCAATCAATTAGTGTAAGGCAGAAAAATGATCAATCCACAAAAAACAGAGTTACAATTTTATAAATTTAGTTACCTGGAACTCGGGGGGTTTGCTTCATCGCTACAAAGTCATCCCAGATCTCCTGGGTCAACCCTTCAAAGTGTCCGACCGGATTCTTCCCTTTGTTCATCCATCGATCACGAGTGTGCTCTTGTATTGCTTCCACCCATCGTTCATTTTCTGTAGAGTTTTCTTTTTGCCGGTATCATTTGTGATGTTCCATTGAGCCTGATTGACACAAAACAAATGTCATTTCAGTTCATGCATGTACAGCAATCAAAAGAAATACTGAAATGGTGATATTACCTTCACCATCTCCCACCATTCTTGTTTTGTCTCCTTGCTGAAGGCCTTCCAAGAGGCTGCACAGATATCGGCTTTCCTCTTCGCGAAAAGGCTGCACCAATTTGAGTAATGCGCCCTGTTTTCCCTCGTCGGACACCCGTCCTTCTTGAACTCGATTTTAAATAGCTTTTTTTTTCTGAGATGGTTTTGCACGTTGTCGGAGCTCTCGTCCTTCTTTGTGATTCCGATTGGGCTACACCTTGCTCTTCTTCGTCTTGGGGGTTCACGTAATGCACACCCGAATGTGACATGATTCTACAAAAAATAATAGCAAAGAAGGTCGACGAGCACCAGGGAGAACTCGACAAAACAATCAACAATTAACGACGACCAAATTAAATCAGAAATGCCCAAATAAGGAGGAAATAGAGAGAGAATAGAGATTGTTTTTATTACGAAGAGAGGCCGACGAGGGAGGCGGCGTAGAGGAAGAGGTGGCGCAGAGGGAAGAGCAGCGGCGGATCACTCCAGGTTTTTCAAAATCAAAGAAGTTGAGGGAAGCTAGAGTCGGGTACTTAGAAATATTTACCAAAATTATAGTATAGCAAGATGGGAACTTTCCACACGGATATCTAATTAAATGTCCGTGTGCAAAGGGTATCCTACACGGATAATTAATTAAAAATCCGTGTAGGAAAGGTAAGAGTGACACAGATTTTTAATTAAATATCCGTGTAGGATACCCTTTGCACACGGACATTATATTATATATCCGTGTAGCTCTAAACATTTTCATACACGGGTTTTTATTTAAATATCCGTCGGTGAAGTTTTTCTCAAATACTAATTAAACCGCTAACTGTGTTCACATCCTAAATGAGACACAATATTCAAGAGCAGTCCCAAACCGGGGACTATCCAAAATTAATCCCTATTGGATTAATTTTGAACGGGCATGGACCTACAAGAATATTAATATGTCAGTTATTGGACAACAATACACTAATTATTTTACAACCATGCATGCATTAATCAAACCCTAAACCGTAAATAAGCAATAAAAATTAATTAACAGAAAATTATTGAAAGAAAAGAGGAGCAAATCACAACTAAAAATCAGCAATCTTAGATGCCTGCTGTGCAAAAATCAGATTCCAGCCATTCCAGAGGAGAGAGAGTGATCAAAACGGCGCTGGAAGAAAAGTTTTAAGTCAGCTGAACCCTAGATGACCTTTTCTACACGGATAATTAGCGATAAATCAGTTTAGCTCTCCCAACATATCTACACGACTATTTAAATAAAAAACTTGTGTGACAATCACCATTCCTACACGGATATTTAATTAAATATCCGTGTAGCTCTATAATATTCATACACGGTTATTGAATTATATATCCATGTAGGAAGATAAATAGCTACACGGATATTTAATTTATTATCCGTGTAGGATTAACTTTTCTACACGGATTTCTGCTCAAAATTCGTTACGAATCTGAAGGGTTTAGGGTTTAGTTAGGGTAGTCCAAACGTCGCGCGGGAGTTCAAACGCTCTTCTCCCTTAATTCTATTTAATCACCGCTGATTTTAGTGAAAAATCGCACTGCACAGAATTTGCCTCCTAGCGTTAACCAGAATTTTACAAATCAGAAAAAAAAAATGAAATGGAGAGTCCTCCTAGCGTTAACCAGAATTTGCCCACAGTGCAAAATCCTTCATCTGAAAATCCTCCATTTGAAAATCCTACTCCATCTAAAAATTCCGCAGAAAATCCTACGGCCGAAGACCCCCAAGATGATCCCAACTGGGCTCCCATAATTCCTCAACCGCTTCCTATTCCCGCTAGTTACCCTCCTCTTGTTGTTCCATCTGAAACCTTCCAGTTCTCTGATCCACATCCAGACATAGTTGAGTGGAGTCATTTAGCCCCGCCCCCCGTAATTGAATTAACATCATCCCCCGATGAATGTTGTTGTTTCAAGCAATTCTCTAATTAGTCTATTTGACTAATTTGCAAAACATACAATAAATTGAATTTTACGATTCTTTCTATTTGAGATTTTATGCAGGTTCAAGATATAAGGAATTGCAATATGCATGTATTGAACTGAAGAAAAAATCAAGAGAAGTATCAAGAAATTAGATTGTAAAATTACAAACTTGGTAAAGTAACTTTTGTTGTTGTTTCAGGAGGACAAAAATTATTAACGTGTTAGAAAACGTTATAACGTTTCCCCTATGAAAAACCTGTGAAATGAACTGATCAAAATGCCAAAATAGATGAAAACGTTACCAACGTTTCATAAAACGTTATAACGTTTTAATTAAAATTCCACAAATTCAAAATGGCTATGTTGATCGTTTGATTTCCAGTGGAGATCGTTATGTAACGTTTTAGAAGCTCAATTCTCAGAATTTCAAAAACGATGAAAACGTTATTAACGATTTAGAAAACGTTAGAATGTTTTAGAAGTAAAGTTCACAGAAAAGAATGACCTAATTCAAAATCGATGAAAACGTTGTGAACGTTTGTGAAAACGTTGTGAACGTTTGTGAAATCGTTGTGAACGTTTGTGAAAACATTATAACGTTTTAGACCAGAATGCTCTTTCTGAAACTGTCTCTATAAATAGAACTTTGGGCTCCTTTCCAAAGTAACTTTTAGCCACCTCTAAACATTCAAAACCTGATTTTCTGTGAGCTTGAGTTCTACCATTGTTCTGAGAGCTTATAACTTCAAATCCCTCAAACAACCTCAAATCCACTTCACTAATCTTGAGTTAGAATAGATTAGAGTGAGTTTTTGAGTGTTTCTCTTGTGAACATTGTTCTCGAATACTTCGTTCTTCACTCTAGTTGGCCGTGTGACTTCCCATTGGTTGTAAAGGCTCACCGGTTCACAAGTTGTAACTCTTTCTAAGTTGGGCAATAGAAAGGCGCACCAAGAAGTTGGTTGTGACGCCCTGGAGACGTAGGCCGTTGTTTTGCCGAACTCCGTTAACATCCCGCGTGTCAAATTTCTCTAAACTCTTCTATTTACTTTTTAACTTGGAATTATTTTTTAAATAGAAGGTTAAGTAGTGCATTTAGTATAACAAAGTGGTATGAGAGCAAGTTACTCAAATTAAGACCCACTTAATTCGAGTCTTAGCGATCTAAATCGAAATGTCACCCATGAGATTAGCAAAGCAACCTCCAATTTTTGGTACAACAACCAAAAACTTTAGTCATTGGAAGAAAACCATGATTAACTACCTAAACATACTTGAGGTATGGAATGTGGTAGTAAAAGGGTATACATCGGAATATACCATCAAAGACAATAAGGTTGAAACCTATGACTCAAAATGCAACAAGAGACACAACAACCTTGCAATTAATGCTATATTTAATGCGGTAAGTGAGTCGGTTGCATTAATTTTTTGGGATACCTCTAATGCAAAAGACATGTGAAATGCCCTTATAAACCGGTATGAGGGTAATACCCAAATCAAGAGAACCAAAATTACCGGTTTAGAAACCAAACTTGAAACCTTTAAGGTTGAAGATGGTGAATCCATCGAGGATATGTATAATAAACTTATGCTTATCCAAAACGAATTTATTGAATTGGGGAGAACCTCTTTCTAACAATAAAATTGTAGGAAAGCTTCTTCGAGTTATGCTACGGAAGCCAAGATGGGAAGGCTTGGTGAGTGCTCTAGAAGAAATTCAAGGAACACATACATCATTTACTTCGGATGAGCTATATGCACACTTTAAAAGTTTCGAAGAGAAACTTATACAATCCGGAGAGCTAAAGCACGAGTCAAAATCCAAAACTGTAGCCTTTCCGGCACAAAACCGAAACCACCCTAGCTCCTCAAATAACCGCCTATCAAATGATCAATTTATAAACAAGATTGATCATGAATCCTCCAAAGATGCCCTTCTCTTTTCCAAAATGTTCCAAGGCATGCTTGACTTTGAAAGAAAGTACAACAAGGAACGCGAAGAAAAGAACAAGCGAGTGATGTGCTTCGCATGCCATCGAGAAGGTCACACCATCCAAACTTGCTTCAAACTATTTCATCACATGAAGAACTCGGATGGTGATGGACAACAAGATCGAAAGCCAAGACAAAAATATGATGGCTACAAGAACAAGAAGAAGGCTCAAGCCATGAAAGCCTTATTCTTCGATGAGAGTGATGCGGAAGAATCCGACACGGGGTCGGAAAATGAGCAAGAGATCGACCTTGCTTTGATGGCTATTCTAGATGAGAGTGCACCGCAACAAGCAATTGATGTGAACTCTATCATAGCAAGCAAGAACATCACCGACCAAACTTCCATCAATATTCTCTTGGACATTGCAAGATCCAAGAACATAACATTGGATGAAAATAAAAGCGAAACCTTAACGAGCTCCGCTAATGAGGTACCTCTAACCCTAAATGATATTGATTCCGATTTTGAAACTGATAATGAGGAAGGTGGTAAAGAGTGTAGTGGAATAATTGATTCCACTCCTCAAATTGGTGAAACCAAATATGACTTGAATACCAATCCAATTGCTATAACTGAATCAAGTACTTTTGAAAATGAGATTTTAACACGGTACGATGATGAACCTAGGTTGCAATCTCTTCTCGATGAATCCAATAGAATGTTGTTTGAAAATGAAGGTATTATAAAAAATTTGAGATTTGAAAATTATACGTTAGAATGTCAAAATAGAAACTTAACAGCTTCAAATGCAATCACAAAAATTTTAGGTCTCAAGGTTGAGAATTTAGAATCTAAAATTGTAGAATTGCAAACATAACAAGAGAACAACGCATGCTCTTCGCATATAGGTGTAATTTGCATTTTACAAGTAAAAATTCAAACTTTAAAAACGGAACTAAGGACATTAAGGTCACCTAGTGAGTTTTTAAATATCACTAATGTGGATCCTTATTATTGCTATGAATTACGACATGGCAAAGTAGACAAGAAAGGACTCGGATTTGAGAAGGGTCAATCCTCATTCAAATCCAACCGTTCAAATGGCCCAAAAGAAAAAGGGGAACACACTCAAAAATCAAATGAAAAAGATGAACAAAAATACTTAAATAAACTAGGATTGAATTATGAAGCATACTCAACCTTTCAATTCTACACCAAAAAGGGTAAAACTCCATTGCAAAAGAAGTCTACACCTTCCTCAAATGCTAAAGAAGATAAAAAATCTCAAAATTACGCATTTAGGTATAAGTACAACAATAAAAATTATAAAAATAAAAGTGATAGACAACATAGCAACTATAACACATTTAATCCACAAGGGTCAAACAAAACATATTTCAAAGGACCGGATGGATGGTTTTATGAATTTAAAAACACAAGTACCATGCAAAATCAAACTCAAAGAAATGGTTTGAGAAATGATGTTTCCCAACATCAAAATAGATTTAACTCTAACAAAAATAAAATTGTTGCATCTAGAGTTACACACAAACCAAGTACCAATAGTAACGCTAAGGTTCTTGGACCAAAAGTTAAGACTAATACCATTTTTATACAAGCTTCAACCACACCAAAACAATCTATTATATTTTGTAATTATTGTTGCAAACTAAGTCATACATCCTTAGAGTGTAGGTTTAGAAATGGAGACAACAAATCAAATGTTGTTTGGGTTCCTAAAGCTAAACTAGCTTAGATGTCACACTTAATATCTCCAATTAAATTGCCAAAGATAAAGGGGAAGATTAAAACAAGATATATGTTAGTTACTAACTAAAAATAACTAATATATACTCTTGTAGGTATATTTGATAACATCTCAAAAAGAAAGTGCAAGGATCATTGATAGTGGATGCTCACACCACATGACCGGTGATAAATCTATTTTTAAATCTCTAGAACATCATGATGGTGGTACGGTTACCTTTGGTAATAACCAAAGAAAAAACTCTATTATTGGAATAGGCACAATTGGTAACCAACACTTAACCATATCTAATGTATACCTTGTCGAAGGTTTAAATTATAACTTACTTAGTGTTAGTAAGTTATGTGATTCCGGATATTACACTAAATTTGATGTTAATGCTTGTCACTTAGTTAGATCTTCGGACGATGCATTGATATATACGGGTAAGAGAAAGAAAAATATTTATTATTTGTACTTTGCCCATTTTGATTCCGGTGAAACATGTCTAAGTGCCGTAACAACCGGTTCATGGTTATGGCATAGAAGGTTAGGTTATGTATCCATTGATACCATTCGTAAATTGGCTAAACTAGATCTGATTAGAGGTTTGCCTACACACAAATTAGAAATTGATGGACTTTGTGATGCTTGTGTACAAGGTAAGCAAACCAAAAGTAGTTTCAAATCCAAGGACATGGTATCAACCGATCAACCTTTGCAATTGTTGCATATGGACTTATTTGGACCAATTAGTGTACCTAGTTTGGCTAAAAAGAAATATGCATATGTAATTGTAGATAACTATAGTCGTTTTACTTGGGTGATATTTCTCCAACACAAAGATGAAGCAATTGAAAATTTCATTTAATTTTGCAATCGAGTTGAAAATGAAAAGGATTTAAAAATCATTCGAATTCAAAGTGACCATGGGGGGGAATTTGAAAACGCAAAATTTGATGAACTTTGCTCTAAAAGGGGATATAAACATGAATATTCAGCTCCTCGTACACCTTAACAAAATGGGGTTGTTGAGAGGAAAAATCGAACATTGGTTGAGCTTGCTCGAACCATGCTTAATGAATACTCGGTGCCCAAACACCTTTGGGCCGAGGCGGTCAATACGGCATGCTATGTGGTAAATCGTGCTAGCATAAGGTCGATATTGAATAAAATACCTTACGAGTTATGGAAGGGTTACAAGCCAAAAATATCTCACTTTAGAGTATTTGGGTTCAAATGCTTTGTGCTTGATGAATCTCCTAAAATAACCAAATTTGACTCTAAATCAATTGAAGGGATGTTTGTTGGTTATTCAATGTCAAGTAAAGCCTATAGAATTTACATTGCATTACATCGGATTGTAATTGAATCTATAAATGTTAAATTTGATGAAGATGCTAATCAAAAGGTCGAGAAAGGTATTCAAATTGTAGGTATCGAGATACCATTTGTAGAGAGAGATGGCCCGACTACTCCAACCGACAACATTGAAAACCAATCCGAGCCGATTCAACTTGAAACACATGAAACGAATGATAACACGAATCAAGTGAACGAGCCGATGCAAACCGAAGAGGAACATCCTTCACCAATAAATGATGAGGTTAATCAAGCGATCCGGTTCAATCCGAGAAAATACAACATTCACAAACTGAATATCAAATTCCCGAAGATCTAAGGGAAGTGACCTCTCATCCTCTCTCTAATGTAATTGGTGATCCTAGAGAAAAGTGTTAGGACTAGGTCAAGTTTGAACCAAATGATTGGCCATTGTGCCTTTGTATCTAACATTGAGTCTAAACACTTTAAAGAGGCAAATGTCGATCCAAATTGGATTTGTGCCATGCAAGAAGAACTTGCTCAATTTGAAAGGAACAAAGTTTGGGAACTAGTGCCTGGACCAAACGATCGTATGATCATTGGAACAAAATGGGTGTTTAGAAACAAAAAGGATGAAGATGGAAATGTCATTCGCAACAAAGCTAGGTTAGTAGCCCAAGGGTACAAACAACAAGAAGGTATTGATTTCGAAGAAATCTTTGCACCCGTAGCTCGTCTTGAATCCATTCGCATGCTTTTAGCATATGCCACCAATAAAAATTTTATTCTATTCCAAATGGATGTTAAGAGTGCATTCTTGAATGGATTCATAGATGAGGAAGTATATGTAAATCAACCACAAGGCTTTGTTGATCCGACATTTCCTAATCACGTTTATAGACTCACTAAAGCTCTCTATGGCCTTAAACAAGCTCCTAGAGCATGGTATGATAGACTTAGTTCCTTTCTAATTGATCATGAGTTCATAAGGGGTAAAAATGATACTACTCTTTTCACTAAGAAAATGAACAATTCACTCTTAGTGGTACAAATCTATGTAGACGACATTATTTTTGGTTCATCTAATGCGGCACTTGCCAAGGAATTTTCTTCTCTTATGAGTAATGAATTTGAGATGAGCATGATGAGTGAGTTGACATTCTTCTTGGGACTCCAAATTAAACAACTCTCGGATGGCATATTCGTGAGCCAAACGAAGTATGCGAAGGAGTTGATCAAGAAATTCGGAATGAACGAAAGCAAGACAAGTCCTACACCTATAACAACAAATGCAAATCTCGACTCGGACCCAAATGGCACGCCGGTCGACATCACTCAATACCGAGCTATAATAGGTAGCCTACTCTATTTAACCACTAGTAGACCCGACATAACGTATGCGGTATGTCTATGTGCTAGATTCCAAGCAAATCCCAAAGAATTGCATTTGAAAACCGTTAAAAGAATTCTCAAGTATGTTAAGGGTACATTAAATTTGGGATTATGGTATGGCAAACAATCGGAATTAGACTTGATAGGATATGCCGATGCCGATTTTGCCGGAGACCGTATGGATAGAAAGAGTACAAGTGGTACTTGCCAATTTCTTGGTGGATCACTTGTTTCTTGGTCTAGTCGCAAACAAACCTCGGTTGCCCTTTCCACAACGGAAGCCGAGTATGTTGCGGCCGGTAGTTGTTGCACACAAATTTTGTGGATGATCCAATCTCTGAATGATTATGAAATTCGCTTCCGCAACATCCCAATTATGTGTGACAATATAAGTGCCATTATGATTTCCAAAAACCCGGTTCTCCATTCTAGAACTAAGCACATAAAAATACGACATCATTCTATTAGGGATCATATTGAAAATGGTGAAATACAACTCATACATATCGACACTACAAACCAAGTGGTCGATATCTTCACAAAACCTTTAAATGCTCACCAACATAATGAATTAAGGTTTAAATTAGGCATGCTTGAACTCAAGGACTAATTCAACATAGTGTAATTATATACTTCATTGTAAAGCATAGCATCAAACAGCATTTTTTTTTCTGAAATTTACAGTGAAGATCGTTATACAACGTTTTATAAAACGTTACAACGCTTTCTGTTCTCAATCATATTTGAACTGAAATTTTTTGTAAAACGTTACAACGTTTTTGTAAATGTTATAACAGTTATTCAAATGATCATTCGAATGCAAAATTTTTGTAAAACGTTACAACGGTTTTGGAAACGTTATAACGATTCTCACAATAATTTTGTTATCTTTTAGAAATTTCAAAAATCAGTAAAACAAGTCAGAAAACGTTATAACGGGTATAACGTTTTATTACAAAAAATGCAAAAATTTCTGAACTTCAAAATTTCAAACTTTCGGCGAAAAAGTCAGTGGAGTCCGTTATGTAACGTTTTACGTGAGAAAATGCCAATGTCAGTGAAAAGACGCACCTTTTGTCTTTCCTTCCTCTTAAACCCTTCTCCCTCTTCGTTTTCTCTCTCTCTCTCCGCCGCCTCTTTCCTCTCTTCTCTACTTCTCACTCAAATCTTAATCAAATCTCAAGATTTTTCTTGATTTCTTCTCCCCTTTCCTCCCTCTACTCAACTCTACTCTAGAAATCCTTTTCTCTCCTCTCTTTCCCTCTCATTTTCCTCTCATTCTCCACTAAAATCTAGCAAGAAATTTCTTCAATTCCGACAATCCGACCGCTCGATTGACGATCCATCTTCACCATTGCCCTGCTAGCGCTCTTCTCTTCACTACTTGCTGTGAGATTTCTCAATCGGTAACTTTCTTTTTATTTCAACTTAGCCATGTCACAAAGAGAAACTAGAATCAAAAGACCTGCAATGAAGAACAAAAGAGCAAGAACCAATGAACCGGGACAATCTAGTACCAACTCTACAATTGTTGATCACACTATCACCCATACCAACCGGTACCTTTTTTGAGATATAGAAGCCTAGAACAATTATATCGGGTCATTTGAAACCAAAACCCTCACTCCTTGCTACTATTTTGACAAATCTACCCAAACCTTCTCTACGGATGAGGATCACAAAATAATGAAATATCTCCTTCATTAGAATTGGGACTCGTTTCTAAAAATCAATGACCCTTATGATGAAACCATCACAAAAGCTTTCTATGTGAATCTTAAGGTTAGTGAGAGTCTGTTTGTGTTTCGTAGCTATGTGTGTGGAAGAGAAATTGAACTCTCTCTCCAAAACCTATCCCAATGGCTTCAATTGCCCAATTAAGGTAAGGAAATTTACATCCTACGTAATTGGCCAAGGGAAATGCCCGAGACAGCCTATCAATATAAATGATGGTTTAATCGGTCCTATAAACCCGGTGACTATCTCTACATAACCCATCTACCCTCGCTTCATAAGCTACTCTTCTTTTTCATTAATAACATTCTTGTTCCCAAGGCCGCAATCAAAACTAATTTGGAAAGGGGTCCGATGTTCTATCTTCGCCGTCTCATAACCCTAGACCAAGAAAAGAAATTCAACCTCTCATTCATCATACTCAATCATATGAAGAGTGCCCTCTCGAGCAAGGTCGCATGTTTACCTTACGGCCATCTCATACAAAGGATCATTCGAATGAGCGGAATCAACTGTGATATTCAAACTTCACCCGAATTGCTCCTTACACCTCCTATTCACTTGATTGATCTTCTCCCCAAATACGGGTGGCGACAAGGAATCTCAGAATCAGGCCTATCTCACCTCAAACCCGATGCTAGACAAATCAACCGGTGGATCAAATACCCGAATTCTCAACCGAACCAGTATTGGGACCCAAGGGCACCTGAGCCGATCCCCGTAAAACCTCCACAAGTCAGTGATGCAAACCAAGTTCCACTACAAGCGGGTCAAGGTGACTTCCCCCAAGCTTTTACTCAACAAATGGTCGCCTTGGTTGAACAAATGCGACAAATGAACGAAAATCAAGGTACTATGTCTAAACGCATTCAAAGAATGAGTGTTCGGATCAAGAAAAATACTGAAGCCATTAAATCTCTTGATGAAGTTCAAACCGACCTTGTGAAGTGATGTGTGCGATTCTTTGGTTCATCGAATGCCTCAACAAGTCAAGCCCCACAAGATGACGAGGACGATGAAGATGATGAAGACGATGAAGATGATGATAATGAAGATGGCATGGATGAAGACGACAATGACGGGATTGCTCCAAATTGATCTCTCACCTTTAAAATTCTTAAATTTCAAAACCTACAAGTTTACTAAATTTTTTTGCTATGCTTGACTTGTGGTTGAACTTGATTGTTTTGCTTGCATGTTTGTTTAACTTTAATTGCTAGATGTTGAATGATTTGTTAGTTTGAACAATGCTTAATTTAAATTGCTTAGTTGTTTTTTCTTAAAAAAAAAAATTGACTTGATTGAGTAGAATTAACTCTATTGATATGATGTATGACAAGCTTGTGAATTGATTATCCAAAATTGAAATTTGCAAATTGCGTAGTGTGGGATAAATCAATACCTCAAATTTGGTGGTTACATTTTAAATTCTTGGTATTATATTACAAAATTGAGGGGGAGTGCATATTTTGAGGGGGAGCACTCCTATGTTGTGTTATTTTCCTCTTTTTCGTCGATTTTCAAAAAGGGGGAGAATTGCAAGACATGCAAGATTGATCAATTGCCTCATTACGATAATCTCCATTATGGGAAAATTTCAAATTTTTTTGAGAAAAATCAAATTATGCACTTACTTGCATTGTATGTTTTGCAAATCGTCAAAAGGGAGAGATTGTTGTTTCAAGCAATTATCTAATTAGTCTATTTGACTAATTTGCAAAACATACAATAAATTGAATTTTATGATTCTTTCTATTTGAGATTTTATGCAGGTTCAAGATATAAGGAATTGCAATATGCATGTATTGAACTGAAGAAAACATCAAGAGAAGTATCAAGAAATTAGATTGTAAAATTACAAACTTTGTAAAGTAGCTTTTGTTGTTGTTTCAGGAGGACAAACGTTACTAACGTGTTAGAAAACGTTATAACGTTTCGCCTATGAAAAACCTGCGAAATGAACTAATCAAAATGCCAAAATAGATGAAAACGTTACCAACGTTTCATAAAACGTTATAACGTTTTAATTAAAATTCCACAAATTCAAAATGGCTATGTTGATCGTTTGATTTCCAGTGGAGATCGTTATGTAACGTTTTATAAACATTATAACGTTTTAGAAGCTCAATTCTCAGAATTTCAAAAACGATGAAAACGTTATTAACGATTTAGAAAACGTTAGAATGTTTTAGAAGTAAAGTTCACAGAAAAGAATGACCTAATTCAAAATCGATGAAAACGTTGTGAACGTTTGTGAAAACGTTATAACGTTTTAGACCAGAATGCTCTTTCTGAAACTGTCTCTATAAATAGAACTTTGGGCTCCTTTCCAAAGTAACTTTTAGCCGCCTCTAAACATTCAAAACCTAATTTTCTGTGAGCTTGAGTTCTACCATTGTTGTGAGAGCTTATAACTTCAAATCCCTCAAACAACCTCAAATTCACTTCACTATCTTGAGTTAGATTATATTAGAGTGAGATTTTGAGTGTTTCTCTTGTGAACATTGTTCTCGAAGACTTCATTCTTCACTCTAGTTGGCTGTGTGACTTCCCATTGGTTGTAAGGGCTCATCGGTTCACAAGTTGTAACTCTTTCTAAGTTGGACAATAGAAAGGCGCACCAAGAAGTTGGTTGCGATGCCCCGGAGACGTAGGCCGTTGTTTTGCCGAACTCCGTTAACATCCCGCGTGTCAAATTTCTCTAAACTCTTCTATTTACTTTTTAACAAATCTGATCATTACCAGTTCTCTGATGATGAACCTTACGGTCCAGAAGGTCCTATGGGTGATGAGGATGTTTGGTTATCTTTGAGAAGAAGCAAGAGAATTTGGGACAATGTAAACAAGGATGGAGGCAAGAGAATCAACTACTTCCCTAAGAAAAAAAGGCGCGGCAATTAGTTGGAAATGTTTTGTATTTTATTGGTTTTATATTTTGAATTTTCAATTCAGTTATATATCTAGATTGTTTTTTTTTTCTGTGATATCTAGCTAGTTTTTTATTTTATTTCTGTGATGTGTGGTGTATGTTATTTTAATGTTTTCTATTTCTGTGATGTATGGTTTTATATTTATATTTTTGAATAATCTAACTAGCTAGTGTTATCTTTAAATATAAAAAGAATAACAAAATATGAAATTGAAAAAAATAATTTGAAATTTTTGAACTACACAGATATTAACGTTCAAATCATATTTAATATAATAAAATATCAACATATATATTCAGAGAAGTTAGGATACTTTGATAAATTTTCGGACATGGAAGAATTTCAAAATCAGAGGAGAAAGAAGTGAACTGGGGGGACTTAGAAAATTTTTGAAGACATAATCTGGTTTTGAACTGCTACAAGGATTCCTACACGGATTTTTATTACAAATTCGTGTGCAATAGGTATCCTACACGGATATTTAAGTACATATCCGTGTAGCTCTCCTCTTTTCCTACACGGTTTATTATGTAAATATCCGTGTAGGAATACTTTTTCAACACATATATTTACGTAACTATCCGTGTAGGAAAAGATGATATTTATTTCAAAGCATGCGCGCCCCATTTATTTCATGTATTCATCACTGTGAATTAGAAATATTAAATATTAATAAATTTAAAATTGAATATACAGAAAATAAACACAGAAAAACGAAGAGTCGCCTTAAATCCTATATACCCTTGGAATCGGTTCCTCTTAAACCTATATTTCTCTAAGTGAAAAAATGTCGCGTGTCATAGAAGAACAACCTGTTGAGGCACTACCACCACTTCCAGAGGATTTCATGCCAATGCCTTGGATCCCACCCGGGTACGAACGACCACCACCAGGTTATCCCAGAAGTCGGCCATGGCCACCATGGCCGACACGCCCACGTCGCAGCCCCAGGGGCCATCCACCACCGAAGGCCCTACATTTGTCGGACAAAGAAAAAATATGTTGTTTAGAGTTTTTTTTTTTGAGTTTTATTATATCAAATTTTTGGTAACTTTTGTAATATTTACCAGTAGTAATATATGAAAGTTTACTTGTTTACATTTTTGTTCTTTTGTATTTATTTTTTGTATTAGTTGTACAGTTTTAAATTTGTTAATATTTAATATTTCTAACACAGTGATGAATATTTTTATTTGTAAAATAGTGTACAAGAATGAATACATAAATTATAAAGAAATTAATATTTACAAAGTTCATATCTGATGAATACATTTCTTAATTTATAAGAATGAATATTTAAAGAGCTTCACAGCAATGAAAACATTTACATAAGTTCATTTTTATATTTAAATAATCAAAATATGAAATTTAAAAAAATAAAAATAGGGAATCCTACACGGATATTTAACTACATATTCGTGTAGGAATATGAATAATATAATAAAATATTTATATTATATCATATTTAATAAAATTTCACATCCGTGGGCTACCTACACGGATATTTAACTGAATATCCGTGTAGGATGATAGATAGCTACACGGATTTCTACACAAAATCCTTTATGAATCTTGAAGGGTTTAGGGTTTACTTAGGGTAGTCCAAACGTCGCGTGGGAGTTTAATCTATATTTTGTATAATTTATTGCTTTCCATAAAAAAAGAACTTATCAAAATATTTATAATTCCTAAAAAGAACTTGTCAAAATATGACATAAAATGCAAAATGTAAAATTAATGCTCTCCATAAAAAAATCACAAGAAACCATTCCGACACGGATATTTAATTAAATATCCGTGTAGGATTGTTCCTTTTTTTTTTGGGTAGCCTCTATTTGGTTGATTTGCAATTTTGCAGGTCCTCGTGTAGCAGTGTGCGGTTGCACCTGTGGGTTTAGGAAGCCGCGAGTGATCTTTGAATTTCAGCGCACACAAATGCATATTTTCTTTTCTCTTACGTACCCACAAATGCAAGCGCACACGCTAAATAAGGACCTAAACTCATATATATCTCGTAGAGAGAGTGATCAAAACGGCGCTGGAAGAGAAACTTTGAATTTCAGCTGAATTTTTTCTCCGTTGATTTTACTCTGAGATGGAGGATTCAGTGTCATTTCCTCCACCTCCAATAGGGAGGAAAGACTTTGAATCCTCTATCTCAGAGTAAAATCAATGGAGGAGAAACTTTGAATCCTATATCTCCTTAATCCGTGTAGAGAGAGTGATCTTTCCTAAACTCATATGTGCCTCGTAGAGAGAGTGATCAAAACGGCGCTGGAAGAGAAGCTTTTTATTTCAGCTGAAATCCTAGATGACCTTTCTACACGGTTATTTAGATATTAAACCGTGTAACTCTATCGACATATATACACAGCTATTTAAATAAAAATGCGTGTACAAATAACTCTCATAATACGGATATTTAAATAAATATCCGTATAGCTCTCACACAATTCCTACACGGATATTTAACTAAATATCCGTGTAGGAAATGCAAACTTCAAACGGCTTTTTTGAAACACTGTTTTTCAATGAAATATTCGTGTGTGATTCTTAGAGATATCATTGATCATTGAAAAAATCCTATTTGGCACACGGTTTTACATAAAACAGAGAAAATCCGTGTATAACCACAGTGTAGGAAGCGCCATTCTGTAATAGTGCTGAGTCGTTGAAACGTGGGTCACACCAAAACTAAAAACCAATATTGAAATTTATAAATTTGTCTGGATCCACTTGTCAGTCTCACTGGAGCAGATGATCTCTATACCGATTAAATAGCTGTCTAATCGATATTTGTGATCAAACCGTTACGCATCCATTTATCAGAGCGCATGTCGTTATTTATGGACAGATTCCGATGCGACTCATCCATTAACCTTTTTATTTTGATTTTCTAGAAACAAAAATTACGACTTTATAATGTGTTTCAGAATAAAAAATATTGAATAAAGTTTGTTCCGACCGTTGTGCATTTTAAAAAATTATCCGTGTAACTACAACTATATATATGTAATAACAATAAGAATAACAATAATGATAATGATGTGTTATATTATTAATCTTAATTTTTAGTTTAGAACATTTTATTTTGATCAAATATTGCAAAAACCCCCAACCAAGCAAAAAAAAAAAAAATCAGCTGTTAATATATTGGAATAAAAAGGAATCCATTATTCTAATTGCAGCCGTTCAGATTTTTCGTGCATAAATCTTAATGAAGATATCTTTTTATATACGAATTTTAACAAAGATGAACGGCAATTATTGGAATATATTATTCCTTTTGGAATAACAGCCGATTCGTTTCTGATAACTAAATATAAAGCTTAAATTGAATATTTTTATTTTGATTGGTTAATTACGAATTGAAAATATTGTAACTCAACTATTGCAAATTGGATCGACAATCTAATCAAAACCCGACCAACCTAATCTTAATTAATAACAAATTTTAAAAAACAAATATAAATAATATTAAAAATTATAATATAAACATAAAGTTATGTTATTGGACCACGGACTCACGGGGTCATGGGTTAATTAAGTTAATTAAACCTCAATCAAGTCCTGTTATTTACTAGCCAAACTTGCATTTCCAATATGCATGTAACAAATGACACTTTGAGAAGTAATTTTGGTTCGACGAGTTCAATCACCGTTCAACGTACTTTAAGATTCGTGTGCAATGCTTTAAATTTTGTAGATATTTGCTTCAACTTCCGTGCGCACAGATCTTTTTTTTTTTGAAAGAAGTGGAAAAATTTCACCGATTTTCCATTAACTAGAAAATCCTTACAAATATTCAACAGTACCAACACCCGTGTGCACAGATCTTAAAATAGATCGTATTGTCGTGGAGTTCGTTGAACCTAAAAGTAGATTTGATGGGCATCCGACCTGCTCTGTTCTAACAAATGACTTATATATTTAATTATAGCTTTTGTTTTTTTGGAAGTTTATTAAAGAAAACTTGGTTGAAATTAATAAACTATGTAGGGTGGAGCGTGATCTCGGGTCACGTGGTGGGAGCTGAGGACCACAATTGAGTTAATTAATCCAAGAAATGAAGAAAAGAACAGACAATAGTGAATAAATAGGAGGAATAAAACATTGTCGTTGGATCAGGAACCATTCCTTATGGAAATTAAAGTACCAACATGCCTCTTGGATCACACACGGTCCACACGGAGCACGAGGGAAAAATGGCAACATATATTGTTAATTTAATAATTTGTGATTATCTTAATGGTAAGTTATGTAATGTAAGAATTTGTTTTTGGTTCAGTGGCAGAAGCACATGACTCTCATGTAAGAGATGTCATGAGTTCTCAACCCACAAAGTAGGAAAATATTCTATAATATATTTAGGAGTTTAAAAGTGTGTTAGATGGCTTGACCTCTAACTAGGACTGCAAACGAATCAAACCAAATCGAACTGAAGACGCAGGTTCGAAATCGATTCGGTTCAGTTCGAACTAAATTTGATTCAATTCGTTAAGGTTCGACGGAGAGGAGAGGAGAGGAGAGGAGAGCGAGATGATCAGAGCGGCGAAGAGGAGAGCGATGATGCAAGGGGTGAGAGCGAGAGAGAAAGAGAGCTTTGCAGTGAAAGAGAAAGAAAACTTTAATCCATGCCGTGAAAGAGAAAGACGGAGACAAAAAGATTGAGAGAGTCAGAGAGAAAGAGAAAAAGAGATATCTCAAACTTTGTGTCACTTTTTGGAATTCTCAATCTCAATCTCAATTGTTCAAATACGTTCTCCACAAATTTCAAAGCTCAAACTTTGGGTGACCCTTTTACTTGGGCCCGCTCAAAATACATTCTCCACGAATCTCAAAGCTCAAATACGCAAATTGCCGAACCCATTTCGAACTTTCGAACGAACCTGCTTGAGTTCGAATTCGGTTCATTCCAGTTAGAATCGAATTTTTTCGAATCGAATTACAAACCACGAATATTTTGTGCAGCCCTATCTGGCTACCTCTAACCCATGATTTAAAAAAAAATAACAACAACAACTGTGTAATGCGGTTATGGATGTTTTTTCAAATGCATAATTTGTGTTGTCATCGTCATTATAATACTAATAATAGTATAATGTGAGTGGTTACCATTTTGAATTACGGTGTTCACATTATCACATTGACGATGAGATGAAGGACCTTGATCTTCATCTTTTATCAGAATCAGAGGAGTAGGTCCGATATCCATCAGATTTATTTTGGGATTCAATAAGCTCCATGACTGTCTGATCCATTTTAAGATTTGTGCGTACAAAAATCGAAGCAAACATGCACAAAAATTAAAGCATTTCACACAACTCTTAAAGTAAATTAAACGGTAATTGAATCCATTGAAGTAGATTCGATGTGCATCAGATCTACTCCCAAGCTCTTATATCAACAACAACAACAAAACGAAATTAACAATTAAAATAAGAATAGAGGCACAAGATCTTGTTTCTCTTTTGAGGAATGCATGTTCAGCATCTGAAAAATGTTGAAGCGTACGAGACACTTTAATAAAAAAAATATATAATAAGAATAATTGAATAAAGCAAATACAATAATAATAATAATAATAATAATAATAATAATAATAATAATAATAATAATAATAATAGCAAAAATAATTATTTTTTTGTTAATTAATTGAAGTATATTCCCAAAAATCGAGTATCATGTAATAATTTTCCAAATTTTTTTTCTAAGAGTGACATTTAATATAAATATTTTTTATAATAAAAAATCAAAATTCTTACTATAAGTGCTTGATTCTAAACAATAAACACCTATGAACAATGCACTTTACCTAAACGTCTGAATTTGCTATAAGGCTATAAGCAATAGATAATACCTACAACAATCTGCTTTACTAGTCAAAGTCTTTAATTTAGGACCTCTAAAGTTCTCTAAAGCAAACTTATTTGATTTTTCTAAAACCGGATAATTTAGTTTGACTACCGTAAAACGTAATATATAAATTTTCTTAACTTTTTGTATCTTTCTTATAATTTTATACATAGTTTTATTATTATAAAACCCGGACAATTAATACGCAAATTTAGACGTCCCAATAACTGATATCAGTTGCATAACTAAAAATTTAATAATTACACTTGCAAAGATAAATTTTATTCTTATTCAGAGATTAGCACAAATATAAAATATCGATAGAACTATTTTTTTAGAATCCAGATGTCTACCTTTGCGCCTCTTTGGATCCGCTCATGGTTATGTGACAATTTATTTTTTCTAACATTGTTTCTTTAATTTCATATATTTTGTTATATTTTCTATTTTTAGTATTTTTTTTCCATGAGACAACTTAAAATCTAATAAAATTAATTAAACGTGACTAATCAAGTAATCATGTCACATAATTGATCACATCACATGTGGTCACACCAATATAATGTGACTGTAATTCATCATTTTAATCACGTGACGTAAATTTTTTTATCACTCACTGTGAGATGAGATGACGTGACTAAATCACGATATGTTGATCACATCACGTCACGATAAATTTTTTTATCACTCACTGTGAGATGAGATGACGTGACTAAATCACGATATGTTGATTACATCACGTGAGATGACGTGACTAAATCACGATATGTTGATCACATCACGTCACGACACAACACGTTATATTTTTTCTCCTATGTTGCCTCACACTTGAGAACAAGAATGAAACAGGACATCTCCCTTCTAATTAAACTGGAGGGTAACTGGCAATTTTGTCTCCATCACGTGGGCAAGGAACCCAGCTGTTTTAAAGTATATATTTTAATGGGCCTTCTTGGGCCCTCTCAAGCTAAAGACTCCTTTATCATACCATATCCAAACCTGAAGCAGCAAATCCTGACCGATTAGAGATGCTATCACACCAAACAGTTTTTACACGATTAGATCCGAATAACTGGCAGGAAACCTACATGACCTAAAAGAAAAGAAAAGCAACTTGATTTGGAACAAAAGGGGACGCCTTAAACAACTAGTTATGTGGTCTTTAAATTTAGATAGATAGCACAAAAAGAGAGAAGGTTTGTCACTTTTGTCGTGAAGTGTTTGTTGCCTGATTGGTTAAAATTGGTAATCTGGATATGGGTTCGTCTGCAATGAACCATCAGAGAATACGGCCATGAAACTGGGCCTAGCCTGGCCCGTTCCATCTCATGTACAAAATCAAAGTCATTTTGTGGTGGGCTTTTGTTCATAAGCTGTACTTCCTATTATATATACACAAAAATGGGATCGATCGGTTGTAGCCTGTTAGCTGATTTCTTTTCCGCAGCAGCAATTGATGGGCCAGAAAATTGGATCAGGCCGCCGTGAATTTTTTCTTAGCTGTGAACACTGGTTGCCCCTTTTCTCTGACAACACTAAAAAGAAAAATAAACATAAAAGCTTTGAACCGACTAGTGGAAGAGTAAAAAGGATCAATGTCCAAGTACTGGAAACCGGGGTCGGAGCGGCCGACGCCTCTCCTCGTAGACGATGAAGAAGGCGGCGTGCTCTTCGTTTCCAACCCCGCCTCTTCATCTTCCTCTTCTCAGTACTTTATTTTAATTTCCTTCTCCATTTCTCTTTATCAGTTTCTTTTGGTTTCTCCATGGAACCCAAAAATAACACTAAATTTCTCTTTGCAAAAGGTTGGAGAGGCTGAGACAGAGGCTGCCGGTGTACAAGTACCGCGAAGCCATTCTCTACTTGGTTGAGAACCATGCTACTTCTATAATTGTTGGCGAGACGGGAAGTGGCAAAACTACTCAAATTCCCCAGGTTTGTTCTCTGTGGCTTTTCGTCGAATACCTTGTGGGCATCCCTGGTTAGATGCGTTTCTCGTTATACCTGAATGGAAGTTTTAGAAACCAAACAACGAGTATTTCTCAAAACAAACAACCAGCTAGAATTTACACATTTGTATGCAATGAGGATGATGACTAATGGGGTGCTACTTTCGCATATTTATTTGACTGAAGTTGAATGCACTGGAACAACTCATATAACTGCACCGAGAACAGTTGTAATTTGTTAAAATTGAAATGATCATTATTAGAATACCTATGCTCAGAAACATTATTCTGTTTGATACCAATATTTCTATTTATTTCCTTATCTGCAGTATCTGAAGGAGGCAGGATGGGCAGAGGGTGGTCGGGTTATAGCTTGTACTCAGCCTAGGCGACTGGCTGTTCAGGTACCAATCTTTTAGTTTTCTCTCTTCTTCTTAGCTTATTTATGTCTAGGTAGTTACATTTGAGAGTAAAAGTTATAAAAACTCACTCTGGTATCTCTTCTGGTTCATATATCTTGAAAACTAAATTGGTTCAAGATTTGTACAAGTATTTACCTTGATACACAATTGTTTCTTTTTGTTGTTACAAATAGTCAGTTGCATCAAGAGTGGCTGAGGAAATGGGTGTCAAGCTTGGAGAAGAAGTTGGATATACAATTCGTTTTGAAGATCAAACAAATCCAGTAAGAATTTCTTAATTTTGGCAGCACCCTTTCGGTTTGGTGGAATGAAAGTTTCTTGGAGGCTCCTTTTAGACATTTTTTGAAGTTTTTTGTATGGCCTTGTAATATGAGCAATGGTTGTTCAAATCTATATAAACAAGGCTTTTTCTTGTGTCTTGTGGGGACACAGATGATTTTTCTGCAGGTGTATTTGTGTTAATTGAGGTTTTATGAGTACGAATTGAAGTGCCTTGTGGAAATTTCACATCATTCAAGCATCTTTATTTCATATTCATTTTATTGATTGTTGTGTGCATTTTCTGTGGCAGGGTTTAACCATGATCAAATTTCTGACAGATGGAGTATTGATCAGGGAAATGATGGATGACCCTCTTCTGACAAAATATAGGTACTAGAATTAATACTCTTCATTTCTTACAAAAAGGACGGGAAAAATGAATATGTGATAGCAATATTCTTGTTGTGTTGTATTTTGATTAATAGAAGCTTATCTAGCTGTTAGCGATACCTTGCTTTTCTGTCAAAAGTTGTGCTGCGTAACTGCAGACTAGTACTTAATTGTTATTATTATTTTTGAGTTAAACTGTGGACAAGTACTTGAGAAATGTGACTTGCAGAGTTAAATTTTGATGCTAGCAATAACTGGTATGATCTCGAGGATATTATAGTCTTTTAAGGTTTGAATACCATATCATTCAAAATTTGGGTTATTGGGGTGGACAAAGTCAGACCAACTTAGGATAAATTGATGCAAATTTCAACAATTTTTCTTTTATGTAAAGTTTGTTTGTTCCGTCTAGATGGCCTATAACTCCAAGTTACCTCACATTGCGCTTAATTTAATGCAATTTTTCTCCTTTCAAACCATAGGACTAAGTACTGGGAATTTTCTTATTCTTTTTTTTTTTTTGTTTTTGTTATGCTAGTGTAATTATGGTGGATGAGGCTCATGAAAGATCATTATCAACTGACATTTTACTTGGCCTCTTGAAGAAGGTTTGTAATTGATTTTACATGACTCTCTTTTATCAATGCAATTAGATATATAAACCTTACAAACAACACTTTGTACTTAAACATTTACTTCCTGAATTGAAAAGAAGGAAATATTGGCATTTTATATTTTTTTACTTTCCATTTTGTCTACTTATTTATGTGCTCCACAAAAATTCTTATTGCTTGCTTTTCATTTACATTTGGTAGATTCAGCGTCGGAGGCCTGACTTGCGGCTTGTAATTTCATCTGCAACAATTGAAGCCAAATCCATGGCCTCTTTTTTCCATATTAGGTACTTGTCATTTATCCCAAAATGTAATTGTCTTTGCCAATAACTGTTTTTTTATGACTTCCAAATTCATGTGGTTTTAAATCAAATTCAAGTCAGACACTACTATGCCTTGCTCATTGTCTCTATGTTGATGCAGAAGGAAAAGCCTCAGAAATGATGCAATAGATGCTGCCCCAAATCAAGAACCTGCCATACTTTCTGTCGAAGTATGCTCTTTTCTTCCTTTTTTGCTCTCTTCAGTAGTTTAAGATATACTAGGGTATTGTGTAACAGTACAACATAACAACAGGAACATGTATTCATTATTGACATTCTGAAGTTACCCTTGCTCAAATGAAATGGGGCTAGAAATATTTACACAAGAAGGCAAAACCATAGGCAAGCCAGTATAATGTATTTGAACATGTAGATGGCTCAATGTAATGACTGCTGCATGTTTGATATAGAGAAAATATCACATTAAATTCGGTCTGATGGTGCTTCAGTAGAGCGAATTTTTGAATTTGTGCTTTAAAAATTCATTTCTTTAACAAATGACCTAGTTTAATTATCTTATGGAATATGTAGATTTTTCAGTGTGTTTAAATTTTGAAGAAAGTAAAGGTTAGAGTAACAAAAAATGATCCTACTATTTTGGATAATGATCGCCTTATTTCTTGTTAAAAATGAGACATTCAGTAAGTCACAATATTTATGGTTTTCACTGTGTTTAGCTTTAAGTTAAAAAAAAATCAAGAACAAATGATTTTGGGATATAAATTATGCAAAAAATAGTATATGGTCAGAATGTTTAGTGATCTTTTTCATATAATATCCTCTACAGTGTTATACTTAGATGTATGGCAATCTTTTCTAATTCAATGTCCTCTACAGTGTTATACTTGCTCAGATATACAACAGTTGGATAATCACCTGTTGCAATTGACAGATATTCCTTGATTTCATAGTTATCCACCTGTCAATTATTGTACACATGTACTCCCCTGTTCACCTTCTCCATTTTTATCTCGGATAACAAGTCAGCTAACCTCGTCCAGTTACTTGAGTTAAAATGATTTTTCTTTAAAACTGTTATAAGCATAGTTGACTCTGAGTAGATTCTAGCTTTTTTTTTCCAAATGAAGTAAGCTAAATTTTATTAGACAGTGTATAACCAGTGGTGACATCAGGATCTTTTTGGTATCGGGGTCAAGCAATTTGTGATACTACATTATGTGTCAAATTTTTCGTTGGTTGGTTTCTTATGGGGGTAAATAGCAAAATCTTTTATAAAGGAATAGGAGCAATTTGGGGATTATTAGCTATTTTATAACTAAATGTGAAGAAAGTATGCGTATTAGCGTTGACATCTTCTCTTAAATTGATGGTCGGTTCTGCTCCATATGTCCTACTTAAATCCGTCCATGTATCACAGTTAGTAGTAAAAATAGAACCAGTTGTAATAATTTTGTTATGATACAGGGTAAAGGGTATACTGTGGAGATTAATTATGTGGAAGAGCCTGTGTCTGACTATTTGCAAGCTTCAGTTGAAACCGTGATTTCCATTCATGACAAAGTAAACTACCTCACTCATCTTCATCATTAATAACATACTCCTTTTTTAAAGGAGTATAGTGCTTCACTCATTATGCATGTTTGAGACCTCGCAGAAAGCTAACTTTTTTTTTTAAAACCATGCCTTCCCTTTTTTCTTAATTGGAAGTGCGGAAAGTGTGCCCTTACCCCTTAAAAAGGGAAATAAATATCTCTCTGCAATTTACCATGTAAAGAAAAACAAGCTGGATAAAAGCTGGGAGAAATGAGGAATTAATGTCAGATGTTATTGATACAACTAGGAGGGACCTGGAGACGTTCTAGTATTTCTGACCGGGCAAGATGACATTGAGGCTGCAGTGAAGATGATTGCTGATGAATATAATTATTCCCGCGGTCGTTCATCTGGTATTACTCACCTTATCTACTTCCAATTTGTATTTATTAACATGTATCTCATCAATGCAAATGACTACCAATATTTTATTCTGAGCAGCTAGTACCTGACATTTCTCTTTCTGCTACTAACACCTAGTACATATTGTAAGATGTTTCAATCAACACCCAACTGTTAGGACTGCATGAGTGAAAAAGGTATTGTATGTTCAATGCTGACAATTCTATCCTTCCAGCCTAGTGAATAACATTTTCTTCAGGCAAATTGAACTATAATATAACCTTGTCGATTTGGAGGTTTGGCTCTGACACCACATGAAATTAGGGAGAAGCATGACGATTGATACTCAAAAGTGAAAAGGGCATAGCTTTGTGCTCTTTTTTTAGGCATAGCTTTGATGGTTGGGAGTTCTTTGCAATTAATCCATATAACTTGGGTGTTGGATACAATACGAGAAATGTTTGTCTCTTGCAGTTTGTAATTTTTCTGGTATCACATCTACTTGAGCTTTCCATCTTTTCATTTCCTTGCAGAACAGTCTGTCGGTTTTTTGGTATTGTTGAAATCCAACTTCTGTTAGCATGTATATACTAATATTTACTGGCTTCAAATAAGAAATGACATTTATTTGCAGATTTATTGGTCTTGCCTTTATACTCTGGCCTTCCACGTGCTGAGCAAGTAAGGAATATACTTAAGAATTGTTAAAGGACAATATATTTCTATGTATTTATTTATTTCTATTTTTATTATTATTATTATTATTATTATTATTATTATTATTATTTTATTTTATTTTTATTTGCATTCGATGCATGCTTAATTTTACAGCACCTCTTATTGTTTTAGGACCTTATTTTTGCTCCTACACCTAGGGGAAAGAGGAAAGTTGTCATATCGACTAACATTGCTGAGACCTCCTTGACTTTGGAGGTAACTATGTTCTTACTTGTGTATGATGTTCTCTGTTTAATTTTATTTTGCGGTAAAAACATAATACAAAGTAGATTTAATCAGTTGGGAATAAGTCTTGTATAATTAATTGAATCAATAGTTTTAATTGAACTAAAAAACTTAGTTTATTCATTAATGAGTTGGGTTTATATAGAGTCTTTACATTCTTGCACATAAGTCCCTAGACTTCTATCTATTCTCTATTTCCCAATAAGTCCCTGACAAAGATACAATTCTCAACACTCCCCCTCAAGATGGGCAAAAGATATCCATTAAGCCCATCTTGTCACACAATCTAGACAAATCTAGCGAACTAAGTCCCTTAGTGAGACAGTCAGCCACTTGCTCCTTAGTAGCTACATGTCCCACCTCCAATAGTCCACTATTTAGCTTTTTTTTTATGAAGAACCTATCAATCTCTATATGCTTTGTTCTGTCATGTTGCACGGGATTGTTGGCAATGCTAATTGCAGACTTGGTATCGCACCACAGCTTCATTTGGGCCCCCTTGGTCCACCTCGAGCCCACTAATAGGGCTCTCAACCATAACATCTCCGCAACTCCTAAGGCCATGGCCCCGTACTCGCCTCTGCTTGTCGACCTCCGCAACCACCGATCGCTTCTTGCTCTTCCCGGGAGACCAAATTGCCTCCTACAAACATGCAGTATCCAGATGTGGACTTCCTGTCATCGGCACAACTCGCCCAGTCAGAATCACAATAGCCCTCAATGTTTAAATGTCCATTCTTCGGGAAGATCAACCCCTTTCCTGGTGCATTCTTCAAATACCTTAGAATCTGATACACTACATCCATGTGACCCTTCCTAGGGTCGTGCATATAGCGGCTCACCACACTCACTGCAAATGATATGTCGGGACGAGTGTGGCTCAGATAGATCAGTCGGCCTACCAACCTCTGATACCTCTCATGATCAACTGACTCTCCTGCCTCTGCACTCAGTTTGGACTTCTGATCAATGGGTGCAACTGCAGGCTTGCACCCCAACATGCATGTCTCTATGAGCAAGTCTAGCACATATTTCCTCTGAGATAGGATAATCCCCTCAACTCCATGGGCCACCACAATTCCAAGGAAATATCTAAGCTGCCCCAGGTCCTTTACCTCAAATTCTTTGTCCAATTTCACATTCAGTTGAGCAATCTCACCCTCATCATCACCAGTGATAATCATATCATCCACATACACAGCGAGCATAGTAATGTGACCACCATGTCGTCTGAAAAACACTGTGTGATCGGCATTGATCTGCTGATAGCCCATGCCTACCATAGCCCTCCTGAACTTGTCAAACCAAGCTCTAGGAGATTGTTTCAACCCATACAGTGACTTCCTCAGTTTACATACCTTGCCTGCTGTTTGGGCCGTGCCAAAACCTGGGGGGATCTCCATGTACACCTCTTCTAGCAAATCTCCGTGAAGAAATACATTTTTCACATCCAACTGGTGTAGCTTCAAACTCCCATTCACTGCAAGGGAGACAAGTGTCCTGGCTGTACTCATCTTCGCCACTGGTGCAAATGTCTCATCATAGTCAATCACATACGTCTGACTATACCCCTTCGCCACCAACCGTGCCTTGTAGCGATCAATCTTCCCTTATGGGGTTTGCTTCACTGTGAACACCCATTTGCACCCAACTGCCTTCTTACCAGGTGGTAGTGACACAATCTCCCAAGTTTTGTTCTTATCAAGAGCTCCAAGTTCTTCCTGCATAGCCGCTTTCCACTTTGGATCCTCTTTAGCAACCTGCCAACACTTGGGTAAAGTAACAGAGTCTAAAAATGCAATGAATGCTCCATGTGCAGGTGATATATTAGAGTATGAGACAAATTGAGCAATATTATGTGGAAAACCATAACGATCAGGGGGAACCCCCGCATTGATGCGAGAGGTCCTCCTTAATGTCATGGGAGTAGGAGGAGAAGTGAGAGGAATCATATCACCTGTGTAATCTGAGTCTGAGGACAGTGTAAGTGTCTCAGAAGTCGGGACAGGCTGGGACAAGGGACTAGATGGCACAAGTGGTACTGCAGGCGTTGACACTGGTACCTCATTCTGTCTCCTTCTGGTATACACTCTCAGCTCCCCCTGAGATCGAGACTCCCCACCTACGGGCTCCTTACCTCGAGGCTCCCCACCTACAGGCTCCTCCTCTTCTTCCCCATTCTCCTCCTCAACCGATCCTTCCCTCCCAATAGGGCAAGGAATCGATAAAGGAATCGATCCCACATTCACCAACCTCTCATCATTCTCCTTCTCTCGCCTCATACCTCCAGTATCGGGCGAGTCACCAAAGGGTGAAGTCACCTCCAGTGTGTAATATGGCTCGAACTCTCGAAAATGCACATCCATACTCACAAACAACCTCTTCTCTACCGGGCTCCAACAAACATAACCCTTCTGGGTAGCAGAATATCCCACAAAGACACTTCACAGCTCTGGGATCAAGCTTTCCAACGGATGGTCTGTTATCCTTCGCAAAACATACACAACCAAACACCTTGAATGGCAAGATCTCACCATTATCCCCCTTCAACATTTCACATGGAGACTTCCACTCCAACACTCTTGAGGGCATCCTGTTGATCAAGTGTGCGGCTGTCAAAATTGTTTGCCCCAACAACTGCTTTGGAACATTCATTGAGATCATCATACTTCTAGCTACCTCTAGAAGATGTCTGTTTTTTCTTTCTGCTACCCCATTTTGCTAGGTGTGTATGGACATGTAGTTCGATCTTTGTATTCCTTGAGCTGACAAATATTCCCTAAACACTATGTTGGTATACTCTGTCCCATTATCAGACCTCAATACCTTCACCACTGCCCTGTATTGAGTCTGAATAGACCTATGAAAGTCTTTGAAGCACCCAAGCACATCACTCTTATTTTTCATCAAATACAACCAAGTAACACGAGAAAAGCAATCAATGAATGTCACAAAATAATGATAACTATTTATAGAACTCGTGGAACAAGGTCCCCAAACATCCGAATGTATCAAATCAAAACCACAAGAACTCCTATTGCCCGAACTAACATAAGAGCTCCTAGTCAGCTTGCCAAACTCACAAGCATCACACACAAGTTTCTGTTTATCAGCCTTTTCATACAAAAACGGATACAGACGACTCAAAACACCAAAAGACGAATGTCCCATACGCTGATGATGCAGCATCAACACATTCTCAGCACTCATCCCAGATCCTCCTACTCTTGCCCTCTCTACCATAAATGCCAAGGCTGAATCTATCCCCTCACGATCCAAGTACCACAATCCACTACGCCACGTGCCAGTCCCAAGTCTCCAGCCAGTCCCCTTTTCCTGAAAGATCATCTTGGGAATATCAAAAGAAACAACACATTTTAGACATTTTAGTTGGAGTATGATGGCACTAATGGATAAAAGATTTACTGGAAAGGAAGGAGCATGCAAAACATTGGACAAAGTCACAGAGTTGGTACATTTCATTGTACCCTTACCAACCACAGGCTGTGTTGTACGATCAGCAGTCTGGATGCTCTCTGGCACTGTTAGGTGAGTATAAGAAGAGAACTCCCTAGCGTTACCTGTCACATGTCGAGATGCACCAGAATCTATTATCCATTATGGTGATCTAGTGGTGGATATAGCGGCAAGAGCATGTATGTCACCAGTATCTTTGATTGAATGAGCATAAGTAGCGGTGTTACCCCTAGACAAAAATGAAGTTGATGCATCCTCGATCACACTCTTTTTGTCTCCAACACCTGCCGCTCCCTGCTTCCTCTTCACTATCTCCAAAATCTCATGGTCCTCACCAGTGAAGATTACACCTACTTCTTTCTTTTCCTTTGCTACCATCAGATTTGTCTGATAGCCTCCTCTTCCATCTCTTCGGCCCCTATTGCCACGACCATGCGAATCTCTCTCCTTAGGTGGCTTGGGACAAACCTGTCTCAGATGACCTACCTCGTCACAATTATAGCACTTTCGAGTCTTCCCCTGTATTCATGTGTTACCTGAGTTTGAGACCACCTTCACAGGTTGTGGCTTTGTCGAGCTCACCCTCTTCAACAACTTCACGAACTAAAGCAAAGTTGAGACTTCTGCGGGATTCAGCTCCTTGATAATTTCTTCCATTGATCCGACTCGTATTCGGTTTCCTCACATCCGATCGTACGAGTCTAGATCACATACTTTCCCTTTTTTTCCTCTTCTTGACCCAATCTTGATCCTCCTCACATCAAGATCTAGATCCTCTTTATTCTAGCCCCCTACCTCGGGATCCGTGGGGTATCGCCCCCCCCCCACTTGGGCCATCTTCACACAAAGAGCAAACCTCTCCTTAAGTGGCTCGGTCTAGAGAGAAGAGAGAAGGCCGAGAGAGAGAGAGAGAGGGGCTCAGCCTAGGTTTAGAGGCGGAGGAACTGTAGCGCGGTACTGTAGCGGCGGAACTGTAGCAGTGGCCAAACTTAAGCTCTGATACCAAATAGTTTTAATTTAACTTAAAAAATTAGTTTATTCATTAATGAGTTGGCTTGGGCTTACATAGAGCCTTTACATTCTTGCACATAAGTCTCTATACTTCTATCTATTCTCTATTTCCCAATAAGTCCCTGACAAAGATACAATTCTCAACAGAATCCTAACTGAAACAATCTAATGGTCTATGTCAGTTACATAGCTGTGGGTTTCTTCTTCCTACAGGTTATACTGGTGCAACCTCTATTGTACCAGTTTTTAAGACTTCAGTAATAAAATCTTTTTTGGCATGCTGTCTTCTTTTTCCTTCTAATTGTAGGGAGTGGTGTATGTTGTTGATAGCGGTTTCTCAAAGCAGAAATTCTACAATCCGGTAATTTTAACTCGTCCTAAGCATTGGTGCTTTGAAAAGTTGTTGTGATAATTATATACATAGATACCTTTTGTTACTTACCTTATTCTGTTCCTACCTGCTAGATATCTGATATAGAGAGCTTGGTAACAGCACCCATATCTAAGGCTTCTGCTAGGCAAAGAGCTGGTCGAGCCGGCAGACTTCGACCTGGCAAGTGTTTTAGGTAGCAAATTAATACTATACATATAAGAGTTCCATTTTTCTGTTTGTGCTTGTACTGATTCTGACCTGAACATATTTGCGTGCCGGTACACCAAAATCTCAGGAGCTAAACACAATTTGAGCCATTTGTGCAAGTGAGTCCCAGCCAGGCTTTATTATGTAATCCTAGTAGAATTTAATCATGATTAACTTTGATGAAGCCAAATATAAACCAATAGAGGAAGAGAAAAAACAATTGACAGATCAATACTGGCTGCATTTTTCCTTGTCCTTGCAGGTGATATTAAATCTGTTATTTTAATATTAATAACAAGAAAAATGTTAATTTTATAACCCGATATCTAAAATAGCAAAAATTTTAAAAACATTCTCTTCTTGATATTTATATGAAACCTGCTTGGAAGAACCTCCAAATTTTTTATATGAAATAATTTGATAAATTTCTGTATTCACTGCAGCCAGGTAATTACTGACTTTCCACAATCAAAAACAAAATAAAGAAACTATTATCCTTCACAAGTCATAACATCAATTTTTTTACTAGAAATAAAAAAAATATTATTTTTTACTAATCTTTTTTTTTTTCATGTTTAGCCCTTAACCTTTTGCTCTATACTTCTTTATTTTATTACTCGTGCAGTGATAATTTATCAGTTTGTTCTCATGTTTAGCCCTTAACTTTTGCCTCTATTATTCTTTATTTTATTACTCGAGCAATGATAATTTCCCAATTATGTCTAAAACAGGCTTTATACGGAGGAGTATTATCTAAAGGATATGCCATCAGAGGGTATTCCAGAAATACAAAGGTCAAACCTTGTCTCCTGTATCATTCAGGTATTCCTTTAAATTACTTTTGTTTCCCTTATATTTAGAATACACTTTGCATTTTTTTTCTTGATTTACAAGAATTTTTTTTCTGCCAAAATGAAGTACTACTTGTTTACAAATCAACAGAAATTTAGCATACGTTTGCCGTGTATAATTTTATAATGAAGATTGAGATGGTATAGTGTCACCTTTTCAGTAACATCTTGGTCCAATCCCATAACCAGCAGTAGAGTTACTAAAGATTTATAGCCTGAACTTTACAGTGCCAAACTGTATGAAAATTCTCTATGTTGGAGTTGCTGATTATTCCAATTTAAATTCATTCACTTCTATGTGTTACTCATTAGTTAGAGGTTTATTCTGAGCTCCAGTGAGACTTCATCAATAACACAATATAATAGAAAGGAAAAAGAATAAGAAAAAAACTTTCAGAGGCCCTAATGCTATTACAGATTGGCTGACTTCCGTAAATATCATAATTGAAATGGTGCAGATGAAGGCACTAGGAATAGACAATATACTGGGATTTGATTGGCTGTCATCTCCTTCAGCTGAGGCAATGGTGCGTGCATTGGAGGTTTTGTACTCCCTAGGGATACTCGATGAAGATGCAAAGCTTACCTCACCACTAGGTTTTCAAGTTGCTGAGTTACCACTGGTACTATTTCTTCCTTTTTCTCCAATTGTGCAGCTTGAATTTATGAAACAGAAGAGTGATCGTACTGCCAGGGACTAGATTTGTATGCTGGTTTTGGTTTGACTACTTTTTGACAATAATTCTTCACCCATATTGTTTCATGTTTTTTTTTTCCTGTGCTTGTTTTTCTTGTTGATTGACAGTAGTGCGAAAATTGTTCAATTTCAAACAACTTATAACTGTGGCTTAGTTTTGATCTTAATCTAATTCCAAACGGTCAAAGTGATACTTAACTGCTGTTATTGTGATTAGTTTGGTTATATGGGGGCATCATACGTAAATGGTACCCAGAGAAAATAGCAATTCTTGTTTGGTATATTTGCCAGTATAGTGCAATCCTAACACAGTGAATATGTAATGTCGGGCGTTATATTCAGCATCACTCAATTAATTATCTAAATGGAAATGTCAATCTATTTTTAATTTTGACATATCACCATCTTTTAAGTACGTTGTGCAACTGAGTTTACTAAGAGAATACAATTTGTCTTTTAAGAGATGGTTTCATGATATTGACCTTATGTATGAAGAAGGGTTTTAATAAAGGTAAATTGTCAATGTTTGTAGGATCCTATGGTATCAAAAATGCTTCTATCTTCATGTGAATTGGGCTGCTCAGAGGAAATTGTGATCATAGCAGCTATGCTGTCTGTTCAGGTATCTTTCTTAAAGTTGCAGCATACCTTTGCAAACTTTAAAAATATAGTCTGCCCACACAAAGCAATTGCATTCTTCTCAGGGATCCCAAACTGCCCCTCCTGTCTATCTTCCACTATAACATGTTTTGGAAGCCCCTCATGGGGATCAGCAGTCAGCAGACTCTATACAAAAGCTGACTCAGAAAATAAAGCTCGTCTTTCCAACATTTTTTTTTTTTAGTAAATAGGAAATGCAGTAGAAACTTTTTAAATTATTTTATGTTTACACTGATGTCATCCTTAGTGTGAAGATGATTGCATATATTTGAACTTGTATATTTGAACATTTTAATAAGAGTTTTGTACATACAAGCACAAACAAGAAACAGTATTTGGGTCAACTATTTGATAAACAGCAAACAAGCACTTATATGCTCAAAAGGCTGGCTAACTTCATAGAATAAGGTATTCAACTGATTTATGTCAGACTTCGGTGACTCAGATTATACTCAGCTCAAACTGGGAAAAACTTGGATGAGCTGTCTATTTTAGCTAATCAAAGCTCCTGCAGACGCTATGCAGCTTATATAGGATAGTTGAGCTTAAGAACTTGTGCTCTGCACAAAAAAGAGGGGTACTTTGGGCATTTCTTGAAGGTTCCATTTTTTTTAGGGGTACGACGGGTGCAGATTCCATTTTTGATGATTTATAGGGTTCTTGTGCTCCTTATTTTTTCAACATGATAAATTGAGGTTTAGCAGGTATCCATGTGAAAATCTTCCTATTTTACTCCTTTTGATTTGCTTTTTATTCTTGTGTCCAAGTCCATCTGGGTGTCTACAAGGGGAGTGCATAAGGAATTTGATGAAGCTAAGCTTCGTTTCGCTGTTGCTGAGGTTTGTTATTTTGTCTTTTTAATATCTTACTGTTTCTTGAGAATGTTTACACAATATACAGTTTCTTTCATGCTATGGTACAAGAAGACTTTGGACTGTGCAATGTCACATATAACCACCATAAATTGTCATTTTGTTATGGGAAAACAACTGAGTAATATTTTTCACTTCTTGTGGAATTAGAATGGGCTTCTGAATATGAAAAAAAAAAGTGTTCTTTGGTTATCATTATATTAGAAAATTCTTATGCTGCAGAAAAAAATACTCACATGTACTAACCTCTCTAAGTGTACCGGTGCCCTTAATTTGTTAATTGAGAAGTCCAATTTAACCTCATTGAACTCCAATGGTGCATGTCATTCTCAAAGGTGCAATGGATCATGGCAGGACCAAAGGATACTAAAATGCAAGTTTGAGATGAATTTCATTTCTACTTGGGAGTATGGCAGGACTGAATGACACCTCAATGACCCTTTTTGATCTTTTGTCTCTGTGCAGGGTGATCATGTGGCATACCTAAATGTGTACAAAGGATTCTTACATTCAAGCAAATCTTCACAATGGTGCTACCGTAACTTCATAAACTACCAAGCCATGGTGCGCATGTGCTTTAATAAAAATACTTTGTGGCATTGCATGTGGTCTCATTTTCTTAATGAATATTTCTAAAATAAATAAGGATTATTGTTTGTGTTTGGATCATTTTTTGTCATGGTTTCTTTATAATATTCTTTATTATGGTCTTTTAACTTCTTAAACTGACCAATTTTATCCTCAGATTTTGAATTCTGTGTCATTTTAGGTCTTTGGTAGGATTTATTTAAATATAACTTCAAAATCTGCTATATGCACTATATCCTATTATTTGGAGCAAACAATTTATTCAAAGCATATGATATTCCCAATCTTTATTTCTCTAATAGTGGACCAGGACAATACAACTTGTTAACCTCAGAGACTTAAATTATCTATACATTCTAAACTCAACTAACTGTACATTGGGAATTGCTCCATATTTCAAGGGCCTTTTAATTAATTAATACCTTTTGTTAACATAAGATATTTTTTTGGTATATTTATTTTGCAGAAGAAGGCTATTGACATAAGAGAGCAGCTTGTTAGGTTGTTGAAACGGCTTGGCTTGTCTTTAAAGTCGTGTGAAGGAGATTTGAAAGTAATTATTATCCTTCTCTCTTAAGTTTGTGGTTTTCTGTTTGTTTTGAGGGGATTTTTGGTGTCTGGTTGTGTAATTTGTGGCCATTGTACTCCAAGTTTCAGATGGCCAAAAACACATAAAAAGTCTGCTTTTGGTATCCATGCTACCAAAAATTTACCAGAAAATGGTCAATTCTATTGGGAAGTATGCTATTCTTTTTGGTGTGGTGGAATAATTGATCGAATACTTTTTCAGATGCTAAGAAAGGCGATAATTTCTGGATTCTTTGCTCATGCATGCCAATTGGAGGTGAGAACATTTCCATCATTTCTGTCAAATATTCACTTATTTTAACAACAATATTAAATTAGTTATTATAATTTTGTGGATGTGTAGGAGTACAGCCCCAATGGCATGTACAAAACACTAAGGAGCTCTCAAGAAGTCTACATTCATCCTTCTTCTGTTCTCTTCAGGTATTGTACTTTTCTACAATATTTCATGGTTAGTTAATGGACCACATGGCTATATGTCTGGTTGTGAATTTTTTTATTAAAAGATAAGAATGGTGAGATCTGACCTGACCAACCATGAGATGGAAACCCAATCTGTATCCAATCTGACATTTGACTTGAGGACAAGTTGGATGCCAAATATTCCAAAATTAAAAAAAAAGTGAAATAATACAAAACTTCGAGTGGTTTTGAATACATGCCTCTTTTTGGTTAGCTGGAAACTTGGGTCCCTTATTTCAGCAAAGGTTTTTCGTTAATAGTTAACTGGTTGGTTTGGATCAGAACTCGCTGGTGTGAACCTGACATCCTGACCATGTTGTAGAAGGCAATGAATCTTTGACTCACCAGTACACTAACTTGTCAGAGTTAGGTTAACTAGTTTGCTATAGTCAATACCCGTGTCTTAGTTTGGCAATGCAATATCATGACCTTTTCTGTATTAACATGCAGAGTAAACCCCAAGTGGGTTGTTTACCATTCTCTGGTTTTGACCGACAAGCAATATATGCGAAATGTAATAGCGATAGACCCTGCCTGGCTTATCGAGGCGGCTCCACATTTTTATCAGCTTAGAAAGCCTAACCCTGCTCTCTTCTGACAAATGTAGACCTCTCTAGAATTTTAGATGTACTTCTCCGTGTAAGTTAGATTTTATATTTTTCCACATTTTTTATATTTCTTGTTTAAATTGTGCATGTAAGATATATTAGATCTGCCATGCATCAGAAAAAAGAGGAGATTTGTCATTCTGATGTTGCCAACTGCAAAGTGATTCTGGCGCAGAAATGGTTGATTTCCTCATTTTGTAATGTTTCTTAAAATGGGAAGAAATTTATTTCATATACTAATGAAATCAGCGGAGGTGCGATGAACAAAGCAGATTTGATGTAATTGTATACAACTATACATCCATTGGATCAAAAGATAAGCACTGTCAGAATATACTAAGAGTAGTGTTAATGGCACCAGCAAAAATAACAACTCTGGTAATAATAATAATATTAAAAAGAAGAAGAAGAAGAAGAAGAAGAAGAAGAATGATAAGAAGAAAGAATGAGGAGGTTCAAAATTTTGTAATTTTACATCTTAGTGTACGATGTGGTTCAACGCATGTGATCGCTGTAGATCAAAAAGGCCCTTGCTTTTCTGAAATTTTTATTAATCGAAATTAAATAAAAATAATATAAAAAAAGAAGAGACATTTTAAAAAATTTCAAAATCTAAGTAGAACAAGTTAAAGTTAAATTATCCTATCCGTAGGGACGAGACAATTTATCCCATCTCATTTAATTAAAATTTTGTCTCTAACTTTAATTAACTAAATCAAACTAAACTAAATCAAACTAAATGAGAGACAATACAAAATATCCTATCCGTGCTAAAAAAAAAAAAATCAGAGACGGTATAGATCTTACTGTCACTGAGCGGGAAAAAAAATTCAATTTGACTATTTCTTGTTGTTTGTCCGCCAAATCAAAATGCAATTTGTTTTTTTGAAGAAGACAAAAATGCAATTTGTTGTTTGTCCGCCAAACTAAGCTATAGATCATTGGTGGAATTTATCGCTACCAGATATGAAATCCAGTAGATCATCTGTTACGAGCTATCTAGTCTACATTCACCGTTGGCATCGCTATACAAAGAAATTATTATTTAGATAATTCTAACTGACATTTTCATATGAGGGAGGGGTTGGATTGTACCATCTCTCATATATATATATATTTTTTACTATTTACTTTGATTTAGTTAATTAAATTTGGGGATTGAATTTTGTTTAAGTGGGATTAAAGATAATTTAACCCGTTCTACTTAGATTTCGAAAAATTTCATAATCGGTCCTCTTTTTTAATATTTTTTTATTTTATTTAGATTAATAAAAATTGCGGCTTCCTTTCCTATTCAAACTATTTTATAATATTAAAAGGGGCCAGAAGGTGAGGAAATGTTACTGGATAAGTTTATTTAAAATTTGTTTCCGGAATAAAAAATATATATTCGGTGCAACTGCCCTTTACCAAGCTCATGGCCTCATGTGTAGAAAATAAACATTCAACCATGTGACATGCTGACAAGGAAATGAGTAGGGGTGTCAATGGGCACGGTAAGAGTCAGGTGGAAGTATTTTTATATCCGTATCTTCTGTTACAAATTGTTCTTACCCGTATCATATTCATATCCGCTGCAAATTATTTTATCCATACCCTACTCTTATCTGTTATGGTTGTTGGATAATGAAACGGTAGTGGGTAAATAACGAGTAATTTTTTTTTTTAAATAAAACATTAAAATATATACATTCATTTGACACATGCATAATAAAAAAAAATATTATCATACTAAGTGCAAGTAAACCAATTAAAGTACTTTTTTAATTGTCTATTAATATATATAATATATGTACTTTTTCTTTTATAATTACCCGATCAAGTAACGAGTACGAAATAGGCTATATCCGTACCCTTACCCGTTTAGATAACGAAAAAAATATATTTATTCATACCCGTACCCGATAAGTTTACGAAAAAAAAATCTTACCCGTACCCGTCTTATCGGATACGGTACGGGTCGGATAAACGGGTAAAAGGGTGTCATTGACACCCCTAGAAATGAGATGCACTGACAATTAATCGCAAGCCTAGATACGATACTGCCACGTCGGCCATTGACAAACAATAGGTCACTAATATGTGGGACCCAGTACCGTAAACCTTTATATGTGTATTGTGTCCATAGCTTGTTTAGTTGTGAAATCCGTCTGATGTTTACTTACTGTAATAGCATATGCAGTGGCGAAGTCAGAAATTTTGTCAGAGGTAGAACCTGTAGGTGAACATATATATAATTGCAAAAAAGAATTCAACATAACAAAAATTACAACATCAATGTCTTAAAATTTAATTTCTTGAAATTCGCAAAAATAGAATCGGCATTCTGGAAAATAAAATCCATGATAGAATTTTACGCGTTAAACTGAGAATATCGATACAAAGAATGCGTAAAATCTCCAAACAATTGATTTTATATGAATTTTACAAGATTTCACAAGATACAAATACAATATTGGGTGCAATTAAGGAGAAACCGACTAGTGGGACCCGCTGGACAGTGAGATGAAGGAGGAGGCCCCATGTCATTTAAATTTTCAATGGATCTATTCATTTTATATAAACCTAGACCATGTGAACCTTGTTCAAATTTGTACATGGTCCTCTCGAAACATCCCTATCTAAATTCAAGATATAAGTCAAAGAGATAATTGTGAGGCCAACATATGGGCCAATTCTAGAGCTAGGAAAACCAAAAAAATTGAAAAAAAAAATTAAGAAGATCACTCAATAATAATAAAAAATAATTGACTTTCTCTGCTTAGGCGAAGGCCTTGGCAACCCAATTTTTCAGAAGTAGACAAGCTTAAAAAAATCCGATCCAAAAAAAATCTTAAAATATCTATCCCTGTAAGCTGTAACACACTAGTTTCACCCCTGAGCATATGCAAGCAATTATTAGTTGAATTCAGAGTAGGTCCGATGCCCATCGGACCTACTTTGGTTCGACGGGTGAAATGACCATTCGATTGTATTAAGATACATGCAAAGTACATTAAAATATGTGCAAGTCTTTTTCAATTTTCGTGCACACCAATCTTAATGCTAATCGTACAGTTCTAGAGCTAATTGAACCTAAAAGTAGGTTGGATGCCCATCGAACCTACTCCTATCTCTTATTAGTTAGCTTGTTTAGTGGCGAGATCTATCCATAGGATTTTCAGAACCTTCATCTGGCCTATGCAATTGGGAAACATAAAATATATCATTTCATGGATGGGATGATCCCTTTGATCGTGGTGGGATGTAATATATTGCTAATTCACATGAGTTTATTATATGCTCATCACTCCTGTCAAATTTGATCAGCCAGTAAGCCCTATGGTGATTTTATAAATTTTAAACAGGAGAATATTTTTTTTTTTATAAGGAAGGTTGACGACTAGTTTACTCATTTTGATTTAATATCTATAAAAGACTCTTCATATGAATTTTGAACTCACGGCCTTTATTACTAGATCAAAAAAACAATTCTTTTATATAGGAGTAGATTAGTTTTTACCAAATAAGAGTACCAAATCGCTCCTAATCAGTGTTGTAAAAAACAATCATTTAGTCTGACTAATCGGCCGATTAGTTAGTAACAGTGACTAAACCGTAACGAATAGACTTGTTAGAAAACTGTTTGCGGATGAGACAAACTAATTGTCTAATTTGTCTGATTAATTGTCCGTTTTCCGTTTAAACGATCAGACTAATCATTTGTTTTTTGTTTATACAGTCGATTAATTAGTCATTTTTGTTATTTTTTTCTTGATGTATTTGTTATATGCACTATACTTTTTTTTGGGTCTTATCTTGATCTTTTCTAAATAAAATTTACATAAAACTTTATTAACTAACAAAAAAAAACTAAGTTAAAATAAATTTATCTGATAACTTAACAAGTTAAATTAATTATTATTAATAAATTATGAGCATATTCACATAATATTAATGCAAATGCAAAATTATCTGCAAAAATTTGATTAATCAATTGTTTTTTTTGAAAAAGAAATGTAGAGGTCTAACCTCCAGATTTCATATATGGGACACTAGAGGTGTCAGGTAGCAAATACATAGTCCGATACATAATAAACTGTCAAAATAAAAAGAAAAAACAAAACAAAAAAATAGAAGAAAGCAAAGCCAAGTGAAGATACAATGTTACAAAAAAAACACAGCATGCATTGCTTCAAGGTGTTATCTCACTAGTTGTCTGAGCTTCATCATGCGCTATTTGCTGACCCGGGAACCATCTAAAAAATTCATGCATTATTTCTGTTACCAGTTGCTGCGCTTGTTTGGTCTCATCTCTAAACACTCTTGCGCATCGTTCCCACCATATGACAAAACACATAGTAACTTGCAGTTGCCTTACCTTAATACTTTGTGAGTTCAAAATTGCCCCTGTGTAATCTCCTCGCATGAACAAAGCGCATTGTCGGAGCTCATTTCTCCCCTGCACTATCTGTGCCAGTATCTCCCTGCTATACACACAATCAGTGAAGATGTGTTGAACAGTTTCCATCGCCTGCTTGCACAGTACGCATCTGTTAGGCATCTGCCAACCCCTTACCAGTAAATTGTCCACTGTCAGAATCTTATTTTTCAGAGCCAACTAGATAAAAATCCTCACTCTCAATGGTGCTTTAACCTTCCATAAGTTCTTAATTGCGTTATCTATGTAAGGTCTTTTTTCCATTGCATCATAGGCCGATTTAACCGTGAATTGCCTTTGCGCTGTCCAGACCCAGCAGTTCGTGTCAACGTCACCGCCAAAGCTTGTTTGAACCAATTCCGCTATCAATCTGTCCTTTTGTTGGGTTTCAGTTTCATTTAGCACATGATGCAGTTTCAGGTCCCATTGTCCTGTTCCCCCAGCCTGATATACTGACATGTCCTGCTTTTTAGCTAGACCGAATAGATCCGGGTATCTCGCCCTGAGTGGCTGCTGCAACCACGCATCCTTCCAAAACTTGATACTTGTTCCTTGACCCAAAGTGTATTGAATTGATATCCCGTAGAAGTCTCCTACTGAACTCAAAGCTTTCCAAAAGATAGTTGCAGTTTGTAACTCCCATGGCCTTGATGATTGTTCTGTGAGCTGCACTATTCCCATCCAATCCGGCCTATTAACTTGTATCCAGTGCCACATAATCTTTGCCAGCAGAGCCTTGTTAAGTGTGTACAGGTCCTTGACTCCCATACCTCCCATTTCTTTAGGTCTCGTAACTAACTCCCAAGCTGCTAAACTCATGTAGCGCCCTTCTTGACCTCTCTGTCCATGCCATAAGAACCTCCTCCTTATTTTATCTATTTTTTGTATGACCCATTTTGGTAGTAGAAAGGTTTGCATGAAGTAGATTGGCATGGCTGTCAGTGATGCATTTAAAAGAACCATTCTCCCTCCAATTGATAACATACTTGCTTTCCAGGTTGTGAGTTTGTTTGCTATCTTTTGTATCAATGGCAGATGATGAGCTTTGGCCAGCTTCTTGTTTGATAATGGTATCCCCAAGTATTGAATTGGAAATTTGCCGGTCTACAACCCATAATCCTAGCCAGGTCTTGTATCTCCCCTTCATCCATCTCAGTTGCTAAGAATTCTGATTTTTGCAGGTTTACTGTCAAACCCGACAAGCCAGCAAATATCTCCAATATTATCTTAATGAAGCTTAATTGCTGTCTTGTTGGTTCAATAAGGAACAAGGTGTCATCGGCGTACAACAAGCAGGGATTGCAATTCGGAATCGGCAATCTCAGGAGCTGAATCTGTGTTAATTTTTTGGTCCATCTAGCAAGAAAATCCATTGCTATAATAAACAAATACGGGGATAATGGATCCCCCTGCCTTAGCCCCCTCTTGAGATTTATTTTCTTCCCTGCCACCGAATTTATCAGGACCTTTGATGAACCTTGCAATACTAGTGTTTTATTTAATTATATAAGAATAAGAAAATTGGTTTCTGTTGGGTTCCTTTCTTTCTGTGGGCCCAATTTTCCAATTGAGAATCTTGTTGGACCCAAATTGTATCTTTGAGTTAGTAGATTTTATTTAAAAAGAAATTTAGTGTCCAGTGGTGTCTAATCTGTGGCCCTCTAGTGGTTAGAAGGCGAAGAAATTGTAAGAAATTACAAAGTCGAACAAATCTTACAATTGCACAACGAAAATGAAGGGATAATGCATAACATAGAGTGAGTCTATGGTACTATGTATATCATCCGTAATACGGATTAATATTTTCATTTTCAAAATCATAATGGTCGATCCGAAGATGTTGGTCTCCACAGATGGTTTTATGTCACCGAGTGAAAATAGAGAGAAGGAGATCTAGAGATGCAAAGTGTGGTTGGTGGGTCTGAGGAGCTATTTAATTATATAGTCAACCTATCCCGGTCTTCACCTGAGAGTAGTTGACAGCTGCGCAAGTCTTCTTTCTCTCTCTGTTTTTATGACAAAAAAATCGGCTAGCATTAATGTATGAAATTATGGAGGAGCTGGTTTCAACTTTCAAGGTGATAAAGGTTCGTTGGATTTTGTAGCCCTTTGAGAGAACAATCAAATTATATCATTATTCTTAGAACCCGGAACCCCAAACCCCAAAGCCCCTTGTATGATGCTGATCCAAGTGCTCGGAAAACATTTTGCTTCCAAAATTTGTTTCAGGAATTTCCATGAAAGAGTATCAAACGCCTTATAGATATCAGCTTTAAACAAACCTACCTGTCTCCTTTGCCTTGTTGCCATAGTGACTAATTCTTAGGCATAAATGAAACCTTCATTAATATGCCGACCTTGCAAGAAACCAGTTTGATTTGGCATTATCAAGCTCTGTATGATGATCTTGAGTCTGTTTGCCATGGCTTTAGAGAAAAAATTTTGGACCGAATTAATAAGGCTAATTGGTCTAAAATCATTAGTTGTCAGGAGACCTTGCTTCTTTGGTATAAGGGCAATGTAGGAGTCGTTCATTGGTTTCATGGATGGATTTGGATGTTGCAGGATCGTGTTGTATGTGACCAGTAATTCATCCTTCATAATGGGGAAGAATTTTTTATAGAACTCTGATGTGTATCCGTCCGGTCCCGAGGCCTTGTTGGAAGGCAAGACATTTATTGTACTTTGCAACTCCTCCATGGTCATTGGATCTTGCAGCTGTTGCCAATCAAGGTTTTCACGCATGTACAGTGCAGTGTAGTCAAAACTCGTCTGTTGGATGTGGTCACTTCCTATCAACTGTACAAAGTGCTTAAAAAAAGCTTTTGCCTTTTGTTTATGCTCAACTAATGTTATCTCACTGTCCATTAGCGCGTCAATTTGATTGTTCCTCTTCTTGGCCGATGCCATTTGATGGAAAAAGCGCGTGTTCTTATCCCCCGATTCTAACCAGTTTTGCTTGGTTCTTTGTCTCCATTTCTCCTCTTGTTCTAACACCATTTGACTGTGCATTTCTTTCATTGTATTTCGAAGTATCTTCTCGACCTCTGTAAGCCTCCTGAGTTCGATTTGCTTATTTAGCCAACATAGGCAATCCGAACATAACTGCCTTTGATAATTTGTTCTGCTTTGATATTCCTTCTCCATTTTGTTACCTCTTTGGTTAGCACCCTGATTTTGTCATGTAACTGATGTGTGTTTGTTGCCGGTGGTTGTGCTTCCTATATTGCAAGCACCAGATTCTGAAAACTTTCCTTTTTCAGCCATGCGTTTTCAATCCTAAAAACATTTGTTGTTGGGAATCTTGTTTGAGCCGCGCATAGCAGTGGAGTGTGATATGAAATTGGCGAGGTGTGTGCTATCTATGTAGTGTTTGGATAGCTTTCAGCCCATTCAGGTGACAGGAGAAACCTATCCATGCACACCAGTGTTGGCGGATCTCGTTCATTACTCCATGTGTATCTCTGCCCTTGCAGCGGCAAATCAATGAGTTGCAATTCTTGAACCAGTGACCTAAAACCCATCATATGCTGCAGTGGATAGCAATCATTTGACCTGTCTTGGAGATTTAGAGTCACATTAAAGTCCCCCATTATTATCCATGGCATGGCTATGGCTGGCTTTGCCTGCTTGATCTCTCTAAAGAAAGCCATTTTCCCTCTATACGTCGAGGGGCCATAGACTCCTGTGACCCGGATTACCGAGTTGTCCAAGTTCATTACCAGATCAGCTGAAATAGTATGATCTGTAAAGTGTAATTCTATTTTAGTAAATACCCGGTGATCCCAAGCTAGGAGCACACCTCCGGCCGTTCCCTGCGCCTTGATTATGCCAAAATTGTCCATTTTTGAACCAATTGTCTCTTTGATGTGTGCTAGATTGTCACTGTCCCACTTGGTCTCTTGCAAACAAATAACATGCGGTGAGTGCCTGTGTACTTCATGCCTAACCAAAACTCTTTTGGCTCGATCATTTAGACCTCGTACATTCCATGAAAAGATTTTGATATGTCTATTTGCATTCATTAATTAAACATTTGATACATCCAGAGGGCACTATAAACCCTGACCCTTAACACTATGAAATAACCTTCTAATCCCTCCCAACTCAGTACTCCTATCTGTAAACCTCATGCAGATGCGATACACACAAACCATTCTCCCATCAGCTGGGCCCGGTACATCCCCACTTTAAAACATAAACAGTCATGTCCTTTCCCCACATGGGTTCGGTACAGACTAGTCCCTTCTACATGTAAACAACAAAGGAAAACAAAAAAAGAAACAACACAAGATACATATTTCGCCACATAGAGCCTTGCCCTTCTTCCATAGCGACAGAGTATGGTAATACTATGGTTACCTTCAATGATGCTGTCAGACATTAATAATGTTAGTTTCCCCACCTTGGCTTGGTTTGTCTGTCACGCTCAGCTGTAGTTCCTTTCCCTTGTTAGTGTCTTTTGCACTTGCCTCCTTCATCATATCCCGGATCCGATCTGTTATTACCGCACTCGTCTCCGCCATGAGCTGAATGGCCATCTCTGAGTCGATTGGATCCACCCTTTCCTCAAAATTTAGTTTCATTTTCATCTGCGGTGGTTGCTTAATCTTTACCTGGTGTGCACTTCCTTCGTTTTTCTTTGCTGAGATGCGCTTGCTTCTCCTTGGCGGAGCTCTTATTTTGTATTTGGGATTTGGAAAGCCCGGCGGATGCTCCATCTCCTCTTCTGGTGTAGGTACTATTTGTCGTGCTAGGTCTAGCATCTGAAGGCTTCCCAGTTTGTTTTCTCTTTTAATCTTTGCGTACCCCTCTAAGCCCATATAACTCAGATAGTCATTTTCATCATATATCTCCTTTTGGGCCGCACTATTTGGGCCTCTGTTTTGGACCTCCCCATTCTCAATGTATAGTTTCTTAGGGGCCATCTTACAATTCTCACTTTCTTGCAGCTGTAGAGGCGTAGTTTCCTCGTTAGCAGCACCTGGTCCCACCAGTAGTTCCGTTATCCACTGTATATCTCTCTGTTGCACTAGTACCTCTGTCTGCTTGACTTTCTTGTCGTTCCAGTAGGATATGTTTATCCTTTTTGCCCCCAGCTGTGCCTCTGTTTTCCCCTTGGAAGCGTTTAGTACTAAGCATTTAATTCCTCCAACTGTCTGAGTTGACAGTATAGGCAAAATGGTCAGTTCTAGACTCAGAGAAAGTATTGCACGCCCTTGCCTGAGAATTTGAAATTGTACTCTGCAACCGTTGTTCTGTGGCTTCCCTCCTATAACTCGTGTGGCTTTGTGTGTAATAATATTGTGGCCTTCTTGTTTGTTTTGTGTAACCTTTGCTGTTGCCTGCTGTATTTTCTTATGCACCCATCTCTGTTTAATTTTGGGTGTGATTCGCCATACCTTAGCTTGCATGGCAATCCCAGCGTTGCTTTGGTGCACACTATTGGAGCCCCCACTACTACCATCTCCATGACTTTCATCCTCTGTCGTGCTTGACAGTGTTCTTGGCGGTGAAACCTGAGGAGGTGGTGGAGGCTGGTGCAGTTGTTCGCCCCAAGCCTGTTGTGGCAGCGGATATGTGCCTTCCTCCCATTGTCGCCAACCCAGTATATCCACTCGGATTATTGTTGCCCTAACACCCTTATGATATTTAAGTGTTCTTGACAGGGTCTCCGGGTTTTCACATGCTATCCTCATCGTAACATGCCTGTAATGACCTGCCTGCCTTCCATAAGGCAGGAGAGCAGTAACTCTATCCAGTGGTATTGCTATCTACCTAATGTCTGGGTTGTTCAGAGCCTGATGTGGTATACCTACTAACCTTACCCATGCCTGAAAAGGAGGTGGCTCAAAGGCCATGTTCCATGTCGGATCCCATGGTATAACACCTACCTGAACCCCGGGTCTGATGGTGTACGGGCTGCTCCATACAACATTTCTAAGGTTTGGTTCACTTGGACAGTGCACGACAAATGGCGCATCATCTTCTGGGTCTCCAGGTAGGATTTCATAGTCAACCGGCATCCACCCATGTCTGCTAGCTAGCCTTCTTGCCAATATCTATGGTATATCCGGTGCAGGTGCTCCCTTCACCATAACCACCATCCCTGTGGTGTGTAGATACTGATTTTGTGGCCTCAGTTCCTCTCTGGGTGGGAAGAACACATGCTGCTCAACTGGTCTAACATTCAAGAATGGCTCCATCTTGGTGGCAGTTTTTTGGTGTTGTAGCTCTTTTTTTTTATTGCACTATCTGAGCATATGTTCGTGTGTTTTGGCTCTCTGTTCTCTTAGGCCCTTTCCCTTTTGGGTCTGGCTCCTTTTTATCACCTTTCTCCTTCTTAAATGTGCACCTACCAGAGTTGTGCCCCATTCCATCACACTTAAAACATTGTACATGCTCTCTACACTGCCATTTTTTGTGATCCTTAGCCAAGCAACGAAAACATCTGCCCTCATTAAAAGCCTTTGTGTAAGCTTTTTGGGTTTGTTCTGACGAGAACCATTTTTGTAACGGTTTCTGAGCTTCCCTTGGCCATTGATTGACCCGTCTGTTGCCTTCATAAATGTTTTGGCGAAATCTTTTCTTTGGTCCAACCTTTAGCCAGCCAGCTTCTGAGTCGCCATGCCTCTTGAATGCTCCCTGATCTTTATTGTACCTTACGTAGCCCTTCTGTGGTGGTTGATGCCTCCCTCCGCCATTATTGTTGTTTGTCTGAGTCGTGTTAAAGTTCGCCTGAAAAATCGCCTTTCCTCTTCTGTCTTTCATTTTTTTTTTCTTATTCTATAATGGAATTTGATTAATCAATTGTATTGATTAATTGCTTGATAATATTTATGATGACGGCATACCATTATTTACAACACTGCTCCTGATGTATTTTTTTTACTCAAAACAAAAATCTTGCATATATGATTTACAGTATTCCATTTCATAAAAAAAAAAAAAAAATTGATTTACAGTATTCCATGATATATACCATATCGGCAAGTGTGAATATTGCATGGGATATATGAAAATCAAATATCTATTTGATTTGTTCTTTTTTGAAAAAAAAAGAAGAAGAAGTGTTATATGCAGTGTACCACCTGTTTCATTACTGTATGAAACGACCTTTGAATTGATGTTAGGATTTAAATAGTATCAGATAGCGAGTTACACCTAATCTACCACTTTCAAAATTTAAAGGAGAAAAAAAAAAGAAAAAAAAGACCTATCCACCGTTGAAATAAAAAAAAATAATAAGGACGTGTCTCCATCTAGAAAGAAAATTAATAGATATAGGAATTATATCTTAATATTTGTGTTGACTTTGAGATATAGAAAACTTTGATATTTATAGTAAGATTTATGAAAATATTATTTTTAATTAGTTTATGATGAGATGAATTATATCTTAGTATCAATTTTATTGATATTTAATGACATAAATAATTATGTCAGCTCCCACTAATTGGTAATTGGCTGGAAACTATATTCTCACTAATATTAGTTCTAAAAAATAACTTTAGATAAATCAAATAATATATTTCTTATTCAATGGAAATGTAGGTCTAATTTGGTACCTCTTTAAAATTTTAAAGATCAATAGTATTTTGTAAAACTTTAAGGATCAAATAATAAATTGACGATATCTTAATGACCAAATTTACTCTTTTTTATATTAGTATAATATTAATTCAATGGAACTAGTTGAATGAATCCTCGCAAAGAAAGACATTTCAATCAGGATTAATTGTATGGAGTCTGAAGATTAGAATAATTTTTTTCATCCAACCGTTTTTTTTTGTTTTCAGCGGCTCAGATTATGAAGAAAAAAAGATGAACAACAGATTTAATCTTCATATATATATATATATAAACTGTTAAAATAAATAATATTGTTATAATGTAACAAATTATGCTTTCAAAATGGTTCTAAACCAACTGTTCAAATAATTGGTGTCAAAATAGCTTCTTTCTAGTGCAAAACTTTAAGTAATTAATTTTTTTTAATTATTTATGATATTATCTCTAGATGTAACAAATTTACATACTCAGAACTTGATGATTCCTTCAAAAGAGAAAGATGTAATAAAAAAAAGAGGTCAAAGGTTAGGTACCGTTTATCCAGACACCTCTAACAATGGATCCTATTTCCAACCCTTTTGTTTGGAAAAAGCTCCCTTCATGATTTCTTCTATGTTGTGCAACTACTTGGTTCTTTGCTTTTGTTTAGTAGCATGATATGTGTGCTATATTTGTCTTTGTTATGACTGCATGTGTTGTTTTTCTTTTTTGTTTTAGGTTCAGATTGGTCCCAGTTTTCATATGCTGGTACATATTCCTTAGGTTTTGTGAATGTTACATGCTTTTACTTTGTTTTCTTTGCTTTTTGTGGTTTGTAATATGCTAAAAATTGATTTCAGTTGTTTGGAATTGTGTTTTCAAGTACATATCTATATGGTTTCTTAATAAAATTGGTGAATTTTAATTCACTTTTATCCAAAAAAAAATATATAAGCTGTTAAAAAAGTATTTAAACAATTTGGATAAATAAAAATATGTTTTTTTTTAATAAGAACAGCAGATTTGGTGAAGTCAAAGGTTGTTACATAAGATATAAGACTGACTGCCTTCTAGAAAAATTGCAATACACTACAGACAAAAAGATGATATTTAAGACTAAACGTGCTACCTGTAGTATAGTGACATGCCGTGCTATCTCTTTAAAAATCTATTGAATAAACTTCAAACGATAAATTCAAACCGTTGAAACCGATCTACTACACGAGTGAAGTATTTACATATAAAATTTACAAATTTTTACATTCATTTAGTATAAAGTCAAACGGTCAAAAAATAATAAAAAATGAATGTATTAAAATTAACTTATAATTCTTATTTTTTTTACCGCTTGACTTTATACCAAATGAATTCAAAACATTATAATTTTGGCATGTAAATATATCACTTATGTAGTAGATTGGTTTCAACGGTTTGAATTTGTCGTTTGAAGTTTATTTAATAGATTTTTGAAGAGGTAGCACAGCATGTCACTATGCTACAGGTAGCACGCTAGACTATTCAAACTTTTAATTCTAAAATTTATTTTTATTTTTGGATGATCAGAATTTTCTAGTACTAACAAAAAGTAAGATATTTCAAATTAATATGCACATTGACCATGCTGTTGTTACAATATGCCACCTTTCAACTTTCATTGCATCATTTATATTCACACATCACAAGCATTTATAGTTCGATTGCCACAAACGATCTGTCGTACTGAAACAAATTCAAATTCCAAAACCGTTACAGCTGTAGAATTCGCATCCTCTGAGATATCTCAAACTTTGCGTGACTTTTTGGAAAATCTCAATCGTTCAAATACGTTCTACACGAATCTCAAAGCTAAAATAAAACTGGCCCCCTATATTTCCCCGAATAGACACCGGACACGTCGGTCACGCAAAAATTGAGATATCTCAGAGGATACGGACTCTACAGCTGTAGATCTGCCGAGTGCCGACTGAACGCATGAATCCATTATTCCATTTAATTAATTAAAAAGAAGGAAATTTAACCGTACCACGTCCGAGTCCGACGGGCCGTTTCTAAAAATAATAAAGAGAAGGAAAATAAAATAAAAGATACGTGAGTCCACTTCTCCCCGCGAATTATATCCATTTTTATAAGGTTGAATATGCCATTGTTATAGTGCTATTCTCAAACAGGTTTTTCCAGTTTTCCAAAATTGCGTTCTAACTGGAGTGCAAATGGATCTTATACGGATTTGAATAATGGTAGAATTATATTTGTATCTGTATTTGTTTTTATTTTTAAAATATGTTTTTGAATGAAAACGAGCTCTCAAATTTATGTTACATAGCTAAACGAATACATATACGGATCAAATATTAAACAAATATAAATACTGATACATATATAATTTATATATTTAATGTAAATATTATGAATAATATGGGAATTATATTTGTATTTGTTTTTATTTTCAAAATATGCTTTCGAATGAAAACGAGTTCTCAAATATGTTACAGAACTAAATAAATACATGATACAGATCAAATATTAAACAAATATAAATATTTAATACATATAATTTATATATTTAATCTAAATATTGTGATAAAACTAGCATATTATTCAATAATTTTTTATATAAAATAAAGTAATATAAAATTATACATAATTGGTACATTCAATTATTATGGTGAGCAATATAATATTTTTCTCATATTATATTTGTTATATCATTACAAAAATATAAAACATACATTATTACAAAACATAATCACCAACATTATATATATTTCTAAAACAAGCAGATAACATATTTATATTTTTAAAACAAGCAAATTAAAAATTTGAATACAGACATATAATATCTGATTTAATATCCGCAAACTATCTATATCTTAATATTTGAATCTATAAAAGTTTAAATACGGACAAATGATATCCGATCTATTTGCACCCCTAGTTATAATGGATAACTAATACGGAAGAGAATATCAAAATCTAGTTGAAGCGCTACCCAGCAAAAAATAATTGATTCTAAAGGCGATTCAAAAAAAGAAAATCCTAGCACAGCACCTCCCTCCCCACCCCCACAATACGCCCATACCATCCCTTCTAGATTTCACTTCTGATACATCACCTTTCTTTCTTTCAGCTCTACCTCCTCAAGCAGAAGGATAATGAGGTAGATGGGAGGGACTAGTGTCGAGAACGTGGTATTGTCAGAGTTCGGAATGTAAAGTCTCTACCTCATTTCGATCAGAGCGTGATAGTGCAAATTCAGTCGTCGAAGTGCAGCAGCAGTCGAAGAAAAGAGGATCCGGTGTAGATAAAAATTGAGATTAAGATAGTAGAGTAATTAAAAGTGTGTATAAAAGTAGAATTACAATATTAAAGTAGTTTAGAAAAATTAATAAGAATAAAAAAATAAATTTTGATTATTTGATTCGTTTTAAGTACATTTTTTTTTTATCAATATAAATATCAGTAGGCATTCCAAGCCTAACTTTAAAAAATAATAATAGTATTAATAATGCGAAATCATGCTTGGGAGCTGATATTCACACAACATTTTATGTTATGAATACAATGCTAACAATTTCTGAAAGGAGAAAGAGCAACAGGTGGCAAAATGAAGGCAAACACGTACCTTTGCTCCAATTGCCGCGTGTTAGTTAACATCATCAGCACCTTTCTCTAATATATATATAATATTCATGGTTTTTTTTTTTTATTGCAAATTATGATATTCATGGTTGCAAAAAGTTTAGTGTTAAGATCAACACCTTTGCTCCAATTGCCCCGTGTCAATGTGTCATCCAACAATAGAACCCTGTGAGCACTGATCGCAGCTAGCATCACACGTTTGACTTGATGATGATATCGATTGGAGGTCGATCTCTTGAACGCGTATCCTCTGCATTAACTCAAAAGAGAATCTTTTGAGTTAATGAATATCAACAATTCGATCAGCTTTAAGATCCGTGCAGACTAAATCCGCACTAATAGTAAAAGACCCTGTGTTAAAATTAGACGATCGGATTAACTCCGTTTAAAATCAGACGGATGAGATGCATTAACTCAAAAGATTTCCTTTTGAGTTAATGCCGAGGATACGTGTTGTCGACCCAGCGCGCTTTTTATTATAAGATTTAGCATTTAAGCCTCTCTCTCCCAGTCTCCTGCCGACCTGCCGTTCAAAATTTTCAAAGTTTCCCTTCAACTTCTAAATAATTATGGTGCAAGTTAACACATTTTAAGAGCATCTACATTTCTAAAACTTAGAGTTTTTAAATATCTGTTAATTACTTTTTAGAAATTTTAGCCTCTCTGAATTTCTAAACTTCTATATTACTAAAATTAAAATTAGAATTTATTAATTGCTACAATAGCGTTTAATTAAAATAGATTGAAAAGGTTGATCGAATATGGACCGATTAATGCCACGTCAGAGTTTATAAAACGATTTCTTATTAAGAAATTATTGAGCAAAGTTGCTAAATAAGAAATCCATCTACATCTCTAAAACTGGTTTAAAAACTCTCATATCATATTAAATTTTTTGATAGTTTCAGGAATATAGATGCTATAACGCTGATAAATCAGAATCCGTATCACCCCAGGTACCTGAGGTGCAACTGTGCAAGTCATAAATCCAGACCGTTCTTTTAACGTGACACGAATCTCAAAGCAGACTTCCTCCAATCTCAATAGACTCCGGATAGAGTTTGGACTTTGAACTAGCCAGAATTAATCTGAACCGTATGTTATTTTCAATTGTACCTCAGGAATGGGGGGGGGGGGTGGGGGGGGGTTGGGGGGTTTCATTTTGTTGTAGTTTCAATATTCTAAACATGCTTAATAATTCTTTCAGATGCAATTGAAATAATATTTACACTATTTTAAATAGCAAAATTAATTAATATTATTCTCACAATATTTGAATTAGCAATAATGTCGCACTATTTTGACACAGTAATTTCAATATATAATACTATTCTGATACTATTTTTTTACTATCCAAATACATCCTAGACTTTTCATAAGTTTACCATTAATAAATGATAAAATATAATTTCGTTGAAATTGTATTATTTAAACTATATATGACTAAGCTCACCCAATACAGAAATAACAAATCTAATATCATATGTGGTAATTTCATAATCTTTTATTCAGAATAGGACAAATAATATTGATATTTATAATATGAAAGACAAACTTACTATGGCGTAGAAAATAATTTAAAGAACCAATGGAAAAACAACATTGAGATGAGAAAACATTTCTTGGCTGATAAAAAGTATAAAATTAATATACTAAAAATACTTATTATATGTGTCCTACATTTTGTTAAATTATTAATCATGAAAAATAATACAGAAAATTTATAGTGTGTATATATCTCAAAAATAAAGAAATAAACTTTTCATTGTGTACTACATGAAATGTTACTAAATATAACAAATCATCTAAAATAAATTTGAAAAAAGTGGAGCATATTTTGTAAATATAAGACATTTTACTTTTTCTGAAGCATGAAGAATGATAATAAAAAGATATCATGTTACTTTTTTTAAAATTAAGATTTTTTTTGGTCCATCTCAATTTTTAAATAATAATAATAATAATAATAATAATAATAATAATAATAATAATAATAATAATAATAATTTTGTTTCCAAATATTTTCTGAACATATATATGTCCAAAGATATCTAAAAATATGCAGTCATATCTTCTCATCAAGTAAATATTTTGATTTTTGCTTAAGCATACTACTTGAGAAATGCATAGATGACCTTCTAGCTTGTTCTCAGAAACATTATGTTAATACATGCGTTTAGACAATTATTATTCAATGCTTAAGCAAAAAATAAGAATATTCGAAGGGAAATAAATTAAACGTGAATATGCATAAGTGTAGATGCATGCATTAGAATTTAGAAAGGTAAGTATAGAAATTGTCAAACATTATAAAAAAGGATATGGTTGTCATTCTTTGAGAAAACGGAGATGAACAAAAAAAATTCAATTGTAGAATCTACTGTATCCGAAGTAATTAAATACAAAATCTAGATAGGACCTTTCCAAAACAAGACCAGTTCGTTTTCGCTGTTATCTACGCCATAATAAGTATGAATTCTAATTATGTATTTGTTCCGTCTGATTTAGATTAAACGGACATGATCTACACAAACGATGTCTATAATCCGTTCGGGATTCAAATCTCTAGCCGATCACACACGTTCAAATTAGATCAGACGGACAAGACATGAAAAGTTCCTTCTTTTGAATACAAAATACCAGCAGTAACGAGAAAACACTTATCGAGGGACCGATCCTTACTCTTTATGAATTCGCATCCTCTGAAATATCCTACATTTTGCGTGTTTTAAAGGGTAATATCAACCGTTAAAATATGTTCAGCACGGATCTCAAAGCACTAATAATACTGGCCCCCGCACTATCCCCAATACGCACCGAACACGTCGGTCACGCAAACTATGAGATATCACAGAGGATACGCACTCTCTCCTTCTATAACAAAATCAAACAAATATTCGTTGTTTCAGCTACTCCCCTGGCTTATTTCATTTCTCTCCTCTCTCTCTCTCTCTGACCCCCCGAATCTAATTCTCTCAGCACCAATGGCGCGCACTAGGCGACGCTCGGTTTCTCTCTTCTCCACTCTCGTTGTCTTCACGCTACTTCTCGTCTTAGGTGGGACCTCGCACGCGCGCCTGCTTTCCCGGCTGGTCTCCGATGGGGTGGACAGCAATGGAGATTCGACAGCGTCGATCATCCGCCTTCCACGTGGATTTATCCGGGCCCCTGAGGAGTCGTGCGAGCAAACGTATGGCTTCCTCCCTTGCACGACCACTGGTCTTGGAAATTTGTTTCTCATCATAGCTTATGGATTTTTGATGTTTAAAGCCGCAACTTTTCTCTCGTCTGGAAGTGAGTTGCTACTGGAAATTATGGGACCTGGCATTGTTGGAGGGCTGCTTCTGCCAATTCTCGGAGCATTACCTGATGCTATGCTTATTCTGGGTATGCTTCTTCTCTCATCCTCCTGTTGTTTATGCAGCTTGCGGGTAAGCTACATTATTGCATAAATTGGAAATTTTAGCATTGTTGACCGATTTGTTGATCGATTAAATTTAGTAATTCAGTTAATGTTTATTTGAGGTGTTCTTTCATACTAGCCATGAAAGAATGGTTTGGATCTATCAAGTTTTTAGGTAGCAGCAATCTTTGTTGTTGGAGCTAAAGACCAATTCAATTCATGTGTCCAACTTATTACTTCATTTTTCCAATTGAGTAATTTGTTGTGATTTCAGTGTCTGGTCTATCTGGGAGCAAAGAAACAGCGCAAAGCCAGGTGCTGATAGGGATGGGACTGCTCGCGGGGTCCACTGTCATGCTCATAACCCTGCTTTGGGGTTCTTGTATCATTGTCGGAAAATGTGACCTTGGTGACCGTAATACTTCGCTTGACACGCAAGATACCAAGGGCTTTAATCTTTTTGGTAAATTTCACTCTCTTTATTAACACATTCTTTAAACCAGGATTTTCATACTAATGATATAGTACAGTGGGATGCCATTTATTTCCCTACCAGGTCTGATTTCAAATAGTTTTTTGTTTTGAGTTAATTGCAATTTACAGGCTTTTACTTCAGAGAGTTATGGCTCTGGGTTACATGGGGAGGGCCTTTATTTTCTGTCAGATGCAATTCCTCAGTTTTGGTTGTTATTAATATTCTTTTGTGTTGATAGTTTAAGTGATGGTTTTTAACTAAGTTTCAATTATGTTTAGGTTGCAATTTCAACAGAATGGCCAATATCGGGGGTTGGGTAATTTTGCCCTCTTTTCATTATTAGGATCTTTTGGGCAAAGGAGGTGCCATTTTGGTTAGGACTGTACCTGCACATACCAGCCGAACATGCAACTATAATCAAAGTATACTGTACATTTGTTAGTAATCCCTTCCATGCTAGCTCCTGAGAAACAACTGGATGTATGTTTTTGGTTATACAGGGTCAGGAGTTACAACAGATATACAAACGAGTGATGCAGCAAAAATTATGGGAATATCTATCCTTCCCTTCATTGTTGTTCAGATTCCAAAAGTATTTCCCCAGATGGATCAGCGCCTTGGTGTCTTGCTTGCCCTTATTTTGTCTGTTCTTCTTGTTATTACTTACTGCCTCTATCAGGTACTTTCCTGTTTCCTTTTGTTCCTATTTTATACTGTTAAATTTCCTCTTCCCTTATTTGATGCCAAAAATTATTTAATCACCATTAGACTGGTGTAATGATACGATGACTCCTGATGATTGTTAACAAAATTGTTACCTACTTTTAATGAGGAATTTTTTTTTTCCTCAGCTAAAAATTAAATGAAATCCTCAAGGGAATAAAGATACTGGGTTTTAGTTTATAGAGTTCTTATAACGAGCCTCTTTCTTTTGAGCTAAGTGGAATATATGGTGGCCTATTTTTTTTTTCCCCCTATTTTCTTGTCTTCATTTATAAATTTACATCTCTAAATGCATGCTTGAAATGTAGGTGTTTCAACCATGGATTCAAAAGAGAAGACTGGCATATGCAAAACACAAGCATGTTATATCTGGAATTTTAAAACATGCTCAGATGGAAGCAATTGGTCGCTTGGTTAATGAGAATGGGGAACCTAATATTGCCGTCATTCATAAGTAAGAGAAAAAAATAAATAACTGCAAATGAATTTCTCTACTGTACCAGTAACTTCTAATCAGAGATTCAGAATAGATGCTTGACCAAGAAATATTTTAGAACTAATACGAGGAAACATACAACACATACAAAATTTATCACTGGTACTGCTTGTGTGTCAATTTATCTACTGACTTGCTTTTTATGCTGCCACCACCTGTATTGTAGTCCTTGTATTTCTTCCCCCATCTTTCAGTTTGTATGAATAAAATTTTTGTTCAGATTCTGTAATGAAACAAAGTAAAAGCCTTTATGATTAACCATCTTTAGATATTATTATACAGATTGTTCAAAAAGATTGATCTAGACCAGAATGGGTTATTATCTCGAAAGGAATTGCGAGCCTTTATAATTGGCATGAGCTTAGAGGATTTAGACCTTGACAGCGATGAGGCGCTCGATGAAGCTGCGGATAAGGTGATTGATGATTTTGATAGTTCAGGTGACAATGAGCTAAATGTTGGTGAGTTTACTAGAGGTATTTGCAAGTATCTCGGAGAAGCCAAGCGTAAAGTCCCCAAGTCAGGCGCTTACTCCTCCAAATTCATCCATGAATTTCATTCGGTTAGTCAATTTTGTTCAACCATGTCGGAAAACAAGAAATGCAAATGATTTCCTTCAACAAATTATAGAAATTGTTCACCTTCACCTTTTTTTAACTTTATTTTTTTGGATAAGTTTAGAAAAGAAGTTGCTATTAGTCATGAACAAAATTATTTAATTTTTGTACCAATTTAAACCAACAAATTAGTTAGTTGATGCATTATTTAAAGTGATCCTATCTAATACATCAATTATAATGGTCTCAAGGACTAAAATGTTGCTAAACACATGGATATCATGTTAGTTACAAATGTCAGTGCTGTACTATTGTTCCAGATCCTTCTACTATCAAAATGTTATTTCTGACAAGGCTAAAGGCAGGGCCGTGTTTTGAGTATTTCTAGCAATGAACTTTTTCCTTGCACCAAAACATTAAACATTTTTTTTGCAGTTTATGATGATACCTGTTTCTTATTTTATCTTTTTTTTTGCACTAAAACCCCAGTACCTCAGTTTCCAGACAGAACCCTTTCTATCAAAGTGTTTGATCAATCTGAATGAATGAATGTTTGATCAACAGAAAACTGGGGCAGAGCGCAAGCAGATGGCAGAGGGAAGTGACGAGGTTGTAGAGAGTGTGGAGAAGCCAGCCTTGATGATCACAAAGGCGGTGCTGATGTTGGTGCTTGGGACTGTAATGGCAGCTGCCTTTGCCGACCCACTTGTAGATGCTGTCGACAACTTCTCCGTGGCCACCACCATCCCATCCTTCTTCATCTCCTTCATTTTCATGCCCCTTGCCACCAACTCCAGTGAGGCCGTCTCTGCCCTTATCTTTGCCAGCCGCAAGAAGCAGCGCACCTCTTCCCTTACCTTCTCTGAGGTATCTAATTCATCTTATCTTACCTCATCTTTTTTTTTTTTTTTTTTTGTAGTCAGATCTTGAATGTTTATAATGACCCTTCTTTGAAAGCTTTGAGCAACATATTTATTTGAGAAATAGATCGGCATTGATAGTAACTAGTGTTAATGCCTTTGGGCTGACTCTTTTACCCTTTGGGAGAGTAATATGAGGAAAAAACTGAAACTAACCACTCCAGGTTTTCTTAAGAACAAAACTTGGAGATTTGTTATTCGGGCAAATTCTCTACTCTGAAAGAATAGCAAGTTGAGTGTGAGAAAGTAGAAATAAGACTACATACTGTAGAATCCTAGAAAAGGCGCACAGAGGAAAAATACCTAACTGAGCCCTGGAGGGGTACTTTGGGGAAAAAAGGATTATCTTTTGTAGAAAAATTTAGACAGGATCATTATTAAATATTCAATATGGACTTTGTTTTGCTTAAAAACAAACATTCTATACTACGCATTCTGCTTTAGCAAATAATAACTTCTATTATTCTGTGTGTAGGTATATGGAGGCGTAACAATGAATAACACGCTATGCCTGGCAGTATTCCTGGCACTGGTCTACACCAGAGATCTCACATGGGATTTCACATCAGAAGTGCTGATAATTCTACTTGTGTGCATCATTATGGCCCTCTTCACCAGCTTCCGCACAACATTCCCTCTATGGACCTGCTTCGTCGCCTTCCTCCTCTACCCGTTGTCTCTTCTTCTGGTCTACATCCTTGACTTCGTTTTTGGCTGGTCGTAGGCTGCTTGATCCTGACACTTGTTTTTTATCTTGTTAACTTCATGGCATAGCATGTTTTTGATCGTTTTTGTTATTCCTTTTGGTCTGAACTACTGAGGACGTGTTAATGGCTTCTCTTGCAAGTAGCAGCATGGAGGGTTTTTTTCCCCCTTGTGGTACAGTAACATATTGAGAGTGGTTTTTTTGTGGAATAAATATAATTATTAATACTTGTTTAATGCGAAATCATATCCTTGAAGGGCAATTGTCATTTATTTACAATTTTTTAATCAAATAACAGGTGAAAAAAAAAAAATCCAAAATAACACTTTAAATAGCGAAAGGAAAAAAAAAATGAAAGACATATGACCTGTCGGGCTGTACCAATTGTATCCCCATTTTCTTGCACCCTTTACAAAATATCTGGTATAAACTTTGTAAACTGTATTCAACAGATGTAGTCGCTGATGATGTTATATAGGAAATAAATTTGCTGTTATTCCAAAGGGATAACAGAACCCTGTTAGTCCTATCCAACCATTCAAAAAATTTCATGCACGAATCTCAAGGAAATTCTTTTTTCATGTACGAATCTTGGTAAAGGTCAACGACTGAGATCAAAATAACGAGGTCCTGTTATCCCTTTGGAATAACAGAAGATTTATTTCCTGTTATATAACTAATTTGGGAGGTAACAACTTTGAGCCCCCCAATGCTTCGTCTGATAGAGTATCACTTGATCATAAGATTGAATCTACATTGATGCAACCTCTCCAACATCTATAACTTTGTTAAAATAAACCCTGCATTGCATGTGCTCTTCAATTGTTGAGTGGGAGTTTGATGATTTATTCTATTTTAGGAAGCAACTCAAAACATTGAAATGGAAAGAGTATTCTAATGCAAATTTCAAATATTTATTTGGACAGCACGTCTGCCTTGTTAAACTCAGTTTGATAGGTGCAACAGTTGTGTATTTAAAAGCCTTGCGGAAATATATTAATTACTCAGCAGCCTGCTTATTATTTTTTCATTCTAAAAAAAAAAAAAAAAGTTAGATCACCTTCATCTAGTCCTAACTAAAGAAGTATGTTTTCCTCTGATATCTAATAGAAAGTTCCCTAGTTCTGTAATTGCATCAATGTTTTTTCCACTGTAAATCTGGCAACAATAGCAAATATTGGTAAAATCTACCAGTGAAGTTAATGTGCTGTGCCATTAATTCTGCTGTTTTTTTTTCCTCCAAATATCTCTATAGATCTTTCTGTTACTATTTTTCTTGGCCCAAATTCAGTAAAGGAAAATTGAACCAGCACTGATCCGGTATGCCAGAACCTACTTGAGATATGGATGTTGTTCTATACGCACAACATATTTTGAAATTTCAGATTCTAATCTAAAGGAACATAATGAAATTTGAACATCATAAGGGAAATGCTGCTTCTGATCATAAAGTTGCATGCCCTTTGTATCGGATACATCGGAAAGAGGGAAACATAATTAAAAAAAAAAAAAACAAAGCAATCTTCCATCCACCACACAACTGACTAATGGAAGTAGTTGAAGATGAAATTTTCTAAAGTTTCAAGTTGAGATCAAGATCATCAGGTACTGTCAGCAACTGTTCTTGGGGAGGCTTTTCACAAGAGGCGGGACCCATTGGCAAGAAACTATAGAAGGTCTGTGACTCTGACAAATTCCAGGTAACTTCACCATTGCTTACCTAAAGATCATTACAAAATTATGATCTTTGTTAGGAAATTTCATGTGACTTTTTCAATGTTATTGGCCATCAAGCAAGTACTACAATTCAATTTTATTTATTTATTTCAATAGCCTTAAAGAAAGCAAAATTTTCATACATCCTCCTATAAATATGGCAATTGTCTCAATAGACCATTATCAAAATTTCAAAAGTTTGATCTAATATGATAAAACTTGAGTGTCCAGCCTCTAATAATGGTATAGTTTTTAATTGTGATCAAAACCAAAAATAGCATACAAACAAAGTAAGTAGAAAGCAATTATTTCTTCTACTTACAGTATAAGAAACATCATTGTTTTCTCTGTGTAGATGTGCTGATGGGGCCCGTTCGACAGGAAGCTGTTTTGAACAGGGAAGAGAACTTGTAATACCCAAGGTCAAAAAGTCACCATCACATGTTTTGTTATATTCTCTCTGCATAGTTTTACAGCTTGCCCTACAAGAAAAAAGGCACAGGAACACAAATGAAGCATCTGTTTGTGTCCTTTTAGTAGAGTTTGTATAAGACTTAAATGCAATTTCATCGCTTTGAAAACACCTATGTTTTGTCTTTCACAATTCATATTAGTCAAATATCAGTGGGCTCTGAGTAAATTTTATCAAACAATTAATAAAAAAAAAAAATGAAGTTTTTATGCCAAAATCAGCCGATGCTGACTGAAAAGTCAAGTGGTACTGGTACTGGTACTGGCATTGCAGCTAATAAAAAAAAGTACCAAAAGTTAATGGTACATTCAGCTTACCATAATAAGAGTTCATTTTTTTAGTAGTGCTTTCTTATTTTCTTCTTTTTCCTATTTTTGTTTTCTTTTCTTTTACCTTTTTTTAGGGGATAGACTAGGAAATTGACTTCATGCAACTATCCTGCCATAACCATCATGGAAAAACACCTCAGAATATTCAAATTCCTTGGAATTAAGAGCAATCTCTATACCTGAAAGTGGCACTCCTGGAACCGAATCCGAAACAATCGTTCCCAAATGGCAAGGATCCATGCACCTTGACTAAGCTTGATACAATGGGGATTTTGGTGGAAAAGGGATTTGCAAGGGAATCCAAATTAAAGGGTAAATGAGGGGCTCTCTTCATGCCAGTGATTTCCTACATTCCGAATATTTGGTTCATTAGTAAATGGCTTAAGAGAAAATTATACTTTGTTGTTGTTTATTTTAATGAGGATCTTATGACAGTAGTAAGTTCCCAACTGCCTATTGCACAGAAGTTCCATTATAAATTTCATAATTGGAAGTTGGAGGAAACTTTTCACATGTTACATGAAAATATCAAAATATATTGCACAAAGGGGATACATACTCTCTTGAAGAATGACAAATATCCCAACAACCTTATACCCCCCACACCCCCTTCCTTTGCTATTGTCTTTTGCATCCTTTTTAAGAAAATCAATGATGAAAGCGGGTAGTTTGGTGAAAAATGAAATAATTAAGTACACAACAGAAAATTTTCATGGTTTGTAGACCTACATAGGGCTACTAATTAATACTAATCAGAAAGGAGAAAGTTTGGTACATACCTTGTCATCCCCAAGCGAAACCAGAGTAGAGTTGCTGTCAGAACTAAAAATTTGGTTTGAAGGGGGCTCTAACCATGGAACATAACCAGAGCTCATCTACAAAAAAAAGAGAGTAATATTAGATCAAATTATATATATATATATATATATAACAATCAAAACATAATAATAGAAAAAAATATATAGAGAGTAACCAATGGAACAGGGGCTTGAGGTAGAGGCAGTTGGTGCCTCCAGTTGGAAAAGTTATGGCACTGCCAGGTGGTTGAAGGAGAGACCTGGTGAAGGAATGTCTGAGGAACTGGAGGGTTGTGGGAAGGGAGCAACTGGAGGCCCGGGAAGGAATTATGGTAGGAGATGGCCGAAGAAGAGGAAGAGGAAGAGAGAGCATTGGCTTTTCTCTGCTCTTCAAGGCGCAACCTCTCCAGTTGAGCCACGCCAAGGCCTCGCTGTGGTTCTTTCTTTGGTTTTTTGTTTTTGGAAGTGCTGCACTTGTGTAGTACTTGATCTTGCACCATTTGTTAACTTCTTGATTTTTATTTTCTATTATCTACATCAATATATAAAGCTCTCTCTCTCTCTCTCTCTCTCTCACTCACTCACTCACACACACAGAGATACAGTTGTTTGTTTAGGTGTCTAAGCAATGGGATGCTTTTATACATGGCAAGGCGGAAGTCACGCGGTCCATGCCAACTGGATTTCCTTTAGATTTCTATTTGAATTATATTTATTTTCTTCTAATAATCAACTTTAGGTTTCAAGTCCATTTCATCTTCCAACCTTTTTACCTTCCAACTTTTAAGTTTTAACCGTCTAAAATTAGAACACGTATTCTCTGCATTAACTCAAAAGGGAATCTTTTGAGTTAATATATGTTTAATTTTAAACGGAGTCAATCTGATCGTCTAATTTTAACACAGTGATTTTAATATTAGTGCGAATCTAGTCTGCATGAATATTAAAGCAAACCTAATGGTTCAGATTCTCTTTTGAGTTAATGCAGAGGATACGCGTTCCTAAAAGTAATCCTAACATCTCCGTCTACGTACAACATGCATATATATGTGCATCCATCTCTGGCTATACTAGCTAACGAATTAAATATTAATATTATACTATAAAATGTTAAGAATAACCACCTATAGCTCCTATATGTTTATTCCTTGGGTTTCTAAGTTGTGACATGATTAATAAAGACGAAGCTTTTGTTGTAGTTCTTAACTACTTTTCAAATAGAGGATTTCTTTGTACGTACAGCTACTGTAGTATATTTTGATTTTTGTATAAGCCTAAGTATATGTGCTTGATCCAGACTTTAATGTCATCTTAATCATGTTAGCAAGAGAGAGATATATTATTTGAGTTTTAAAACTTTTTGTTATTGCTATAAATAATCATGCTTCTCTTGAATTGATTTTATTAAATTAATTCAATTCATACAAATTGGTAGATTTATTTTTCAGAATTCTTGTTTACTAAAAAATTCTGATTTTAATCTCTAAAGCTCTGAATAATTAATTATCAGAAAATATTCCAAACAAGGAAATGGTCCAAATTAATTATTTTTTTCCAAAAGAAAGTAATTCTGATGCCAAAATAGGCGCCAATATAATAGAGCATCTCAACTACCTCACATACTTAGGTGCATTTGTATTTTTTAAACTTAGTATATTGCACATATTGTATCCATAGCAATAGAAAAAAAAAATACTTTTAGTTGGCCGGTGGATTCTATGAATTAAATCATGCATTCCATAAAATAATAAAATAAAATAAAAAGAGAATGCCAAAAGGAGGGTTTGGAATTAAGTAAAGTAGAATTGTTATAACTGCCAAAATCTCCAACAAATTAAGCCTCTTTATTCCTGTACATAAATTATCTTGCACTTGGTATATAATGTGAAAAAAATATGAAAAGAAAAATAATAAGATAAGCATGTAATATAAATAGATTGGGTCACATCACCATGCATGTGTTCCTTTGAGTTAGGTGTTGTCATCCGATCTTACTAAATCTTTCCCAAAGCTACTAAGGTTTTAATTGGTACCTCTCCAGTTGTATCATAAATGCAAAATAGAAAAATACTTGCTTGTCATCTGCTCAAGTAAGATGCCAATGCTACAAGTCTACAAAAATGAGTTCTATTTTAGTGCAAATGTAGTGAGTATATATACCACCGATTTCATAACGAAATCAAAGATTTGTTCTTACAAGAATATTATGCAAATAACGCATTTAAAACATTCATTTGCAATTACATAGTTTCAGTGAAATCTAAACTCTCACCAAAGCAAAATCTATGCTAATTCAGATGTGGAGCAAAGATGTAGATATGATGGGATGAAAAATTAAAATGAGATATAATTTTATAATTATTTTAAAATTAAAAATACATAATTTTATAGTTATTTTCAATTATAATTATAGTTATTGAATCATAAATGTACTAATAATTTGGACAAGTGTTTTTAAATGCGGCCGCATATTTGTTTGCAGTCTGCTGTTGTACTCAGAATGTCATGCAGTCTCATATATGCAGATTTGAATATGAAGCTGCATATGCAGTCATGCATGCGGGCGCATAATACTCCATGTGCATAATATTCCATATAGTATATGGCCGCGCTCATAATGTCATGTAGTCTCATATATCTAGATTTAAATATATAGTCGCATATGCACTCTCATGCAATTGTCCATGCGGACGCATAATATTCCATGCAGCTCAAAAAAAAAATTAAGTTGGGAGAATGATAAATAGTACAAACCATTATACTAACAACTCTTGTGATATAAATTAGTTTTATTTTATCGAAATTTCTTTAACAACGTATAATAAAATCAGTTATGTACTTCTGCATACAAATATGCATATGTAATATGCAGTGACCTATATGAACGAAACTGCATTTTAAAGTACTAATTTGGACTGTGAAAAAAAAAATGTGTCCTCTTTTGCCAATGCGTGGCTCTGATACTTTGCTAATCTTTTTTTATTTGCATTATATTATGTCAATCAATTATTTGACTAAAACAATAAAATTGGAGTCAAAACAATCTCAAAATCAAAATACCCAAACTTGATTGGAAAAGGGGCATGTATATATGTAAAGACTAAGGACTGGTCCAGGGTCCACTGGCCAGTGGCCATGCATGCAAGAATCTTATCTCCAACTAAATCGTGTCTCGCACGGTTGGGAGAGCAAATTGGGTGATGCTTAGCCTTATCGTGGGATTTGATACAGGTCCCTCCAAAAGTTACACATCTCTAAGATAATTTTTTTTTTTTTTTTTTTTAAAGTTAGAGGTAAAGTCACTCAACTATTTAATATCTACAAAAATTATTATATTTTGATTTTGAATATTTGATCTCTCACACGAAGAATATTGCTTTTGCTACCAAACTAAATTTTGGTTCTCAAAGAGTTTATAGTTTTTAGTAACTAATTTTTTTTTTAATATGCTACAAATTATTTGAAAATATTTTGTGAGTGAGGATATCGATTATCCTTTAGCACACTCGGAATAGACACAAATAGTGTTATCTACAAGTGTCAATTTATCTGTGTAGTACAATAATTTCATCACATTTGACAATATCAGTACTTGCATGCGACATAGTATGCAAGCATAGGCAAGCTCATGAGAAATTATTTTATTTTTATTATACTATGTAATTTAATTTGATTTTAATTTCAGATATCCTCCTCTTACAAAATTGTTATTCTTTGGTGTGTGTTTCTTATTATGAATTTCAAATGAAATATTCTATTGCAAGTAATACACACTTAAATGTATTTTGTATGATAAACCTCATTAGACTATGCCAAATATTGCTAAAAAGAATAATTTCTATAGAAGGCGTTACACAAACATATCCCTTAAGCTAGTGCTATAAAGGAAGTAACCCTAAATAGTAAATACAAAGTTTAGTTGCTCAATTATTGTTAGGAGTGGTAAAAAAACTAATAGCTCGTGGCTTGATCATGGTTCTCGCTAACAACTCACTCGTTACTGGACTGAGCTGTTAACGAGCCAACTCGCTACTAGTTCGGTCTAGAATTAACGAGTTCAAGCTGGTGCCTAGCTTGCTCACCAGCTAGCTCGGTTAGGCATCAATTTGTGAATTTGTATAAATTTGTGTGTATTTTATACTGTCAAGCTCGGTCCAAAATATTTGTAGAATTTATTTTCTTCTTAAAATAAGATCCAGCCAGACCTAGTAAGCTAGCTCGTTAGCTCGCAAGCTAGCTCGGGCTGGCTCATCACGATTTTGAGCTAAAGTTTTATCTCGGAAACTCTAGGTCCAGCTCGCTCGACTGTAGCTCGGTTCAAAATTAACGAGTTAAGCTAAGACCTAACTTGGACCGAATCAGCTCGTTGACACCCCTAATTGATGTGACTAAAAAATTGCAAATTAGACGTCTAAAAGTGATGATCATGTAACTTTTCAATTTATTTTGTTGGCATATTAATTATTGCTTTTTTTTAATAGATGCTGATAGAGATTCGGGATGGGATACTGTTGTAGTCAAGAAGAGAATTTACCTTTAGCTTATAATGGTAAATCTCTTTTGACTAGCTTTTTGACATCTAGCACAATAAATTTATGTAGAAAATTTTACAAAACACCAGCAATTTTTTTCTTAAGAATTCATTTTTTTTTTAGTGAGATAATGTACAAAGTTTTTTTATTCACCCATATTATTTTTTCTTATTTATTAATTTAATTCATTAAGAGGTCAAATGGATTATTAATTAGTAAGGTTTTAAACAACCACCATATAAATAAATAGTTGAAAATTAATCAAATCATTTTTTTTTTCTAGTTTGTAAAAATATAAACTAAACCAATATTTACAAACTGATAAACCAACTATCTGAACCAAATTAATATACAAATAAGAATTTTGTTTGACCAAACAATAATTTATAAGTCGTTAATGTACAACAACACATCACTGATAATTAAGCTAGTTAGATATTTTCATCTCTAATATTGGAAGAACAAAATAGTAACTTTGCTTTGTTTAATTAATGAACAAAACAGTGACCAAAAGAAAAAGAAACCTAACTATAATTTATATTAAATTTATTTAAAAATGAATTTAAAAAAACTAAAGTGTTTTAGCAAAGGAATTAAATCACTTTCCACAATGATAGCTACTTAAGAAGTCTTAACCTTTAAGTAGGCATTTGGTCTTAATCCTGATTCCTAACGGGGACACATGCATGCATGCTTCAAGAATTGAAACATATATATGATGCGCATGAATAAAGAATTCCACTAAAAAAATATGATTTTTTAATCATGTCTGAGTGACGGATTGAATCTTTTATGTGACTAAAAAATAGTTAAGAGGCACTTGTCAAAGGACCGGACTCCGCTGTTCTTCCAATCAGTTTATAAAGAATGTTCATTTAGACTGATTATTTATAATTATAGTCATTTAGACTGATTATTTATAATTATAGTCGATTATTTTTCACTATTTTTGATTAATCACTTAGTGGTACTCTATTCGTCCGACGACTGCATACTGTTATTTACAATACTGCTTCAAATAGAATAACAAGACTCTGTTATTCTAAATCTAACCGTTAAATTTTTCATGCACAAATCTCAATACAAATAAACGGTTAAATTTGAAATAACAGAGTCATGTTATCTCATTTGGAGGACAGCAACCCCTTGTCAAACTGTAACTAAAAAATAGTTGTGATGTACCATAATTAAGAAGATATATTATATTAACAACAATTTAATTATTTGACAATCATAATTAACAATCATTGATAATAACGGTTCACTGATTATCAAAATTAAATTTATTGAATAATTAAATTCATTCCTTAACTTTGATATAATTTGAAAATATGTTAGTACGTCATCTATGAAGTAATATAAAACATTAACGGTTGAATATTATCCGCATTTGGTTAATAACCACACAACTCTTAATTTACACTAAAGTTGATACATAATTTATTTATATAATAGATAATATATAAGCATAATTTTGAAATTGATTATCAAATAAATTTCTTTGAGCTTTCATCCCAAAGAAACCCAATTAGAAATCATATTTTTGAAAAGATAAAAATGAATATAGAAAAAAAAAACCAACGAAGGAGAATTTATGCAGTCAGATTAAACATACAATATATATATATATATATATATATATATATATATATATATATATATATATATCTCACTACCAGATTCTTTTGAAAAGAATAATCTTACTCAGAAGATACTAGATTAATTCAAGGCAAGACTGGAATGGAAAACATTAATAGAACCTTTTTCTGAATCTGAGGAAGCCAACCTTGGCATGGATTGGAGCCCACCTTGCTCTCTTTGTATCAATTTCCAACTCAGTTCTCTATTTATGTGAGAGTGTACAGACTGTACACTGAATTGTTGATGGTACACATATTCCTCTCCTTTTGATACAAAATGGAGACTCCCTTTACAATCTTATTTCAGTTGTTTGTAAGTTAATTTAGGAATTAAAAAAGTCACACCGCGATCGGATATGTCACGTCAAGGCACGACACATGTGTTGGTCACGTGTCATGATTATTTGCGTGATGTGACTATTTTTTTTAAATTTATCATGGCACGCGTAAGAAAGATTTAGTCACGGTACATAGTCAAGCGAGTCACGTGTAATTATGACTGTTAGATCTTTGATTGAATGGTGAATTTTGAATAAACTAACTTAAATTATGAAAAAAATAGTTAAACGGGACCACATATGACAAACGTGATCGGTTATATTTGAACATGTGACACATGTGGTCACGGCGTGACTAATTAATGTGTTGTGACAATTCACATGCCGTAACTATCTTTCTAAATTTGACCATAGTACGCCACAGCACGTGTAAATCTGACTTAATTACTACATAACACATGACTCAAATCATAGCATGACTAGTGACTACATGATAAGTATTTAGAACCCTATGCGTTATGCAGCTGCTTTGATTGTTATTGACTTATTATTACGTTAGTGAGGCTGCATTGTAAAAATATTAACAGAGCAATTTTAACTTTATGTAGACGACTAACTATATGCAGCGTTCTTTGGATATTATAGTTTGTGCACTGTATGAAGTCAAAATCTCTCTGTTAAAGTCTTTACCCGGTGTATCCGGATATGGATTGCTCTTCCCAAGTCCTAACTCTTTCTCCATATAAATTGATATTATTATTAGTTTACAAAAAATATATATATATATATATATTATTATTTCTTGATCGATTACTACTAATTTGTTTCCATAATTAAGCATTTTAAGCATGTTAAATTTAGTAGTCTGACAGATTTTTGTATCAAATTAGAGATTAACTCGTTTAATTAGTTTATATTTATATATTAGTATCTAATTCGAATCCTCTATTTCAAATTATTTTGATACAATCGATCTGCTGTACAATAACAGGCATGTGGGTCCACCAGCACTTAATAGGATACCAAATTACCAATGAGTTGCAGATTAAGGTGTGTGTATATATATAGAGAGAGAGAGCTCCGCTATCGTGTTTCATGGAGTAAAATAAGTTTTTACTACATGACACTATATCTTTATTTCTAAAGTTTAAATAGCTGATTCGAACTGCTCAACATGTTTTCCATATTGAAATGTGCTTGGAGACCAAATTTTACATTTTTTTTTAATTTTTTTACTATTTATTAAGCCAGTTTGAAAATCACTAATCCAATAGTCTAGAAATTTTTACTGTTTTTTACTGTTCACGGTGAATCAGCGATTTTCAAAGTAGCTTAATAAATAGTAAAAAAATTCAAAAAATGTAAAATTTGGTCTCCAAGCACATTTCAATATAGAGAACATGTTGAGCAGTTTAGATAGGCTATTTAAACTTTAAAAATGAAAATATAGCATAGAGTACAAACGTGTTTTACTTTACGTGTCTCTTTATAGTCGGACTCAATATATATAGTGGCTTATAACATGGTCTGTAATAAGTGATGTATCATGGCTTGGACCCGACCGCCATAGATAATCATGCTAAAGTTGGGATTTCTGTGATCCTATGCAGATAGATTTCCAAATTGGAGTACGGTTTCTTTGTGCATTAGCTTGTGTGATACTATATCTAACTATCAAGTGTTCCCTAATTAAAGTTACTGCAAGATTTGAGATTTCTCACTACTATCAAAATTATATAATAATCACCTGATGTGTATAAAAAGTCTAAAAATCGTAAAATTTAATACATCATATGTATAATTAATATAAAATGAATCAATTTCATATATTATGTGTAACATTAATATACAAATCGATTGCATAATTAAATTGAAAAGGTAATGGACAAAAAAAAACATCCTGAGTATGATTTGCAATAGAGATTTTCTTTTTATGAAATAATAATATAGAAGTTAATTTCATAAAGAACATATACATGAAATTATAAACCTCGTAAAATCCTTGTTTACTCATAGTCTAATATGATACTAAAAGTAAGTTACAAATTGACATCACAAAAAGAATCTAGCTTCTTCTCTATCATTATGTTAGGTTATCATTTACATGTAGTATGAATTTTGAGATATTGAAATAAATTATGGCTTGGACCACTCTATTATATGGAAAGAAAGAACCTTCACTTCATTTTCAAATAGGATTGTTAGAGAGACCATAGTAAACTTGAAAGCCATACTTGAATTGGCATAAAAAAAGATTGTGTAGGTTATGGTTCAAATCATAAAGGGTATTGCAATAGAAGCATAAATCGGTGTTTTAATCCTTTGTGGTCCATAGTACCAATTACATTCGGTATGTTGAGTCATGTTGATTCAACAAATACACAAATTTTGTATTTTCGGTATGTTTTGAATCATAGTGACAAATCAATAGTTCGGGTTCCGTTCGGTGGGGTCAAAAATTTGTGATTCAGGTATAATTCAGAAATGATTTGATACAACAAGGAAGTAAAAAACAAAAAATTCAGAAGAAAAAAATCCCTCAAAATAAAAGAAATTTTTTTGGCTTTTTTCCGAGTTTTTATAGCGAATAACTCGTGATTCGCGTTTTATTTGCAAATAATTCAGTAAAAGTTCAGTCAAACGTTTTATTCGCGATACAGTTCGGAAACTCCTAAAAATATTTTATTTGCGAATAAAAACGCGAGTTTGGTTACTATGTTTTGAATAGAATCAGAGTGACTTGCCACACGATGTGACACACTTGTACCCGTATCAGAAAATCTGGATTTGCAAAATTAGTAATATGGATCCACAGGCGGAGTTGCCTTTGTCTCCACACTTTCTAGAAACATCTATTCGCCAGTGTTAGGAGGCCATTGATGGAGAATTGGTTTTCACAGTGACTTCCAAGGAAAATATGTTAGCTTCATTGATTTCACATTTAGGTTTAGTTTCACCTCTATGAGTAATTTGAGCCTCTAGACAATAAATTGAGTACATATTGGGAAAGGCTATTATTTAAAAGTAAATAAATAAATTTTCTTCTTTCAGACGCTTTAATAAATTGTGACAAGCACAAAATAAACTTAATGGGAAAAGGTTCATGTAAGGTCAAATGCCTTGCTGCTCCCCGAATTTAAGAATTTTTTTTTTTATAAACCATAATTAGAAAAAAAAAAATTATGAAACCAGCATGATTACTTCTTTTTAAAAAAAAAAAAAAAACATAAGAACTAAAATGTCATTTCGGTCTCATGTGATTTATAACTTTTTCATACCAGCATTTCACAGTTTTTAAATGAGACCGAAATGATATTTCGGTTCTTATGATTTTTGTAAAAAAAAAATAATCATGTCGGTTTCATAAAATTTCTTTTTTTTTTTAATTATGGTTTATAAAAAAATTCCGAATTTAATGGAATTTACAATTGGTTGGAATTTCATTTCTCCATCGTTAATCTATATTAATTTGCAATTGAAGACGTAACTTAGGCCCAATTTGAGAAATTAATCCCAAGGCCCAAAATTGCAAGTCCAATTGGGCTAGAAAACACTATTATGGGTTTCTGGCTCTGAATGTTACTAATTTTGAGATTATTATAAGTTGTGTGCAGCCACTAAGGCACTAATGAAAGAGTCTTTGTGATAGAATGACAGCTTTCTGAATCATTTGAATATACACATTTTATATAATTTTTTTACCAATGTTGGTATGCAGTACTGGTCGTCATCTATAAATTAATAGGATAATTTTTTGACCATTTTCAACGCCATATATAAATTACGCTGTGCCTTATTTAAATTAAATTAAACATTCCACCATCCTAAGCATATTTAGAAAAAAAAAAAATTCAAAACTCTTTAATTGTGTCACATATTCAACAGCTTCATCCATCCGATTTTATTTTCTCTCCGTATTTATTATGACCGAAAGGCCCATATTTACTCAAATTTCTTCTTGTTTATTTTTGAGAAAAAACATATCTTTTTTTTTATTTTCGATAGGAATTTTAAACGGTATCTTCTAATTTTTTGTGCTGTTTATTATTATTTTATCAGATTTTTTGAAAAATAATTATTTACGTTCAAAATTTTCTTCATCGTATTTTTTTTAATAAAAAAAATATCGTTGTAAATATTTTAGTTATTCTGAAATTAATAGATGATATTTTTTAAAAGAAAGAACAATAAAATAAATTATCTTACTGGAAGCATCACCCCTCTCTATCTGGAAGATTATGTTAAATATTAAATCAGATTTCTTAATTCTTATTCAGATAGAAAGGTTGAAACATTCCTCTGTTTCAAAGCTGATTTTCTATTTCAGACTTATTTTATACTAAATTTTATGCATCTCCTTTCTTGGTCCTTTAAACTAAATGTAACATTCTGTGCATTAATATGAAAAAAAAAAATGAATAAGACCGTTTCCTGTTCAAATCATCACAAATTACAATTAAGGCATCAAATAAACAATGCTGGTTTTATTGTTTACCGCTCTAAATAATACAACTGTATACTAATTGTTTTACCAGCTCTCATATTTGCTCTTATTTTTATTTTTTTTTAATTTGAACAAAACGAAATGCACCTCACGCATACATTATTCAAAAATCTTCTTTCCTCTTCCTTTCTTCTCTTCCCCTTCCCTCACCATGTAGTGCAAATACTTGAAGCTTTAAATCATGGCTGAAGCCCAGACGGGTCTCGCAGGACTGAAATGGGTCGCTTCAGCCATACTCTGTGATACGATAAAGCAGGGATATACGTACCTTCAAAGGGACGTGCCAGAACAAGTAGAAAACTTAGAGACAAACCTCTTACCAAGGCTAAAATCGGTGATTGCCGCAGCTGAAAATAGCCCCGAAGAAATCAGGGTAAAAAAATGGCTGGAGAAGCTCAAATCTGCTCTCTATGATGTCGAGGATCTTCTTGACGAGCATGAATACGAGCATATCAGATATCAGGTTAGATGAAAATTCTGATTTATTATTTCTAAAAGAGTTTTAGTTAATGTTTTAAGCAAACCAAAATTAATTTGGCTTCCGTTTGAGTTAGGATTGGATATCAGTATGTATGTAATTAGATGGATAAGTCCATTTTATGCATGACACGCCTATAATATCATGTCATGCCGTGTCATGCCTTATTTTTGTAAAATACGGATGTGCACGATTTGGACACGACATGACTAGCCGTGGCATTTTTCGTGCAGTCCCGGTGAAATGCTTAGCATGTGCAGTTTGCTTTGGTTTTTTTTTTTTTTCTCTATGGATATATCCTTTTTATTCAAGAAAGTTCTCAAAATAAATGAAAAAATAACTTGCATTCTGACATGAAATTTATAAAAAAGGTATAAATTAAAAAATGTAAACATTGAATAAATATAACTAAAAAAACATAATTGTGTTATAAATTCAGTTGTTTAAACCTTCAATGTGAATTTGGATTTAAAAAGAAATTCAAATTCCTGTCATCAATTGTTGGAGCTCTGCTGCCTTTTTCCATGGTTTTGACATTAACTATGTTTCCAATGCAATTAGAAGAAATAAAATAGTGATAAGGGGAAATTTTGTGGTTCAATGTGTCTTTGATTCCTGACTAATCTGAATTTTCATATAAAATCCTTTGTATCCTTTTCTTTGTGTAAGCAGAAAGGGTTTACAAGTCCTAGGTGCCTTTGGAGATTTCAATCCATTTGAAAGTTCTCTCTTTAACTCACCACAATCATATGCTTAAAGCACCCAAATTGTGTTATCTGAAGAAATTGCTGCGATGGATTCAATGCAATCCAAAATTGTTGATTTTCAAAGTTACTTTGATGACTAACATCCATGAAAATTTAGCACCAAATAATTTTCATGATCCAAATTACAGTATTTGCCAAAAATATTTTTCAAATTCAATTTTGAATTGCAAATGTAGCCTACATATATAGGTCTGGTGCCCTGGGGTGTAAAGTTCTGAATTCCTGAACAAATTTATATTTTTTTCTGGCATGACACATTGTTTGTTATTGCATTGAATATTTTATTACTCGCAGCTAATAGTTATGGAACACCATAATCTAAGGATATGTAATGAATTTTTAACAGATAAATGGGAATAAATGCAGCAAATGTCTCCCAGCTCATCCCCTTCTTGAAACCCTTCAGAACCTCTTCGACACGCTTACCAGAAAAGTGCCCCAGAACATGAAGTTGCTAGAACAACTTAAAATTTTGAAAAACACCGCCGTTGAAGGAGGTACCTTTTTCAAAATACTGAAAAATCAAGTAGAGAGTGAAGCAACAATCAGTGGAACCAGTGGCATCACTGACCATGATACTGTAACCTCAGTATCTGATTACGAAATTTTTGTCAGAGAAATGGAACAAGAGGCTATGGTTAGCTATATATTGGGTTCCACTGGTACCGATCCACAGAGTTCTACAACTAAGAGGTTCTCTGTTTTTGGTATAGTCGGCGCTGGTGGATTCGGCAAAACCACTCTGGCACAGCACATCTTTGATGATGAAAGTGTGCAAAATCATTTCAACATAAAGATGTGGGTCAACATGTATCAGAAACTCGACATCGTTCAACATACCAAAGAGATGATCAATTCTGCCTTCGGAGGAAAGTGGCAACAAGAAGGCAGTCTTGAAAATCTTCAAAAGGAACTCAGAAAAAAGTTGAACAGAAGAGACAAAATCCTGCTTGTATTGGATAATATCTGGTGGGACCAGTCTGATAAGGATCAATGGAAATGCATACTTGATCCTTTCAAACCTCATGCAAATAATGTCACTGTTCTTTTAACTTCTCAATCAAAAGACCTTCCTCATCCATTGCTCCCTGCACAAATTGTATCATTAATCGGACTCGAAAAGGAAAAACTATCCTCCGTTTTTTCATATTATGCTTTTAATGGTTCTGAAAGGATAGATCCAAACAACAGGGAGCTGCTTGAAACCATTGGTGATGAAATAATTGTAAAGTTTGATGGATCACCTATGTCAGCAAAATTTGTCGGTAAGCAACTTGGCAAAAATCTAAATGCAATTTTCTGGGGAGGTGTTGCAGACAACGAAAACTTTACCAGCACTGCAGAGTCACTGTTGTGGAGCTTTAAACAAATAGATGAGAAATTGCAGAGGTGTTTTCTGTACTGTAGCATATTCCCGAAAGGATATGAGTTCGTGATGGACTATCTGGTTCAATTGTGGGTAGCAGAAGGATTTGTTAAGAATGAGGATGTAGGAGAGTTGGTATTTTACGAATTGCTTTCTTCCTGCTTTTTCCAGGTTTCAAATGGCTCAACTGATGGTAAATCATACAAGATGCATGATCTCGTACATGATTTGGCAGAAGCGCTCTCTAAAGGAGACTGTTTTAGGATAGAAGATGAGAAGGTAATGGTAATACCACCCACGACCCGTTATTTGTCGGTTCTAGTTGAAAATGTCGAGGAGCATAAATCAAGTATATCAAAGTTGGAAAACTTGCATACCTTAATTTTCCTCAAGGAATCTTTTGGTGACCTTAATGGATTTTTTGCTGAGATATTAGTAAAGCTTAAAAAATTGCGGGTGTTGCATCTGAATGGTAACGTTACCATTTTAACAGAAATTGAGGGAGATTTGAAACATCTCCGGTACTTGAACCTTGCGGGTACCACTATCACTGAATTGCCATGTTTTATCTGCAAGCTTTACAATTTGCAACTGTTAAAGCTGAACAGTTACATTGATAATTTACCAAATTACATAACTGACTTGGTGAAATTGCGAATTCTGGAAGCTTACGATAGTACAAGTCAAATCACAATTCAAACACCTTCTATACCTTACATAGGCAAATTAACATTACTCAGGCAGCTAGAGGAATTTCAGGTAAGAAAAGTGGATGGGTACAATCTGGGGCAGCTTGGAAAACTCAATGATCTACAAGGAACTTTAAAATTAAAGAATCTTGAAAATGTCGAAAGTAAGGAAGAGGCGATGGAGGCATGTTTTAACGACAAAAGGAATATTGAAGAGTTGCACTTGTTGTGGGGCAATGATGGCAAAGAAAATTTAGACCATGAGTCAGAAGTGATTGAGAGCATTCGATTGCCTCCTAATTTGAAACGCCTCACGATTAAAAAGTACAAGAATGTAAAATTCCCAAGTTGGGTTCTTGATCAGTCAGTAATTGAGAATCTAGAGTTTCTGTATCTTTGCAAGTGTGATGCCATAGAAGCTATACTCGACAATATCGGGTTATCTGCATCTAGTTTCGAGCTCCTCCTTGAGAAACTCTGGAGCCTGAGAAAGTTACCTACTCTTCCAACAAACACTACTTGTGTAAGAATTGATTGTTGCCCTCTGTTGGTATTTGTTGGCACCGATGAACTGGATGTAAGTGTTAATCAGATAATTTTTGAGCTAAAACAGTTTGTCATATCTCGATTGCATTCTATTATACTAACAATGCAACATGGAGACATTTATATGAACAAGGTGTTGCTTAGGGAATGGCGAATTATTGAAGAAATATGCAAGGATGAAGAATTTGCTAAATACCTTAACCAAACTTCTTTAGACAACTCATATGATGAACCCCCAGAAAACAATCGACATTATGCCTTGCAAGAATGGTGGCGCGGCCATTTGCAAAGGCTAAACTACATCTACAGTAGAAGCAACCCAATGCATCTACTTCTACCATCGAATATCACCAAGCTCGAACTAGAAGCATGCAACATAACCGACGATGCATTGTACGAATGCATGGCAAAACTCATATGGCTTACACACCTGAAACTAATCGAGATAATGACAATCACAACGCTTCCTCTGAAAATTGCAATGCAAAGCTTGATAAACCTAAGGGAACTAATCATTGAAAAATGCTGGTGTCTCACATCACTAGGAGGCATAGGGGTTGTTACTTCACTCAAAACTCTCAACATAAACTTCTGTCCTTGCTTAAGGAATGATATGGTGCTACCCAAATCAGTAGAGGAAATCACAGTGAAAAACAGTTATCTTCCCAACGGATTTATCTCTGGACCATTCCCTTTTCTAAAAAGCATAACCCTTGAGTATTGCAGAGGCCTTGCATCCATCTCAATCGACCATTCAAGCTCACTCGAGAAACTTGTGTTGTACAAATGCCCCGATTTGTGTTCACTGGAGGGATTGCTAGACCGGGCAATGCTTAAACATGTCGAATTGATGTACCTGCCGAAACTCGTCCCTGGATCTTTTACAAATGAAGATTTTGGGATTGTGCAGCTTGATTGCCTTGAAGTGCTAAAAGTGTCAGGCTGTGACATGTCATCATTGGGTCAAATTCTGAAGAACCTCCGCTCACTCAAACGACTCGAACTGTTCGAGTGTTGGGGCATATCAGCTTTACCGGAGCTGCCAGAGTCGCTTGAAACTATTCAAATAGAGCAATGGCCAGAACTGACGAGCCGATGCCAGGAAGTATATGGCGAGGATTGGCCAAAGATAGCCCATGTCCCTGAGAGATTAATTTGGTGAGCGGATCATTTTACAGTATTAGTTTATGTTTATTCTTTGCTAGTTTTATTTTTAATTTTTATAGTTTGCTTATTTTCTCTGAGACTGACTCTCTGCTTTTCATACCGTATAGGAACTGGGCATATTGAACTTTTTTCAGAAGGTATTTGGTAATATGATACTTGATTTCTTAAAATTTCATGTAAACACACGTGTTGGATGAAAGTGAAGAGATTTCTACTGATTTTGGCAAAAAATATATATATATATATATAACTTTGGTCAATAAATGGAAAAATTAAATTGGGAAGTTTTCTTACTGATACAATTTGGATTACTGCGTAAGATGTTTACTAAAAAAATAACCATGTTATATGCCGGTTATGTGTTGTTATTGAACATAGCATATTCTTGAATACCTTATTCTACTACATAGTGTTGCATTTCTCCTATAAGTTTTGTACGTGGTAAGTAGCATTATTCCCTGAACAGAGTAAAAAAGCAGACTGCAACTAGTGGCATTTCTTTCTAACTCAGACACCTTTTTTTTATTGTTTCATTTATATTCTTAGGCTGAATTCAAAACTACAAAAAAAAGGAGGCAAACTGAGGCTTCTTTTAACGTGGTGTTTCTTCATTTACCTTTTCATGGTGTGAAATTTGGAGAGATTTTTCCTTGTCCATAACAGAAGGTACTGATCTATTAAGTGTGTTAATTTTCTTATGCTGTTTCTAACCATCTTAGCCATTGATTTTTCATGTTTAAAATATGAAGTATCAATTTGAATAAACGCAAAATTAATCCACAATACTTAATATTTCAATTTAACTTTTGCTCCTATTTGTTTGTAGGTTTTAATAGGATCCTATTACAGTCATCAAGTTTAGTGTGTTAATGGATGATTGCTTGCACAAATTTGGGTTCAGATAGGAAGAAAACAAGAATATGAGCTTTCTAGTTCAACTGACTTTGTAATGACCTCCTGAGTTATCTGTCATTTTCAAGTAAGAATTTATGCTTTTATATTGACAAGCTAGGTTAGGTCATTGTTTTATTACTAAGATCAAAATAAAAGATCATGCAAGCAAACACTAACATGAATGCAACAAAAGACATTGTTCTTGTAATTGTGGGTTCTGTTTTTTTTTTTTTCCCTTTTTTTTTTGAGAAAATTGACTGTGGAAAGCCATATCTTTTTTTCCTTCTTTGTGCCAAATATGTGGTTCTAGAATATACAATTTGAATTAAATACATGAATTGCCATTAATTAATTTTATTTGAAAAATGTAACACCAAATGTTCAACAACAAAAAAAAGAAAAGAAAATCTACAGAAGCCTCTTGCTAATATAAGAATGGGACAGTATCCGTGAGAGATATTGTCGGTATATCCTCGCAGATAGTCATTTTTTACTCTGATGTTTCTTACTCTGACGGATACTGTTCCATTCTTGTAGTTTATATGTCCAAGCGGTCCATATATAAAATAATTTGATATTGTTCTTGAAATCTCAAATCTAACAAAATGCAGTGCCTTCTCTGCAGGTTATTAATTTTTGTTGTGTTTGTCCTTTCTGCTGTGCAATGTACGAAATGCATCACTAAATGGTGGCAAACTGACAGTCTTTGGTGAGGCACTTGATTTTGCTCGATGATGATTTCTTGAAAATTTTGGATTTTATCTATGATTGTTTGTCTTGTCTTATTTTACTTTCAGGCTTTTATTAATCATGCATTATTGTATATATTTCTAAAGGGAGTTTCCTATCTTCTTTTTTTTCCCGAAATATTATAAAGGAAGTAAATAAAGAACAAATTAAAGGAGGTTAATAATTAGCTCCTTGTTTCTAAGTTTGGTATTGTGTGAATATAACTTGTAAGCAACTAAGTTCAATTTTTCTGAAGTTTGTATTCATTCACTTTGCTGTTTAACTTTGCATTTCTTCAAGGACTTTAAAATTAAGGGATTTTATTGTGGTGATTGTTTTGCTTAATTATTTTGTATTATTCACCGCACTTCATCATACAACCCATGCAATGAAATTGGGATGTTAGTTCCAGTTGTAGTTATATCATTGTGAGTAAAACTAGGGTGTTCCTATGTTCATTAAGCTTCTTTGTGAACTCAATTCTAAAATTTATCGGATTAATTTAAACGACAAATCCAAATTAACTGTTGAAATCTTTCTATTTTACGAGTGATGTGTCTACATGCAAAAAATTTAAATTTTTAAATCAATTTTGTATAGAGTGAAGTAGTAAAAAAACATTCAAAAAATGAATGCATTAAAATTAATTTATAAATCTTCTAATTTTGACCACTTGACTTTATACTAAATCAATTCTAAAGTTTGAAATTTTTACATGTAAATGCATCACTCGTAAGGTAGAAGGATTTCAACAGTTTGGATTCATCGTTTGAAGTTAATCCGATAAATTTTAGAGTTAAGTTCACAAAGAGATTTGATGAACTTAGAAACGCTCTAGAACTTAGAAACGCTCTAGTTTTACTCCAGTGTAGTTTTTATTTCATGCAACCCACCTACAATAAAATTTAAAACAGCAATGCACACAACTTGAGAGCTGCATGAAATAAAAACTGATCTGTTAATATCTTACCTCAATTTCCAGGATTCCAGAATACTGCTTGGTTGCCAATGTTGGTCGCCAACTTGGGCCGGAATTAGTACCTAGGCCCGTTGTTATATACGAGTTTGTTTTTGTCGTATGTGGGTGTTTTTTTATCCTTGGCCAGCGAGGGGGCATAGGCGATCTCGGCTCAAACAAGAAAAATTACTTTTGTTTTCCTTTGCTTTTTATAAATAAATGAGTTAATGAACTTGTAGCTCATAATTTACATGGAATATTTATTGGTTGAGTAGAACTAGGATGTTCTTAAGCTCATCAAGTCTCTCTGTAAGTTTAATTTAAAAACATATCGAATTGGTTTTAAACTATGTATTCAAATTGTTGAAACTGATCTACTTCAGGAGTGATTCGTTTATATGTTCAATTTATAAATTTTCAAACTAATTTAGTAAAAAGTCAAGTGGTAAAAAAAGAATGGTTTATAAGTTAATTTTAATATGTTCATTTTTCAAAAACTATATTTATAAAGAGGAGGGTTCCAATGCCTCATCTTCTCATTCCTCATTCATACCTCATATTATATATTTCTATTTTCAAAGTCCAAATTATCGATCCAAACCGTTCAACATGATATTCGTGCTAAAATATGCTTCGGGATGAAATTTTATAATTTTTGCAATTTTTTTACTATTTTTTAAGATAGGTACAAAATTACTATTTTTTGAACGGTCCAGATACAATGATTTTGTATCTATCTTAAAAAATAGTAAAAAAATTGCAAAAAATATAAAATTTCATCTCCAAGTATATTTTAGTATGAATATCATGTTGAACGGTTCGAATCGATAGTTTGGACTTTAAACATAGAGATATATAACATGAGATATGGATGAGATATGAGAAGATAAGGCATTGGAACCCTCCTCATTTATAAAATGTAATAACATTCTTTTTTATAAAAGCTACATTTATCAATTCTTACATTCTTTTTTTAGGATTTTGTACAATTATTTTTTTAGGTCAATGTTATGCATAGTATCAGATCCTTGCATTTTTTATTTATTTGAATTTAATGAGTTTTGTTAAAAGAATTTAACAAGCAGAGGCATTAATAACAAATTAGTATCTGAATAATTAACTGTGCATACCCGTATTAATTAAAGAAGGTTGATGTCATTTTATATCATGTTAATAATATATATTGATAATATTTTTCAAATCGATTGAAGTTTAAACATATTATATTTATATTTAAATTGTTGATCATATAAACAAATTTCATACAATTTGATTTTCAATTTTTTAACGTATCAAAATAAATAGGTTTTGATGCATATGCTTAATTATGCGGTCTGCTGTTGTGCCCAAAATGTCGTGTCATCACATATATGTAGATTTGTCTCAAAAAAAAATGTGCGGCTATATAGTGATCTTCCGATACATGAAGTTTGTATTTTAAAACATTGGTTTAAACTAATTTAGTTTTAAACAATATAAATGATCAATTTTAGATCAGACATGTATGTATTTACATTTCTTTCATATATATAGACACACACATACTTGACGTCTCATGCAACTAAGTCGTTTTATAATTTTTAAAGTCTAAAATAACGATCCAAACTGCTAGATGTGATCTTTTTATTAAAATCTGCTTGGATACCAAATTTTCTATTTTTTAGATTTTTTTTACTATTTATTAAGTCACTTTGAAAATTGCTGATCCAATGGTCTAGACTAGTTTTACTATTTGGTTAAGCTACCGTTGAATCAGCGATTTTTAAAGTGGCTTAATAAATAATAAATAAATTCCAAACAAATATAAAATTTGATCTCTAAGTTACATTTTAATATAGAAATCGCATATAACGGGTTGGATCGATTTTTTTTAATTTTGAAAATAAAAAAAATAAAAAACTCTGAATATGATGGCAACACAAAGGAAAGAAACATAAAAATGGAAGTTCCCATGGATGAAGCAAAGCGGCCGCATTCCAGATCAGCGAAGTAGACTCGCCACCAACTTCACTATTTGATGTTGCTCTGTGTCTAAGGAGAAGATCTCCTGTGCTGCATGCTATGTGACAACATATGCTGCTCCCTTCCAAGAAGGCAAAATAAACAACTACTGGTTAACATTTTTGTGTTGGAACTTGGAAGAGAGATTTGAATTATTTTTATGAACAGTAAATAAAAAATAGAATATTAGAGAACCAACTTGATTGGTTGATTTTTTACAAAAATTATAAGTACCGAATAGGCTACTCGGCACCAACTATTTACTTTTTTCAGTATGGAAGAATTTCACAAATTTTCAATATGAACTATAACATAAAATGTGAATGAATTTTGGTGCCAAATAGACTATTTGGCATTGAAAAATGGTAAAAAAAGTTGATGCTCAATAGCCTATTCAGTATTTATGGTTTTTGAAAAAAAAAAAAAAAACCAACGAATCAAGTTGGTTCTTTAAAATTCTGTTTTTTTATTTATTGTTTATAAAAAAAAAATTGAGAGATTAATTGGAGTTCCTGACTAATTATGTGCATGCAGAATTGCAGACACATGCTTTAATAATTAAAAAGCTTCATTCCAATTGTTATATGTACCTTGTGACTTGTTCTCTCATTGTTGTGTCCCTTGTGACTTGTTCTCTCATTATTGTTATATAAATAATTTACAATAAATTTCAGAAATTAATTCGTTGTGTCCCTAGCTTGTGACTTGTTCTCTTATTGATGTGACAATACATCACATATTCTAGTTTATCTCTTTATATATTTAGTTTTTTTTAACCGACAAATATTATCAATTTATCTTAGTAGATAGATAGAGCATTTTAATTAGCAGTTGTACTAGTTAGCATAATTAATTTGGATGATGAAAATGGTGATATCATTTTAGATTCAAGTGATGGCAACATTGTCCTAGAAAATATCATTGTTTTTTTCTCCTTTGAAAAAAAAATAGTTTGCATGAAAGCTACCCATAACCCATAATTAAAATGCTGAAACCAGCAACAATGATATAATTATAGTCACTAACAGGGAAAGAACCAAACAAACATCGCCAAGCAAAAGCATGCATGTTTTAAGTTAAGCTCTTTTATCTCAGACATCAAGGTATATATATTACTTTGCATTCAACTGAGGTTGATAGCTACATAACCTTCTTTTAATTTCTTGTGGTTTCAGATTTTATTGTGGTTGATAGGTACAATTTATTAAAGTCCCTGTCTTGAGAGTAACATCTAAAAAATAACGAGGTATATTAGTAGGAGCGGATTTTAGTGTACTTCAAAAATAACTATGCTACCTCTATAATTCTAATTTTTTAATTATGTATATGAAAATTTAATTGAATTTTCTGTTTTATTAAGTTTTTATATAACTTAGCCCTTATGAAATAATAAATGTTTATTTGTAGTATAGTAAAAAAATGTTTGAACACATATAATATATTCCCGCATAAAATAATAAATATTTACTTGTAGCCCCCTCCTATAAAAAAAATTGTTTGAACACATATAATATATTCCCGCATAAAAATGAATAATAAATCCTTGTGACCTCCCCCCAAATTTATTCAAAACAAAATATTTGAAGTTGTGCTTTCTTAACAATATATATTTTTTAAATAAAATAAGAATTAAGCACTACCAATAAAAAAAATCCAGCAACTTGTCTTCTTTTGAAAATTCTAAGAGTTAAACATCTAAGAAATTGACTTCTTTTTATATATCGAAAAACACCGAATATTTTTTATCTACAATAAGATTGTCTTTTGGAATTCAAAACCTACATCTGTTTCTGAAAGAATTCCAAACTATCCGGTTCATTGAATAATTCAGCGGGTTAGACTGACTTGGTCTGCTGAATAATTCAGCAAACCATTTACATATCTAGTTTTTTTTTTCACAAAATGGTCCGCTAAAATATCAAGCGGAGCTCATATTTTTTATTTAGCGGACTATTTACATACTCAGTTTTTTTCATAAAATAGTTTGTAAAATGGTCTTGCTAAATTATCAAGCGGACCTCATATATTTAGAATTCTTCTAAAAACGGACTTAGGGTTTGAATTTCCAAAAACGAGCATGTTATAGATAAAAATTTCAGGGGAAAAATGGTTTGAAATTTATGCACATTGGTCCAAGAACTAGTGTATTAAACAATAGAGCCCCTGGACAGCTTTCAAGTTTCACCATACCCAGATGCTGGAAAGAGAATCTACGTGTCCCAAGTCTATTGGTAGGCTGTCATCAATAATTTCTCCTATTAAACCAGAGGGAGATGGTGGGCCTGCCTCAGGTATGTTTTCTTTATTATTAAAAAAAAAAAAATAGATTAGATATGCAAAAGAGTAAAGCACTGAAAATTGAGAAAAAAATATAAATATAAATAAATAATGAAAGTCATTCTAAAAGGCTATTTTTCTTGACAAAAGCTTTACTTTAGCACAGTGTCAGGTTATTTTTTTACGAACAAAAACTTTTTATCTTCCTTTTCCCTTCAGAAACCTTTTGCCTTTCACTGAAATTACAAAAAATATGTATATATTTTCAAACTAGAAAATGTTTTTGGCCGTTTTTATGAATTGTTTTTTCTTTTTTAAAGTCCAAATAATCGATCTGAAGTGCTCAAAATGATCACTATTTAAAAATCTATTTGCAAACCAAATTTTACATTTTTTTAAATATGATTTTTTTTTTTTACTATTTTTGTAGATAGATAGAAAAACACTTGATCTAAAAATTATTAACCATCATTTTCCACTTATATTATAAAAGGATTTAAAAAAATAATGTAAAATTTGATCTCAAAATACATTTTTTATATGAAAATTATGTTTTAAAAATAAAATTGACTATTTAATTTTAAAAATAAAGATACAATTCCACAATAAAGTTGGATTCATAATAATACAATATACATATTACCATAGTCAGAAGCGGAGGGAGTAAGGCCATATAGGGTCAATTGACTCTTTTTTCAATTTTTTTATATTTATATGTAATTTTCTATATAATTTATAATAAAATATTGTAGATACTGTAAATTGACTCCATTCACAGTAAAAAAAAATATTATATAATTGATCTCATAGTTTGAAAGTCTGACTTCACGCACTTCTGACTAGGAGTGCCAAAAAAGCTCGTAGCTCGTGGCTTGATCATGACTCATACTTAATTCGCTCGCTAACAACTCGCTCGTTACTGGACTGAGCTGTTAACGAGCTAGCTCGCCACTAGCTCGGTCCATAATTAATGAGTTCAAGATGGGGTGTAACTTGCTCACCAGCTCACAAGCTGACTTTGCTAGGTATCAATTTGTGAATTGTATGAATTTGTGTGCATTTTATACTGTATAGCTCAGTTCAGCTCAATCCAAAAAAATTGTAAAATTTATTTTCTTCTTAAAATAAGATCCGGCCAAACCCAGCGAGCCCAGCTCGTTAATTCGCGAACTGGCTTGTCACGATTTCAAGCTGAGGCTGTAGCGCGGATGCTCTATGTCCAACTCGCTCAGCTGTAGCTCAGTCCAAAATTAACAATCTGAGCTCGGACCAAGCCAGCTCGTTGCCACTCCTACCCTGAGTCCCGACCATGGTCTTCCTCTTCTTCAAATATTAAGTAGAACCATGAATAAGATAAGATTCGAATTATTCTACAGGATCCCTGTCACTGCTACTAGTTTAAAACGGGTCCACAGTGCTCCATGCGGAATATGACCAGTTTGCCATGCGGGTCCACAGTATGCCGATATAAAACTTTACCCTGCACCCGCTAATCTGATCTATTGCGGCAATGCCTGTGTGTGTCAATTTGTAGCCATCCATTTTTTTTTTCTCATAGAACCGGTCAAAATCAATTTAAGACCACTTCCCAGCCGTCAGAATAAGATCTTATGATTTATTATCATAATAATAATTAATAAAATTAATTAATTTTGCAAACAATATGAAGGGGAGAAATTTGCATCCAACCCCCATCAGACAATGGGTTCCTCTACCCAGGCGGAGCCAGACCTTCAGACTGTGAGGTCAAACGTGAACGAAGGTCATACATATGAATTTTTTATGCTGCGAATGATAGTCAATTTGATAGTTTCATACATTTTTTACTAAATTATATAAAAATTTACCAATAAATATAATTTTTTTTGAAAATAAATGAGGATCAATTGACCCCATTTATTATAAGTGGTTCCGCCTCTGCCTCTACCGTCCAATCTGTTTTAATACTAACGATACAAATTTTGAAGCGAACGTGTACCAATTAATACTGAAACGATGTACACGAATTTTAAAGCGGATCTGATCGATAATGGTGGGATGCAACCTGTTTTTACAATACGAAGAGGTGCTGAAAACAAAAAATACGAACATGCAAATTAATAGCGATAGTATTTAAAAGCTGTGTTAAATAAGACTTGACCCTACCAAAGCAAATCACTACTGTTCATCAGCAGTTCATCCACATTCCATAGTAAAACTGTAGCTGGATTAATTTGATGAGAAGAGATGGGGTATTTGTCTTCTATGAATTTCAATCAATGAACCAATCATTTAATGCGGCAAATGCGATACCAAAAAGAATTAAAGGTTGTCAATGCAAAAAGCCGGCTTGTTATTAGCTTTATCACAACATCAATTCCTTTACCATAAGAAATAAAATCAACAGCCCATCATTCCCCTGAAATTATACCCCACCTTTTTTTCCACTTTTGCCCTTTTAAAAACCGGGCTGCTCTTCATACTTTAGTCCGGATTTTATGTGGCAAATTTACTTATAAAGAAAATAATTTCTTTTAGACAGACTGACAAAATGGAATAAAATTATTGGATGTAAAAAACAACTCCTTGCTTTTTACTGTCTCTCTTTCTAAATCTTTAGTTTCATGGTTGTAGAGCTTTAAAAATTAAAATTTACTTAATTTCTAAATTTTACTTTACAGCTAACTGACGTGGATTTCTATTCAATTTCTCTATTGGAGATGCTCTAACAGAGGAAGTTTTCAAGACATATACACATAATCCCCAATGGAATAGGTATTATAATAATACAAAATGTATCATTTGATATTAGTATTGATATTAATTTTATAAAAGAAGCTATACATGTATTATCTAGAGTGAGGCTGTGATACCATGCATAGTGGAGATTGGTACGTACTACATATCAATATTTTTATTTTTTAAATTCTAACGGTCGATCCAAAGCGTTCAATATAGTCTTCATATGAACGTGTACTTATAAACTAAATTTTATATATATATTTTTTACTATTTTGATATGGGTAGAAAATCACTGTTTTTGGATGGTCCAGAATTTCCAGATCAAGTGATTTTCTACCCATCTAAAAAAATAATAAGAAAATTCTAAAAAAAATGTGAAATTTAGTTTATAAGTGTATATTCATATGGAGACTATGTTAAATGGTTCAAATTAATTGTTAAGACTTTCAAACTAAAACTTTAAGTTCATAGCGTGGACCAACATACGCTATGCATAGTACCATAGCCTCACTATCTTATTGTTTCTAGAGGCCACAGAGGATCATACTGATAAATAATATAGATCATATCACAAGGAAAAGCACAATTATGAGATGAGATGCTAAACCCACGATCAAAGAAATTTGGTCCTCCACATTTCCACAACCAAAAGAGAATTTACCATTCAGTACTTGCATTAACAAATAGAGAGATATTAATTTAACATAATAATAAAAAACAGTTTTCCATTTGGTAGTAAATATCATGCATTTTATTTGTTTTTATCCTCTGAGTCAATAAATAATGTTCACTGAATATTCTTTTGTTGAAGTAGAATCATAATTTATTAAAAATAACAGTGCACCATACTTTTGATCAGAAATCACAACCTGCTGCTAAAGTTGCAATTAATGGCGCCGTAATTATATATAGCACACAATTTGATTCATCTGAACCAAATTTGAATTGAAGAATTAAATTTTTATGCCATATATATAGATTTTTATGCTCATAAACAAATGATTTCCTTGAATAATTTAAGAACATTTAACATCAATCAACAGTCTAGATGCTTATCTTTTACTGGAAATTCCTGATTGAAAGGAGACTTTTAGTTGTAATTAATTATTCTTTTCATACGAGAGAAGAGATACACGGTCTGTAAACAATATCTAGACAAGTCCAATTAGTCAAGCTTGTGAGTGATGTTACTGCAGGTACATATGTCATAAAATAAACATTAAAAATAAAGAATGAAATGAGAATTTCTAGATAAATGCGTAGGGGAGAGAAGGGAGAAGAGAACAAAGGAAACGACAGAAAGAGCTACAACCTACGTCAGACTATGCTTATGGGATTGTATCATTGTATATTGATTGATTGAGTGGCTCTTAATTAATTTCTCTCTCTCTCTCTAACCTAGGTCTAGCTACTTGCTCACTAGCATTAGCATGTAGCTCTTTGGTTTTTCTTCCCAAAATCTCTTGCCTTGGATTTATCTGTGCTTCTCCTTAATTAATTTCTTCCTTTCATTTTCCTTTGAATATCTCTCTCGGTTTTTGTTCACCAAATTCCTTAATGATATCACTGCGCGCGAGCGCTTGTTTTGGCGTGCGACCTTTCCAATTTTAAATTTCTCTGAAGAATCCAGTTAATTGATTTAATTTTGTGTAATGAATATCCTAGGAGATACCTGCTGCATGTTTTGAATTCTAAAAGTTTCGACCTTTATTTTCTTCTTAGATTAGATTGGATAGCTAGCTAGGTAATTTTTTATCTACTAAAAGGAAGAAGAAGTATCAGATCCATCTCAGATCTAGCCTCTTTCACATCTAGGAATGAACAATCTGAGCATGAACAATTTCTCTCATGAGCAATCTCCACATGCTGTCTTGAGCAAGGGGCTTAGTACAATAATTCAGCACCATACAGTGCCACTAGTGGAAGAAAACATGTCGAATCTCACATCGGCCTCTGGAGAAGCAGCTAGCGTTTCATCAAATCAACAATCTTTCGTCTCCCCAAATTCACATCCAAATCCAAATCCAAGTGCGAATCCAAATCCAGCAAAGAAGAAGAGAAATCTCCCAGGAAACCCAGGTACGTATACTCTGAATTTCCTCAAAATTGTTTCCCGTCTGATACTATTAGCTTTTTTGTTCATATTTTTGTAAATATATATGTATTTTTGATCTTGTGCTTCGTACGTAATTTAGTCTATATTTATTTTATCTTTCCTTCTAACCCTTGAAAAGTAGTTCAAAAGCTGTTTACTATGTTCTCCTATTTTGCTATTACAGTTCAAGTTTCTATTTTTGCCCATTTAATTGTTCGATGTCTTACAAAGTACTTAATTAATTGCATCTTGCCATATGTATTTTCTGACTAAGATTGGTGTTAGATATGATCATCACATATTTTCTAAGCATGCATTACTCCCTTTTGAATCTTCTCATAAACACAAGTTCACACTAGCTACAATTCAGAAAAGAAAAAAAACTTGATCCCACAATGACATAATTAGTTCTAAAACCAGTATGTTAATATATTCAACAAAAGTTTTAGATACGTACTATCTCAAAATATGTTCACTGGCTTAATTACTTTTTAATGTAAAAACCAAAACAAATAATAAAGTTCCACAATGGTGATCTTCCGACATCTGCAGCATGTATATATATAATTGCGATTTTTAATTCTCCACAAGAAGACATTTTTATTCTCCCAGGAAACATACTTCATATATATATATATATATATATATATATATATATATATATATATATATATATATATATATATATATATATAGTGTTGATAATTAAATGAAGTCAACACCTAATTCCTTATCTAGTGTACGTATATATTGTAATTAATTTTCTTAAAATAAAATCTCATTGTTAACCTATGTACAGACCCAGAAGCTGAAGTGATTGCGCTGTCCCCGCACACTCTCATGGCGACAAATCGCTTCGTCTGTGAAATCTGCAACAAGGGATTCCAGCGGGACCAGAACCTACAGTTGCACCGACGCGGGCACAACCTACCATGGAAACTGAAGCAACGGAGCAGCAAAGATGCCTTACGCAAGAAGGTGTACATCTGCCCCGAGACCAGCTGTGTGCACCATGACCCAGCACGGGCACTCGGCGACCTTACCGGGATCAAGAAACACTTCAGCCGCAAGCACGGGGAGAAGAAGTGGAAATGTGAGAAGTGCTCCAAGAAGTATGCGGTTCAGTCCGACTGGAAGGCGCATTCAAAGATCTGTGGTACCAGGGAATACCGCTGTGATTGTGGCACCCTTTTCTCAAGGTATGGTTTAGTCTGAAACTCAAATTAGTGTTGTGCATCTATATCTCTTTCATTTGGTATTTTGAGTTAATGCAATCATGCAGATGTGGTATCTGTGCTTCCTTGTTCATTGAACTTTAAGATTTCTCTCTGGTATATTAGCATTTTCGTGGGTGCATTTGTGCTTTCTTAGTATTATTCACTGTGCATTTTTAGATGGTCAAAATTGTTTGAGCGTTCATATTTGTTTCCCTTTTTGTCGGCATAGTTAATATATGCAATGCATTCGTTTTCATGTTAAATGTGACCGTGGGATACTTTTTTAATATAGTACGTCGATAAGATAGGTTTAAATTAGTTAAGTTCTCCTAGTTTGTAGTGCACTTTGGAACCAGAAAAGACCGAATTTTGTGCTTTCGTTAAATGTTATTAACTCATATTCTCTTTCCAAAGAATTTAGTTGAAGTTGGTTCAACTGGATTTAAATTCATTTATCAGCTGTGAGGTAAATCAAGTAAAATTTTATTATACAATGTTTGTTGGGTTCAAATTTCAAACACAAAAACAATACATGCTTCATAGTAAAATGTGCATTTGCTATATGTTGTATTGATATTGTGGAACTCTTTTATCTAGCAGAATAATGAAATTCCATTTTATTTGAATATTAATTTTATATGTTGTTTGAGTCAAGGTCTAAAATGGTTGCTTCAATGCTTCTATTTTCGGATTATGTATATATAGAAAGGTTAAAAGGGACACTGCATGATGGCAAGAAAGCATTAAATATACTGTATATTTATACAGCCTGCTGCCAAATGCATGCATAGTATTTTATTTCTCTTTCTTCATTTTGGTAGATAGCATCATTCATTCATGTCATAATACTGTAGTTCTATAGCATATAGTCCCATGCATAGTGTATTGGCAGATAATGCATCAAGTCAGGTTTAAAGAATGTGCATTTGCACATGCAGTGTATTATGCAAGAACGGATTAAGCCTCCTCCTTAAGATTACTATATGCATCAAGTCAGGTTTAAAGAATGAGGTTACTGTATGTTCCATGAGCTTTTACCTCATTCTTTCTTCCTTGGATGGCACCTTGAATTTAAATTGAAGATCGATATGTTCATGAGGTTACTACATGTTTGAAAGTTTGGAACCATACAAAGAATAAGGTAAAAGCTAGCTTTTGCTTCCACATCTTTTCTTTGTTGTGGGATAATAAGTTTTAAAAAACTTAGAAATTTGAATGCTACAAAACAAAACACACTCTGCAGTCTGAACCCAAACTTTTTTTTTGCACATAACAAACAAAACATTATTCCCCTCTCTCTCTCTCTCTCTCTCGTGCATTTGTTTTCTTTTGGGAGTTTGTTTTATGTGCTTTTTTCGCATCGTGTCATGCATCCATCCTTGTGATGCTTGTACCTTTGTCTCTCTTTCTCTCTATCTAACACAGTCCCGTGAAAATTGCAGGAGGGATAGCTTTATCACGCACAGGGCATTCTGTGACGCCTTGGCAGAAGAAAGCGCCAGAGCCATCTCCACTGCAACTCCACTTACACTTCCTCATAATCTCCATGCAACTCAAAATGCACTCTTTCCTCAACAGACCCTTGAACCTTCGCCACTCAACCCCACTTCCCTGCAAGTTCAAATGCAAGCGCACTCTCAGTTACAACACAATAGCAACGTTCCCTCATGGTTAAATTACCATATGGACCATATGGACCATCTCCCCAGTGCACAGACAATGTACATGCAAGAGAATAACATCCAGTCACCCTCTCCTGTTGGGATCCCTACTGGAACCTCCATTTCATCTCACATGTCAGCTACTGCTTTGTTGCAAAAAGCTGCTCAGATGGGTGCTGCTCTGAGTAAACCAGCGTACCAAGGCCACATGGCTAGTCTCTCTACCTCTACAACAAGTTCTTCTACAAATGTTGCTGGTTTAGGTTTGTCTTCAAACCAAACCCTAATCAGGGATACAATGCTACGAAATCATTTGTCAAGCCATTACGAAAGTGGTCTGGAAGATGGAGGGAATGGAGGTAGTAATGGAAGTGATGGCATGACTAGGGATTTTTTAGGGTTAAGAGCCTTCTCTCATAGAGATTTTCTAGATCATATGGCTGGTTTGGCTCCATGCATGGCATCATCATCTTATGATCTAAATCAACAAAATAAGAAGCCCTGGCTTGGTTAATCATATATAATTATGCTAGGTGACAAAGTATGCGCATGAAGGAAAAATTTTGGATTTCATATTTCTTGATTCTACCCAATGATGAAGGTACGTGGGTATTTGGCTCGAGATTTTAATTACATTCGTGCGTACGTACTCTCTAGTAATTAGGGTTTAGTATTTTGAGTTATATTCTATATCAATCTTTCATCTTGTTGTCATGTTATGTAATAAATAGTGATTAAACCCAATATGTAATGGGCTCAGAGTTAAACAAAGGACTATTAATTTGTTTAAGAATAGAATTGTAGAAAGCATATGTTGAAACAAATATAAACTATTTTTGCTTTTTGACCGTGTTCATGATGTGATATGGGTAATATACTTGTTTAGTTCATCTGGGTGTTATAAATGCATGTGCATTTTGAATAGCTTATATTTTGCGCCATCAGCATAATGGTTCATTTGTGGTGAACGTAAAATTAATTTTTTAAGCTAGGAGTCATATTGTAGACTATCTATGGCAATTGAATAACTTGAGAAATAGATAGCTAGGGTAGAAGAAAACTTCAAGCACAATCACTGTGTGGGCCCACTGCAAGATAATATAGAGAAATTGAATTTAGATATTCATGACAATCATCACTCTAATTCAATTAAATCAAATGGTATACATAGGGACCATGTATACCATTTGATTTGAATCAGACATTACATATTCGTTTAGGATCTATAAATATTGTATTTTGCATCATGTTATTTTCAGTATCTTCCTATCTATTTATTCATTACCTTATTATATATGCTTGTAATTATTTAATTTCTATATATTGTAACCTAACATTTCTTGATTTTATACTTGCTGTTATCATTTAATTAATAACATAATATATATGGGTTGTAATTCTTGTATAACCAAAGGAATTGTTTAAGCGTGACTAAAGTGCGTCTCATCTTTTACTCCCAAGTCGATTTTCCTATAAAAATATTTGTTAAATTTGTTTTAGTCTTCTTCTTTTTTATCTTGCTCGTTTCTTATGTGTTTTTTTAATTCGTTCTTTTTCGTTACAACTTACAACAGTAGGTCTCTTTGTCATGTTAATCATTTTATTCAAGTAAATATTTGGATTTAGTCCCTTTTATATAGTTTTGAGTTTTCATTCTCCTAGAATTGAATATGTTATAGTCATGAGCCTATATACCCTTTGGGTTTTACTCCAAGTATAAATCATTAAGTGCATGTTCGGCTTCCCTACTGTCCAGTTTTTTTCTCATGTGAACAGTATTTTCCAGTTCAACTTTTGTGCCTATGCCCATTTCCAATACCTACTGAATAGGGCCTAAATCTATGCTTACAGTTCTAAGTACCTCGAATTATTATTTCATTACGGAATCAAATCACCTGCCCACCTGTAAATTGGAAAATGTCTATCCATCCATTCATATAGACGGATCTGGACGGTCTTAATTAAAGTATGGATTGTGTTTTTTGAAAATTCAAATAATTTTCGTGCATATTTTAATTATGACGTCCAGATAAAAACAAGTATGAAATGAATGGACAAATGGACCTTGTGACCAAGTATGAGATTTGGTTCAATTACGGAACCTTATTACAAAAAGCTACAAAATTACGTATAATTGGATTAACACCATTTTACTAACTTAGTATTTTGTTAGAATCTATAACAAACTATTACTCTTGAATTGGAACTAATTTGACTTTTACAAGCTAAGTATTGTTTGCACTATTTTGAATAACACAAAATTATCAATCTGTTCCTACTATTCAGATTAACACTCTTCTCGTACTATTTTTTTAATACTAACTAGAGGAAAACTAATATAATTCATTTGATGACCCAAACATACATGGCAAGTCAATTAAAATTAAAAGCAACGCAAAATTAAATCGTAATGAATGTAAATGTAGTTCAATCTAACAATGGTTATATATTTGTTGGTGCATTCATTTGATATATGAAAAAAAAAATTTAATTGAAAAATAGTTGGCTTCTCCATCGTAAATAATTAAGTCGTGTATCTAAATATGAGTCAATTTGAACTTTATGGATCTTCTATAAAAAAAGATTGTTATAACTCACCATTAAATATTTAATTGTTTAATGAAAGTCTAAGTGTGAATTTTAGAATTGTCCATATTTGTTATCACCAAATGTTATCAAATTTGATATACTTTCTATCTAAATAACATAAAAGACATATTAAAAAAAATATGTTTTTAGGTTGTAATTGTTGAAAATATCAAATGGATTATAACTATAGAAGCTGGATGTATCCTAATCTTAAATAAAAATGTTGTTAGTATAGTGGAGTAGAATTTAGAAATTAACAAAGTAGCATTTATTTAAAAAACTAATTAAAGTATACTTATAATAAAATATCTAAATCTTTAGGTAATATTTAGTTCATTATTTAAACTTATTCAGGAAAATGTATTATATTGCACACATTCCAACGTATATTCATATTTAATATAATATTTTACTGGTGCTCCGTGGGCACAAAGTTTGATGTGCTAGATAATAATTTAATGTGGACAAATGACTATGGGGACGATTTGGATGAATGAATCAACATAATAATAGTACAATTAATCTGGCTAATTCAATATTTTGTTGAATTAATAAAATAGTGAGAAAATTCAAAAAATAAATAAATAATTATTCATATTTGCTAATTCAAACACAACCAAACGAAAAATAATAGTTCGAAATAGTGCTAACTCGGGTTAGTGATTATTCTTCACCTATCCAAACAAATCCTATAAGAATTTATTTTTAAAAACCATCATCAAATCATCAAAAGTTTTGAAACTAACTTGATTAGAATTTTTTTACAAAAAAACATGACGACCGAAAATTATCCTCCATATAAATTTGAAAACCGAATATTATACTCAGTATTCAATGCTACATAGAACAATTAATCCGTTCCAATTTAAAAATCATACCAGAGATAATATATTGCCAGTTTCCAATTTGTCAAACCGGACATGATTGCCGTTTTTTTTTCCAATTTGTCAAACGTGACCGGTTTCTTTTTTTGAATAAAGTTGGAGGTCAAGCTACCGAACTATTTAATACCTTGTTATTATAACAAAAGATTTCTCCAATCTGGATTTCGAACCCATGACTTCTCATATAGAGACCATGTGTCTTAGCCACTAGACCAAAGGCCAGTTCTCAAACGTGCCCGGTTTCTTACTTCCATTTGGTTTTGTTATTTTTATTTAATATCCAAACTTTACAAAACCGAAGATGGAACTCAATTTCTTTCTCTTCAAACCGGAGATAAAACCCAGTTTCATAGTATCTAGATCTTCTGTGGCACTGTATGAGCAGACAAAGCAAAATTGGGTGTAAATATAATACCCACTATGCATCATTTCCGGTTTTTAAATTTTCATACTGAAGATCATCTCTAATGGTAATGAATTTTATAAAAAAAAAATATATTATAATCAAATCAAGTTGGTTTCAAAAAAATTGATGATTCAGTGGTGGATTTAAAAAAAAAGGTTCGACTATAAGTGTGAATGAGATACACGCTGACATAATAGATTAAGTGTAAATCATGCATGTAAGTTTATTTGTGTTGGATTGACACTTGTGAGCACAGTAACAAGATTCGCGAATAATTTCCAATTTATTCGGTTTTTTGGTGATGTCGAACCAAACACCGAATTATTCGGTTGACCGTACTCTGATCGAATAATTCCCGAATAATTTGCAAATTTCACGAATTATTTCCGAATTTTACAAAAAATTTCCGAATATTTCCCATAATTTATTTTTTATTATTTTTTTGTTTCTCTTACAAAACTGAAATCTCTGATCCGAATAATACCGAATTATTCCCGAATTATACTCAAATTATTCCCGAATCACGGATTTTTGACCTCGCCGAACCGAACTCAAATAATTGATTTGTCACTATGCTTGTGAATAGATAAAAAGGACTTCAAAACTATTTGATGCTTGTTAGGTGTAAACCCTACATAGGGGTGTTAATAAAATTCTTTTATCTGTTTACTTAATCTGTATCATATTTGATAAGACGAGTATGAATAAAATATTTTTTTCATAAATTTGTTAGGTACGGATACGGGTAAAGATTTTTTTCATTATGTTAACAGATAAAGTTACATACGAATAAAGTCTATTATGTACCCGTTACATGATCGGATAATTATATAAAAAATTATGTACAATATATATATTAATGAGTAATTAATAACCATTAAAATATATAAATCAATTCCAACAAATTTCAATAAATTTTAGACCTTAATAAAATACGTGTATATGCGTGAAATGAATGTGTTTTAATATCTTATTTAGTCAATAATAAAAAATAATTATTATATTAGCAATACTCGTTATTTATCCACTACCGTTTCATAATGCAACAATAATAACAGTAAGAGCAAGACACAAATAAAATAATTTACAATGAATAAAAATAAGATACGAACAAAAATAATTTATAATAAATACAAATATAAAAATGTTTCCATCTAATTTTTACCGTAGCCGTTAACACCTCTAACTCAACACAATTATTTCTTTTAAACCTTGTACAATTTTAAAATATATATACGTATCACATATCTGACACATCATAATTAATTCGTACATGGCATCAAAATTCATGGCGCCAACATGAGCACGTACTGCTAGCTTTTACTGAAGTAAAAGCTCATGATTTCAATAGTGATTGACAACAATAGTGTTTTTTTTTTGTCATCTACAGGTTTTGAAAAAAATATATATATATTTTTGTGTGAAATGTGAGAACTCTAAAATTATATTTACCGACAAAAATCATATTTCTAATATGATACTAATTTGTATTATGAAAGTTTAATAAAGTAAAAAAATCTATTGTATTATGTATCATCTTCGTACAAACATATATCTATGTATTATTTTATTTTTAAAAATTATCTAAAAAATGAAAAAAAAAATCATTATCCATACGCAATAAGCTAACAAAAAAATAAATCTTACTCTTATCTAGAGGTGGCAAAAAAACTAGTAGTTCGAGGCTCGATCTTGACTCGCATCTGGTTCGCTTGCTAACAACTCGCTTGTTACTGGACCGAGCTGTTAACGAGCTAGCTCGCTACTAGCTCGGTTTGGCTAGGCATCAATTTGTGAATTTGTATGAATTTGTATGCTTTTTATACTGTTAAGCTCGGTCCAACTCGGTCTAAAAAATTTGGATAATTTATTTTCTTCTTAAAACAATATTCGGCCAGACACAGTGAGCTAGCTCTTTAGCTTGCAAACTAGCTCGGGCTGGCTCGTCACGATTTTGAGCTAAGGTTTTAGCTCGGAAGCTCTAGATCCAGCTCGCTTGGCTGTAGCTCGCGGTCAAGAATGAACGAGCTAAGCCAAGACCTAGCTCGGACCGAGCCAGCTCGTTGACACCCGCACTCTTATCTGAGTTTTCAGATACAGTAAGGATCGGATAAACGGATCAAAAAGTGGCATTGACACCCCTAAATGAGAACAAGTTTTCATTTTTTTCATTTTTTTTTTTTTTTACAAAACACGTTGAAAAAAAAGGGGGTCTCTACTCAAAAAGAAAAGGAAAAGATAGGGGTCCAATGTAACAACAAAGTGTGGGACATCATGGTTTTGGCGTGTCAACGGGCCAACGATAAAGACAAGTGCTCTTTCTCGGTCAAACATACACATGCATGCACAGCATTAGAGAGATGATAAAGAGAGAAAGAAAGAAAGGAAAGAGATCTCTCGGCAATAGGAGGGGGGTATAGGGGTTAAAGCAATAAAGGAATCTACCATTTGTAAGCATGGTTTGCTTCTGGTTTTGCATTGTTTGCTTTTTAGCTTTTCGTTTTGTCATGCCTGGTCCTATATATGTATATACACACTGCTTTCCAACCTACTATTTGTTGTTGCAATGGCAAGGACATTGTTTGCTGTTCAAATTTGCACCGTGTGATCTAATTAAATGATAATACGATGAAATTTAGTAGAGGGTTCTAAACCGTTTGATTTTTTTTTTGCTGTCTTCTCTGCTCCGAGTAGATTTTAGGTGGTGAAGAGAAATTAAAGGAAGATAATTGTTTTATGTTGTTAATGGTCCATGAATAGAAGACACGGTATGGATTGGAATTTAATTGACGATCCAAATTAAAAAAAATATATTATTTCAATTTATATGTCTTCAAATCAAGCGAATTAAACTAATTTAATTAATTAATGTAGCTCAACAATTTTAAAAAGTTACTCCAAATGGGAGATACAAGTGAACTTTATGTATACATCATGTCTTTTACACCGCATTATGCCTTGTATTTTTATATTTTTAGTTTTTAAAGTACAAATTATCGATTCGAATTTTTGGAACTTGTTTACTATTTTTAAAATAGATACAAAATCATTGTTTCTGAATCATTTAAAAACAACGATTTTGTACCTATCTAAAAATAATAATAATAAAATTTCAAAAATTATAAAATTATAAAATTTGATCTCCAAGCACATCTTAGTATGGATATCATGTTAAGCGGTTCGGATCGACAATTTAGACTGTGAAAACGAAGATATAAAATATGAGACGCGGTGAGGTATGAAAACTGAGGTATTGAAACCTCCTCTTGAATTATACTATGTTGATTAAGAGTTAAATGTAATAATTAATATACCACATAAATGTTAAGTAGATGACAAGTTATGGTTATGATTTTTAGTCTGTCTTGATAAGTGGAAAATTCTCGTATACATAAAGTAAAGTTAATAGAAGTATTAAATGTAATTTAGTGAGTATATGATGTCTAGAAAAGTTATGTGTTTATATAATATTTATGGAGTCTGTATGTAAGATAAAATGAAAAAGAAACTAAGGTAAAATATATTACACCAAAACTTTTCCAAATATAAATTTTAATCCTAACACTTACAACCCTACAAGTATACTTTGCTCTGAAATTTGTGTTCTTTTAAATTGATATCATTGTCAACACGAGATAAGATATTCTGTCTACCGTCATTGGAGTTTTAATTCATTAATGCATGTGTTACCAACTATTAATTTTTAATATTTTTTAAGAGGAGGCTTCAAAACCTCATGTTTTTCATACATCATCATTTCTCATGTTTTATATCTTCATTTTTAAAGTCTAAACTGTCGATCTGAACCGCTCAACATGATATACATAATAAAATATATTTAGAGGCTAAATTTATAATTTTATAAAATTTACTATTTTTTAAGATAGGTACAAAATCACTGTTTTTGAATGGTAAAAAAACAATGATTTTGTACCAATTTTAAAAAATAGTAAATGATTTCCAAAAATTATAAAATTTTATCTCCAAGTAAATTTCAGTACGGATATCATGTTGAGCTGTTCAGATCGACAGTTTGAACTTTAAAAATGAAAATATAAAACATGAAGCATAATGAGGTATGCATGCACAGTATATAAATCTGTTGTGATTCTTTGGAATCACAAGACTGTTATTCCAAACTCATATATTCATCTGTGTTCAGATTCTTGCATAAAAAACTACCTTTGAAATTCGTACAATTCATAAGGGGATGTTTGGATGAAACAAGGAATAGAGCAAGAATAAAGCTAATCTCAAATTTGAGAATAGTAGTTAATCCAATAAAATATTGGATTAGTAGAATAATGAGAAAACTCATAAAGGCAAACAAAAAATAGTCGATATTTGTTAATCCAAGTACACCCAAACGAAAAATAGTAGCTTAAAAAAGTGCTAATCCGAATTAGTGATTATTTTTCACACATTCAAACAAACCCAAAATGAAGGGATAGAATTTGAAATCACATAGTCCTGTGACTCCAAAGAATCACAAGAGATTTATTTACCAGTATATATACTTTAACAATTCCAGCTTGTCAAGCCCCTAGCTAGTTTTTTTTTTTTGAGGAAACTTAAGCCCCTAGCTAGTCACTCAAATTCTGGTGTAGTATCCTGATCAGCAACTGATGCCTTTCTCCACAACCCTCTCTCAGTATTAACCACCGTAAAATAAATATTATAGTAAAAATTTCATCTCAAGATTCATTTCACAACAAAATGTTTCTGGAGACTTTTAAAGTGGTGTCAGTGTTAAAAAAAAAAAAAAACGAATGAACGACCTACGTACCGCGCATGCATGTGTACGTCAAAAAAAAATGAAAAATGAAAAAAATAAAATAACCGTTAGTCTTAAACGGACAGAATGTGAAAAACATTTTTTTACTTTAACCCACAAGGACCACAACTATAGTAAAATTTAAAGATTTCTGTTTACTCTTAATCTTGACAATTTCTTGAAACTCGAGCTTAAATATGTGCTTCTCATTAAAATTGTCATGGTCCTGATCGTTAGAAGCGGAGCCAGATTTCCGATCTATGAGTATCAAACGTAAGTAGAGGTCAACTATATAAAATTTTCATGCTATATATGGATATGGGTGTCAATTTTGTATCACCGTAGCATTTTATTCTAATCCATAAGTATTTTATTCTAATCCATAAGTATGGAAACTATTAAAATTATAAATTCAAATGAGATGAATCGAATCATTCAGTATATGTACATAATTTGGCTGAATTGGATCTGACCGTCAAAGTATTTTGTTTGCAATCGTTTATTAAATGCAGAGTACGTACAGTATATGTGATAAGTTTACATTCTTTTATCACCTCAAAAAAAAAATTATACATTCATTATTGTTAGCTTTTAATACGGCAGCTGAGGTAGAGTTTTGTTTACAGCATATACATGCACTGAGAAATGTGCCTAATTATATTAAACACTTGTCCCCCTTTTAATACCATAGTATAAAGACTTTCTTTAGCAATTTTTTCTTGGAGAGAGGAAATTCACACTAAAAAGTTGGAAGGATTGTAGACACCTATGATTAGGCGTTGACATCACACATGATGAGATTCCAGGAGAAAAAAATTTACTAGTCTTTTGATGTGATTGTTTTCTGGGGATAAGAGAAGAGAAGGCTACAATTTCCCATTTTTTTTTGTCTTCTTTTTTGGTATTTACCAACGTAACCAAGTTGTCAGTTTCATACTGCCATTGCACGGAGAGCCAACTTTGGGCTTAGTGCATAATGCGCCTTATAGCCATCTTTTTAGAGCATTACATATTTATTGTCTTAGGGTTGACTATTGGTCTATTGCACGACATAACATGGCCTCCTCCTTTTTATACTTTCTAGAGGAAAGATTAGATGGTCATGGTACTCTTTAATTTTTCCATAAAGCAAAATATTTTTAAACCATATATGATATATGAGTATGAGTGTATTAGAAATGACCCTCTATTAAAGATAGATATTAGATATATAGTAAATTTATTTATGTTTTCCTCATAATATAAACTTTATATTTTGCATTGCTCCCTCGGGTCCCACCCTATATATCTTCGTGCTGTCAGAGACAGATACTTCACTTCACCGGATATGAGCATCGACTGTACATGGGTCCCACATGTCAGATGCAGTAACTCACCACCATTTTGAACGATCCGTAATTTGCGCTGGTAGCTCTGAAGTCTTATCTACATGTGTGGGAAAATCATGCATGGCTAATACTAATAGGGTAGCAGAGGGAAGCCCACAAGTAGGAATTCACGAGGGCACCAGTGAAATCTGTCTTTTGATTTACTATTTATATATATATATATATACTTGTGGGTAATTTTTTACTGGGGTTAATTGCTACTTGGGTTGGGCCTACTCTATGCCAGAAAGCCTGGAACTGATTGGTCTCTGTATATCATGGCATGTCACATTATTGTCACATGTGAGGTTGACTCAGATTCAGTCTAAGATACGGACCGTGTTTGTCACGTACCGCCTTGGTTCCGAGTTGGATGCTCTTCAATTATACGTACCATAATAATTGGAGTAGCACAATAATTATGGAGCTCAGCTTTTTCCAATTGAGGAATGAGTGCTTTCAGCTCCTGAACTATTAATTTTTTTTTTAAATATAAGATAGGGATCAAGCCCCTAACTTATAATATATTTACCTTTTAACAAAGAACTAACATTTCTTTGTTTTGTTTTTATTAAGCTGCACTGGCTCATGAATCATGATCAAGTTTGGATGAAAAACATTTTTGTTTGTAAGAAACTGTTAAATAGTAAGCAAAGTTATCATATTAGCACTCTTGAAACAAAATCCTTGTGAAGAGGAGTTTATCATATTATACATGAATATATACAAGGAACCATAAGCACTGCACTCGTATAAATAATATAGTCAAATGTATTCCCTATACACTGAACAGCATCAAAACATCAAAACAAAAACAAAAACCAACACAAAACATTCAGTAACTTACCAGAATAATCTAAATCTAAACCACGTAACTGTAACACCAAATCCTGCAAACCCGCTACTACAAACACATCCATTCGATTATTATTTCCACCCAATGAAAACCCAAAACCATAAATAATTACCTAAAGTAAAAAAAAAAAAAAAATCAAAATAAACTATTGATCGCTCCCCTCAGATCGGGTTTCAAATCCAAATGACGTTCCATGATCACTCATGCTACCTGTACTTGACCTCAACCTCTGCCAAAACTTCCTACTCTTTCCGGTCACTAATGGGCCCGAACTATTATACCTCCGAAATGAACCTGACCCATATGCATCTACACCTATTTCTCCATTATAATTATTATACAATGGTGGGGATGAAAACATCTCAGACAATAGGATCCGCTCCGCCTCGATACCAGACCCATTACCAAGAATACGTGCCGCATGCACCATCAATTCCTGGCTACATGTGCCATAGTCTTTGTACTCATCAGACAAGTTGCACACCAATTTTAAGGCTTGTACCACCTCGCTCATGCTGGGCCGGTGTGCAACCTCAGGCTGAACGCACATTGATGCAATTGCTGCAGCCTTGGCTATACGGTCAAATGGCACATCTGGGCCTAGCTCTGGATCAATGATTTGCTTCAGCCCGTCAACATTGGTTAAGAGAGGCCGGGCCCACATGACGAGATTTTCTTGGCCTGATGGTTGTGACATATCAACTGGCTTTCGGCCGGTTAGTAATTCAAGCAAGACAACACCATAGCTGTAGACATCACTTTTTACTAGGAGATGCCCAGTCATGGCATATTCTGGAGCAACATATCTGTTTTAGACATTCCAAGATAAAATGCATGATTAGATTATCATTTTTATGATGTGATTTCTTTTTTTCATGTTCTTAACAATGTAAAATCAGACCTTAATTATGACTCCTCAACTCAAAGAACTAAGAGAAACAAAATGCACAATGGAGTAAATTACATAAAACATATCTATTGTTTGATATTTGCTCTTTGGTCCATCAAATTGTGAAGTTCTCATCCGTAAAGAACTTGATTTGTATCATTGTGCCGTGTACAGTCATCTTTAGTTCAAAGAAGATGAGCAACTAATCCTAGTCAGCATTCATGTTAAACAGAACATATTATCACTGAAAAAGATTTTACACAACAATTATTTCAATTGCTAAGCTGAGCAGAAATTGAGTCAAATTCTGGACTTATAGGGGGCAAAAAGGCAAATCGGTATCTTTATGGACCAAATTAGGAATTTGGAAGATGCAGGTGCATGAGACAACAACTGGCCACATCTGTGACTTGCTATACCAGGCCTATAAAGAGAGAAAAACTATTACCCGAAAGTGCCCATGACACGAGTTGAGATGTGCATGTTACCCTCATCAAGTGCCGATCGAGCAAGACCGAAATCAGAAACTTTGGGTGTAAAATCATGATCCAACAAGATATTGCTTGACTTGAAATCTCGGTGGATCACACATGGGCTCGAGTCTTCATGTAAGTAAGCAAGACCCCTTGCAGCACCAAGAGCTATCTTCATACGCATGTTCCAGTCTAGCAGGTGGGCCTGCTTGTCTGCACCTAAAATTGATCACAAGTTCAAGTCAGGACTTCTAGATTTATCATTTCAGGTTTTCTCACAATAGTATGTTCACAGAAAACCTGATATTGCCATTCTTTTACAGTAATATGGAACGTCATTTAACAACAACAATACATTTCAACTTTGCAATGTAAACAAGAAAACTAGAAAAGTACATACCATGCAGATGTGATTCTACGCTGCCATTAGGTATCAGCTCATACACCAAGCACCTTGCATTTTCTTCAACACAAATCCCAGTCAACTTAACCAAATTTCGGTGATGCAACCGTCCCAACATCTCGACCTCTGAAAGGAATTCGCGCTCCCCCTGGCCATCGTACCGCTTGAGAACCTTCACTGCAACATGTGTCTCATCATCTAAAATGCCTCGATAGACACACCCAAATCCACCTTCACCTAAAATCCTGGAGTTGTCAAAGTAATTTGTGGCTCGTTCAATCTCAGCTAGTCTGTAGGTCTTTGCTTGGCCCGAATACGTGGCCAAGCTCGAGCGGAACGAGCTAGATGCTGAACTGTGCTGAGTAGGTAACAGCATGTGTCCAGTTCCTGTAGTAATTGAATAACTGTATCAAGAATTTCCAAGGAAGAAAAACAGGGATTGGTGAAGCAAAGCATCTGGTCAGAAGTTTGCAGTTGATTCTTGTACCAACTAGTGCAGTACCTGTTCCAACAACTGATTCAACTCCTAAACTAGTATGTAACGTAGGCCAATCAATTATTGCTTATGCAATTAACCTCACTCAACTAAGCTCAAATTGACCCAAATTAGCCTGAATCAAAAGCTCACCATTTTACCCAATTAAGCTATCCTTCAATTTCTGCTGCTGCTCTCAACCTTAACCAATCTATTCTCAAATTACCATTAACAATAGTTATTCTACATTTATGCCACACTTAAAACCAAATTAACCTCAATTTACACTTGACCCTTCAATGAAACCCCAAATAGATTCAGAAAGTGAACACCATTCAATCCAAGAAAATTTGATACAATGAAGGCAAGACGTGGTGACACATAGCAGCCTCTAGGTTACAGTGTTACCAGTAGCTACAATTTCAGCATATTGTACTAGTTAACACTGGTACTGGTCAGCTGAAATGCCAAATTCTCAAGCTACCAGATTAATCTGCAGCCCAACTACAACTGAATTAGCCTTCAATTATTAAGCCCGCAATCAACTTAGTTCAATTGCCTTCAATTGCAATTAACTATCAAAATCTAGAAAGAAAAAGCAAAGATAACTGCACAATCTACCTGATGAATTGCCGAATGTTGGTCGGAGGGATCGTGCCAACAACTTCTGAGGTGAAGAATTGCTTGAACCTCTGCGTCTCAGCAGAAGCATCCAAGCTACAACTGTAAAAATAATTAGTGCTATGAGACATGATACAACAACTACAGCTATGACGCTCGCATTATTTTTTCGATTTCTCGGCTTCTCTCCTACATCCACTCCCAGAGGCTTCATTGTCCTTGAGTTGCGATCGCTTCCAAATGAGCCACCAAAACCCAGGTTTTCTGGTGCCGATGGTGGAGATGCAGGTAAACCTGTGCAGATTTTTTACTTTCAGCATTTAGCAGTATGAAAGCACTAGATTTATGCAACTTGTACACTGCAGTATTTGAAAGAACACCCCTATTTTGTCAAATCAAAGTTTAAGTCCAGAATAAAATAAGTAATTTGATCAAATATCTTAATAAAGTAGTTAATGCAAACTTAGGGTGCAATATTAAATCACTTTGCCTGATTTTCGGTAAACTCAAAACAAGGGTTTAATAAGGATGATGTAGTTTGGGCGGTGTAATTAAAATCCAACAAAACATACATTTGCAGTCACCCAATTTTAGAAAATCAAGATGTAAATTTATTACAAAATGGTATAATGTGGCGGTCAAAAGAATTATTTCATAAAAGAAGAAAACACAGATAAAAGAAAAAGGAACATGACAAAAAAAATTCTGATTTTTTTCCATACTGGCCAGTATGGAAAATACCGTCTCATATAATTGACATAATACTAACCTGGATAAAGAACATACAAAACCTCATAATTGCCAAAAAGCTTCTCTTTCAAAGGAACCTGTTTTGTCCAAAAACCCTCATAGGTAGAAAATGCAGTCACATTGTCAAACCGGATCTGAGCAGGTACCAAATGAACAAGCACAACAGTCTTATCAGCTTGCTCTTCTGCTACATTTGCCCCCATGACACGCACCTGCTGCTGTGCCATTTTCAAACCCGACCCGATTTCTCTTGCAAAGTCAGAAACGAGTGGGAAGAATGCATATAAGGCCATGCTCAGACGAAGGCCAACTTTTATTGGTAATACACAGTTGCAAGGAGACCCAATTATGGGATCCGCCCAAGGATCTTGACATGTTAAGTAGTTACAATCTGGACAAAAATAAATCAAATGGAAGGAAAGTTTTTTCATCAGAAAGAGGGAAAATGAAAGAAACAACATAGTTTCGGCTTTTGATGTTATGTACTGTTTATCTATTAGTTTGGGCTTCTTGGGCTTTTCTTGTTTGTTTTGGAGTTGAAATAATTTATGAATCACGTATTAATCGAGGTTTGGAGTCAGTGACACTTAAATCAAAATAAGCCTGAAATCCGTATGCTCTGGTGATCCTTGATTCACAATATGATTTGACTGAATCATTCTTGAGCAGAACAGAAAAAAAAAATATAAACAAACAACACTTACCCAAGTTCGGTGGAGGTGGTGGTAATGTCATAACAGATTGAGCTGGTGCTTCAGTTGGCTTGGCAGGGAGTGAGATTGATGGAGATGTAGAAGGAGATTTATGAGGCCCTAGGTTAAGAGAACATAACAGAATAATGGATACTTAAAAATTGAACCCGGTGGGGAATTAATTAAATAAGCAAGAGAGTTCTAGAAAATTACTTTCATCGCCAGTAGGGGAACTTAGAGGTGATGGGTCTGGAGAAAGAGCAAGCATTAATAATGAGGATTCTATAAAATTACAAAATACCAAGTATATGCATCTACAAATTATTTCATAAAATATTCAACCGAATATTGCACCCCGATCAAGGGGAGGAACCAGGGTTCTATGTCAAAGCTCCACTTTAACATTTACAAAACAAAAGAAGAAAATAGAAAATTCTCTACAGACTAAGTGAAGAAAGTGCAATATATCAGTTTTTATACTTTTGCAGTCTAGACCATACATGGAACAAAACCAAGAAAAAGGCCAAACTAGTTTGAACTGTCTAATATGATGAGCTAACTTAGTGCCCACCATATAATTGTCACTTCTATTGAATTAACATTGAACAAGTTTTGACCTGAAATTGTTGGAGGTGGGCTTAGTGGTGCAATATCAGGGTTCGGAGCTCTTTTTCTCAATCTCTGTTGGTGTGGCTGTAACTTAGAAGAAGCTGAGGGACTTATATGTGATCTTTCAGCTGATGGAGTGGCAGGTGTATTTGCAGGAGCTTTTGCGTCATTTGAGGGTCTTTGAGGGATATGTTGTGGCATTGGACTAATCAGAGGAGAACCTATTTTAAAATATTTTGGAATAAAATATATTTTTTTATTATTATTATTTGGAAACAGCTGCAGCTTATTGCAAAAGATGAATGCAGATATCGCCAACAGGTCAAAAACATCATATTGATTTAGATGAGGGTTCCAGTAACACGAGTTGCCACAACCTCCCTTATGCATTAACAAGCAATGCATGAATTAAAAGGTGAAACACCTATGTTACATTTGTTCATTCCATACTAGATCAACAGTTCAACGAGTAAATGGATTAACTTAATTTCAATAGACAAATATGAGTTGATTCAGCTTTTGGCCTCTTGATTTTGTATAGAACAAACTTGAAAACTTACAAAGGCACACATAACTCAGGGTGAGGTATTAATGCAGGTGAGAGGTTGCAGCAACTTGTGGCACTAGAAATTTCTCAGCTTTTTAATTAATTTATATTGAAACAAAAGGCTAGGAAATTTACCTTTAATAGGAGAGCTATATGCTGGAGAGATGTTGTCTCTGGTACCCTCTTTTGGAGTTGGAGAAGCTGGAGATGTCCGGTTCTTGTTGGGTTTTGTGCTCACCGGAGATATTGCATGCCCTGAACATCATTTACACAAGACATCAATTCCAAACATGATAGTACAAATATCAGCAAGTACATTATCTTATGTTTGATTAAACCGGTACAGGCTGGTAGTGGTAGTCACTAGCCTGTATCTGGAAATTCCATATGAAGTGATAAAACAAAATTAAAAATTGACAATTCGTAGAAAGAATTATAATCAGGAAAATACCAGTATGCTGAAAATTATTCTGCTAACAATACTTAATTCCAGAAATTCTTGATTTAATTTTTCAAACCAACTTCCATTTACTGATTAAACTAACTTCACGTCATGATTGTGTGCAATTGAAATTGAAATTGCATACAAGTTCCATATCTTGTACCTGGTGCTAGTGCACTCGATGGAGGTGCTTTTCCTATACTCGGTTGCTTTGTTGGTGGATTGGCCGCCACATTTCTGTGGGCTGTTCAAACATTCAGCCAAAAGAAGATGAAGAGAAGAAAAGGTAGAATTACAATCAAATTTTCAATAAAGAAAATTTTGTTTATATTAACCTGGAGCAGGTGTCTGTGATGGAATTGGATTTCTAGTACTTGGTTGTAGAGCTGGCAGTTTAGCTGGTGCTATTCAGATTATTTTAACCGAGTTACATGGTGTTGTTTGCAAATATGGTCAAATATAATGTGGTGATCTGAAGAACAATAATATTGAAATATTTAAGAAGATTAGCAAGAAGAATTACCTGTAGGAGGTGGTACAGTGGCCTGAGAATTGCTTGCAGGTGGACTTGCCTGAAAATCACTCCCTTGTGGAGGAGGTGAATTGGGAATTGAAGGTTGAACTTTAACAAGAAAAAGAAATCCTGTTGTCAATTTATGTTCAATTTTGGAAACAAAATGCAGCTGTTACTGTAGTAACTCCTCAAGGAGCATAAGAAAAACCTATTTTGTTTTCTGATTGAATCACTTCAACATACAAATTAACCCAGAAATTGCTCTATCTTAAAGTCGCTCTCTGGTCTGGAGTTCAGTAATCTTGCTATTGTTTCTTATATTTTAATGGCACCTTTATGTCACTTATTAATCACTCTGTTTTAAACTTTTCTATAAACTCTATGATTGAATCAACAGGAACAGTTTCAGGGCTGATATATTCATTTTCACTTGGTTCAGCTCTTCATTAAATGATTGGAATCTTCAAATTATATTGACCCTTGACAGACTTGCAAATGTTGAACTTACAGGTTAATTTTTTTTTTTTTTTTTTTGCAAATTTAATCATTTGCAATACGTCAATTGCAGAAAATAGCAAGTAAAAATGTAAAATTAAGAAGAGGCGTATACATCTAGGAGGGGCATTGGCTGCAGGTGGACTTGCTTGAGAATCTCTTTGTTGTGGAGGAGGGGTCTTTGGAAGTGAAGGTTGCACTGTATCAAAGCGAAAATAACCATGTTGTCGATCATGAAAGTTAGAAAAACTTCAAAGATTCACATTTACTTTATAAGAACCTTAATGGGAATATTAAAAACTTATATGTGCTTCAAAATTTACAATAGAACATATTATTAGCTAATTTGATTGTTTGTTTTGCTTTTGTTTGCTCTCCTTAAATAGCTGCATCTTGTTTCAAAGAAGTTCAAAACTATGTCTACCAGGTTGCAAAATTTGGAAAAGTAGACCATTTTTTGCCAATATTGTTAAATACAATTTGAACTTTGCAAGAAAAAATACTAGATTGGAAAAATATTAAAGCATGTACCTGTAGGAGGTGGTAAAATGGCCGGTGCAGGTGGACTTTGAAATTCACCTCCTTGTGGAGGAGGTGCCTTTGGAAGTAAAGGTTGCACTATATCATATAAAAATATATATATGCTCATAATCATTTCAAAATTAAGAAGAAAAAAAGGAATTATAGAGTGATTAACTCCTTAGTGGAGATAAGAAAATATTGGTAAGTGCTTCACAAACTTCCAATAGAATTTATTATTATAGCACTTGATTTAATTATGAGAAAAATTTCCATGCCAATTGGTGTGTATGTGTGCGCAGTACACATATATATCTACATATATTGCCTTCATGACCCCTTCTTAAATAGTTGGATGACATAACATGAGGTTTGCAAGAAAGAAATAATATTACAACATGACAGCATGTACCTGTCGGAGGTGATACAATGGCTGGTGTAGGTGGACTTGCTTGCGGGTCACCTCCTTGTGGAGGAGGAGCATTTGGAAGTGAAGGTTGCACTTAATCAGACAAAAAAAAATAAAAATCATTTTCTCAATCATTTCAAATTACAGAAATCTTAAAAGAACCATGGTCCATAGATGCTGTGCTAATTTTAAGCAAGCATAATAAAAAATTAAGTGCTTCTCAAATCCCAATAATTTTAAACTTTATGTGGCCTGATTGAATTAAGAGGAAATTTCCACAGCCAATGTGTGTTTTGTTTTTTTGGCTTCCATTAGCCCTCTTTAAATAGCTGATTTGTTCACAAATATGATCAAACACAACATGAGGTTTGCAAAAAAGAAATAATATGATGCAAGAGTTTTAGAAAATGTACCTGTTGGAGGTGAAATAATGGCTGGTGTAGGTGGACTTGCTTGAACATTACCTCCTTGTGGAGGAGGCGCTTTCGGAATTGAAGGTTGCACTTTATCAAAATAATAAATAAAAAATTTCATGTTCACAATTATTTCAAATTACATAAAACTCAAAGAATAACAGATACTGCATTAACTTTAAGTGGACAAAATAAAAGGACTTTTAAGTGCTTCTCAAATCCCAAAAATAATCATCATTATGTTGCTTGATTGAAATAAGAAAAAAAATTCATGACCAATCTGCCCTTTTTGGTTTCATTAGTCCCTCCTTAAGTAGCTGAATGTTTTTTCAAATAACTCCAAAATTAAGTTGATCAGGTTGCAAATTTCTAAAAGAGTCCATTATTATTTGCAAATATGTTCAGATACTAAGTAAAGTTTGCAAAAAAAAAAAAATGATATTAAATTCTATTGGCTTATTTGGAACAAAGGAATTGTGGTGGAATAGAGGAAGAGTGTTGAATTGTGACGGAATAGTAGCCGAACATGAATGGAATTGAATGGGATGGAGAAAAAGTGAAAAATGGAATTGGAATGGAAATATGCAGTCAAACCCTTCTCTTTTGCATTTTAGCCCCTCTCTATTCCATGGTAGAGTGACATTTTCACATGTTCGAATTACCTCAATTCTACTCTTCCACTATTCCAAACATGCCGAACATGGATTAGAATTGTATGGAATAGAAGGTTCTTCACTTTTCTACTTTTCCGCTAATTCCATGCATTTGCCGAATGGGCCCTATAAGAATAGTAGAGTGTGTACCTATAGGAGGGGGTACAATTGCTGGTGCAGGTGGACTTGCTTGAATATCACCTCCTTCTGGAGGAGGTGCCTTCGGTAGTGAAGGTTGCACTTTATCAAAAGAAAAGGAGCATATTGTTATTTCATTTAAATTTTCAGAAATACTAGACAAATTATTATTGTTGCGTTAACTCCTCAAGTCGAAGGGGCATGATAAAGAGAATAATATTACAACATGTACCTATAGGAGGGGGTACAATTGCTGGTGCAGGTGGACTTCCTTGAAAATCACCTCCTTCTGGAGGAGGTGCCTTCGGAAGTGAAGGTTGCACTTTATCAAAAGAAAAGGAGAATATTGTTATTTCATTAAAGTTTTAAGAAATACTAGACAAAATATTATTGCTGCGTTAACTCCTCAAGTCAAAGAGGCACGATTAAAAGAATAATATTAGAGCATGTACCTATAGGAGGGGGTACAATTGCTGGTGCAGGTGGACTTGCTTGAAAATTACCTCCTTGTGGAGGAGGTGCCTTCGGTAATGAAGGTTGAACTTTATCAAAAGAAAAGGAGCATATTTCATTTAAGTTTCCGAAATACTAGACAAAATATTACTGCTGCATTAACTCTTCAAGTCGAGGGGCATGATAAAAAGGGAAAATTTAAGTTGTGGTCCTCAGACTTCCTTAAAAAACCAGCTGGTCTTTAAACATTTATTTCCACCAAATTGGTCCTAGTAATTTCCCCAAAAAAACTAAGCTGATCGCGGAACTCTTATTGTACGCAAATTAGTCCCTACTTTGATTATTTTCTGAAATTTCAGGACCAATCTTGGTGCAAATAAAAATTCCCTAACCAACTTGGTTCTTTTTCCAAAGTTTATTGACCAACTCAGTTTCTTTTCAAAGATCAGGGACTACTTTGGTGTAAATGAAATTTTAAAGGTCAACTTAGGTGCTTTCTTTCATTAGGGAAGTTGAAGGACCAAAAACCTGAATAATAAGAACTTACTTGTGCACTAAATAGAATTTTAGATCACACGCAATATAAACTGTAGTAGTAGAAAGAAACAGTACCTAGCCACTGTACCACTAGCACAGTTAACCAAAATTTTAATTGAGAAACAGAAAAGAGGTCACTCCATTGCGCATTTCAAAGAGCCCAAAAACAACCATGGTACAGTTCATGTCTGGTAAGGGTTTAATTCATCTTTTGATAGATTAGGGGGTAGGCTTACCAGGAATGACAGGGCTAATGGTTTGGTCGTCTAAAGGAGGAGACGCAACTGGAGGTGACCTGTTTTCTGTACTAAATGGAGAAGGTGGCTGCAAAGCAATAGATGAAGGTATAGCTGGCGGTGTCGCCTCAGAGACAGATGGGGCCAAAACCGGACTCAAACCTAAGTATATATAATTAAACATGAAACATATTAAGGGACTAGCTAGTTGAACTGGAACCTCTATTGACCACTCCTGTAAACTATAATATAATAGTACATAAACCAAAAGTGAAACAAATGCATGAAAAGAAATCCTTTGTTTTCCCCAGCATGTAACAATTTGAACAAAGTGTAGCAGACTAGATAATGTACAATATAGGTAATTGGTGTGAAATTCAAGTGTTAAGTTGTGAAATTTTGGTCACCTGTTGGAAGTGGTACAGGATCAGGTGCCAGTACAATCTTTGGAGGAGTGATGTTAGCAGGGCTAGATGCAACCTCGTCCTGCTGATGCGGGGAATCCGCTACGGAGGGAGAAGAGATAGCTACCAAAGCCCCTGCATGAAGTTTTATACTTACAATTAGTTAACAAATTCAAAGTATAGTGTAATTGTTATAGAGTATTTCCAAGATATCAAGTAAACTTTGGGACAGATAATAATTATATAGGAAATTATTACTAAGGAGAACCTACATTTTAAGTAGTTAGCAATAATGAAGCAAATTTCTACAGTTAGAAATCACATTGCATTGTGTAAATAATTTGGTAAATAAGTGCAAAATGAAACAAAATGGTAACTAAGAATTATGCGAATTATGCTGCTTCTTTTTAGCTTCTCTCTTGAGTCTTGATGAATTATGAAAATTGCACAGTACTGATGTGCATTTTGTTCATAAATAAAAAATAAAAAAAATCACACCAATAAACAATGCACAATACTAATGTGCATTTCGTCTATAATTTTTTTTAAAAAAAATCACCCCAATAATAAATAAATGAATTACCTCTAGATCCGCAAATGCAAATGAGAGAAAACAACCAAAACAAAATCACATTGGAGAGAACCATTTCTTTTTCACATGCATTCGAATTTCTCTCTCATGAACAATAAAACCACAAAATCAAGGAGCACAGGGGCACCACTAGCATCTCTCTCAGCACATAAAAACTGAAGCACCCATTTGGAATAAGCTACTGGTGGTGTGAGTGGATAGAGCTCTAGCAAAACCCAAAAGAGGGTTAGGTACAGAGAAAGGGATAGTGTCTGGGTTTCAAGATTAAAAGCTAATTTTTCTCGGTTATTCTAATAACATTGGATTAGTAACAATCAAAATTTGTAGAGAGAGAGAGAGAGAGGAGGCGACAAGGAGAAATTGGAAAAGAACTAAAAGAGAATAGATTACAGAGCAAAGATTCTGGTTGTATATGGAGATATGAGATATACGTTAGCTGATTAATTGAAGAGGTTTTTTGGCAATTTAGTACAGCTGCAACAGGGAAGAAACAAGTATTCTCTCTCAGTAGATTCTTTGTGTGCATGTGTTGCTGTATTCTTCTTATTCATGAGAGAAAAAAAGTTGGTGGGTTGTATATATATTTAATCATTCTAGACTACAGCCACCTGTGTTGTTGTAATTATAAGCCTTTTTAGGCCCTAAGTTGTAAAACCTTCTTCATATTTTGGTTCTTACTTCTTAAAGTATTATTGTGCTTTTGAATCAGGAAAGGATCTAAATTTTAGAAATATTTAGTCATTTTCATAATTTTAAAGTTTTTAATTTATGTATATTAAAAATTTAATTATTTTTTTTTATTTTTATATAGTTCAGTCATATGTTAAATGTGTGTTTGTAAATTATAATTTATAATTATGAAAAACTTAAATTAAAACTATACATTATTATGTGAGTTTCAACCTCTTAATATAAATTAATTCTGTAGTTTATATCAACTTTTATCTTGCCAGTGGTTTAAGTTAATTGACAATGAAATCCTTCTCTGTATTTATATAAATTTTCTGTATGGCGAATGTGATGTATCATGTATATCTGTGTTAAGGGACAATTGAATTCTTGTAATAACACGTTGGGTGCATTTGACAGGCTGGTGGACGAGGGACCAAACAAAGATATTTTGTATGATTGTGTATTGTGTAATAATGTGAATATTTTGGACGGTTGTCTTTGGTGTTCAAAGCCTAGTGAGTAGCATTTATTTAACTCTACGTATGCCTCCTGTCTCCGGGGATTATATTGTCTCACGTGAATAACGGTTTGCTATATGTAACAACATCAGTACACATATGCTCTAGCTCACACAAATATAATAATAATAAGATTATAAGGGTAAATTACACATATTTTTTTTTACAAATGTCACTGATTTTCCATTGTACATATCTTTTATTTATTGTGATTTTAAATTGGAATAAGATTTGGTCCAAATGGCTTTGGGTCGGATATTGTCCAAAACATCTAAAAATCGTACGATTAAAGTCCAAACAGTCAATCCAAACCGCTCAACATGATTTCCATATTAAAATGTGCTGAGAGATCAAATTTTATATATTTTTTTTTTTAAATTTTACTGTTTTTTTAGATACGTACAACATCACTGTTTCTTAACAGTCCCAAAAACAGTGATTTTGTATGTATCTAAAAAAATAATAAAAAACTTCTAAAAATTATAAAATTTGGTCTCTTAGCACATTTTAATATGAAAATCATGTTGAGCGGTTCGGATCGACTGTTCGGACTTTAATCTTACAATTTTTAGAGGTTTTGGATGGTGCCCGGTCCAAAACTATTTGGACCAAACCTCATCCCTTTTAAATTAGTTTCAACACTGCCGTTATTATTCTTAGAGTCTTTAGTTTATATTTTGACAAAAGTAATTTTTCTAGCATTGCTAATTAATACAAAAGTAATATTTTTTTGTCGTATGATAAACTGTAAAACTTACGTAAAGTTCCGGTATTTTTCATGTGTATTGGTGTATGGTATAGATATAGTTGAAATCACATAACAAAAATAGAAGTTCAAACTTCAAATTATTTTTCAATCATTATCAATTCCTAACTTAATATATTATTTTAATAAATAAAAAGTTAATATATTATGTGATCCTAACTTTCTAAAATATAAACATAATTTTATTTTAGAGAAGAGACTAATTTATTATATTTTCTTATATCGTCGAGAAACCATATATAAATTTATTATCAATTTAACATAAAAATTGCTTCTGCTATCATCGGCTGGTTATTTGTTGTAGTTGAATAACAACCTAGAGTTCATTGTTTTTAAAATGGAAATCAATTTGAATTGGGATGAAGGTGATCAGTAAATTGGGACGTTGGTTGATGATTTTTTTTTTTTTTGGGGGGGGGTGGGGGGGAGGGGGGATTACAAAATAAATGTGTATTATTTAATATTTTTTTAAGAAAAAATTGTATTAGTGTATAATTTTGTATATGTGATTGACTTCATATATATAATATATTTGACCTCATAGTTCGAAAATATGGCTACGCTCCTGCTTGAAAGCACGTAAAAATTAAGTGTTTTCGCGTGATACAAACCTTTCAATCAAGCGTACACAATTTTTTTTCCCATTTAGTACTTATAATTTCTTAGAATTCTAAAAATTCATACCACTCTTGAACGCAGAACATGTATAGATTTTGCAATGCAGTGTCAACTATCATAGTGTTAAACTGTTAATTAAAATTAGTATCTGTGTTATCAAAGAGGGAAATAAATCTACTGCGATTCTCAAGGAGATCGTAGGATCTTGTTCATATCTAACCATTAATTTTTTGGAAAGCACAAATCTCTAAATAAATTAATTTTTTTGTACGAATCTAAAAAATATTAATGGTTGGATATGGACAAACAGATCTGCGATTCCTTAAGAATCACAGCAGATTTATTTCCATCAAAGAGAGCACCGATAACAATATAATAATGAATAATAATGATTGTGCTGTAAAAAAAACAATAATAATGATCGATAACGATGATTATCATGATTACCATCATCACTGCAAGCAATATATAGTTGCCGTGAAGAAACGTACTATATATATAGACCAATGATAGCTTAATTAGATTAATCATGATCTCGGCTCTTAAGTACCTGAAAAGGCAAAATAAAATTTAAAGAACTATTGCAAAGTATTTCTTATGTAATTAAATATTTATATTACCAATAATTAATGGGTCGTTTGTTGATATACATATAGTGTTTACGTCTGCATGTATACATTGTCCAGAAAGTTTTTTATATATATATAAATTATGCTTAACATGTACTTTATAAATGTCCTATGTCATCCACTCATTCTTGAGCTGAATCCATTTAATTTGTTTGTTAATTTTATTCATATTTTTTATTCGGATGACATTTATAAGATGGATGTGAATAAGATTAATTTTTTTGTTAGCTTTGTCGAATAAGAATATATCTATAAGATAATGGATAGATATAAAATTATATATGATAATCTTTTATTTGTGCATATAAATATATTTTATTATTATAATGAAATTGATTTATACAACATTTGATATTTTTTATTTAGGAATTTAGGAATTGATTTAAACAATATATTACATCATTGAATTTAATTAATAATTTCTATTTATAAAATAATATGATCGATAATTATAATTTTTATTATATTTTAAGATATTGCATGTGTGATGTGTTTAATATATTTATTTGTTTGTTATATGTTTTAATTACATTAAATAAGCTATTGATTTATTCAACAATTAATTAATATTTGTTTATTACCCATTAATTTAATGGGTAAGTATAAAATACGAATAAGACTAATACTTCACTAATTTTATACGAATAAAATAAAAAAAAAAAAAAAAATCACTCCACCTGCCCTAATATGAATTCAAATCCAGTGAAATAACTCAAAAATTGAATTTTAGATCGGAACTGTCCGATTCGAATCCGAGATAATCTATTCGGAAGTGGAGCGCACACATCCCGAAAGATGGATTCGAATCCCAAAACATTCCCGAACGATTGATTCGAATCAGACGATTCCGATTCAAAACCCAAAAATTGGGTTAATACGGTCCCCCCTAATATGACCTCTTTATGAGGCAAGCCTTACCACATGAGCACTAGATCTTGCAATGGGACCCATTTAGCTAGATACGATATTTAATGCAACTAGATAATGTTCTTTTATTTTGAAAATTTTGGTGTTTTGTAATTAAAAGAATTGCTAAGATTAGAGGCCAAGCTTGATCTTATGGCAGTTAATGTTGGACAAGCCCTTAATTTAAGGCGTTAAATTTATTTTAAATTTGGAGCATAAATTTTGTTTCTAATTTTGCAATGGGGGAACCCATTTAGTATGAATTCGATGGAGCAAATAATTCTAATATAATGAAAACATGAAAAATTCAATAGCTGTGTTGGACATCCCCAATATCTATTTTGTATGCAATTTATCTAGCTTTTGTTTTTCGAAATTGTTGTAATATCAAGGATTTCATTAATTATTCAATTGGTGGCTTTCAAGTTGAAGGGTAATTTATGAAAATATCTCCTTTTGTAAGGGCACGGATGCATAAATTCTAACATGGTCAATTTAATGAAAACTATTTATTAAGATGTGTATAGAATTATTCTTTTCAGACAATTCTGAACCATTTAAAAACAACTATTTTCAAATATTCTAAATAAATAATAAAAGAAATTCAAATAATGTAAAATTTGATCTCCAAGCACATTTTAATATGGAGACCATGTTGAACGGTTCGAATTTAAATTTTAAAATTGAAAAAACAATGTATAAAAATATAGTATTAAGATGTGTCACCATAATTCGATCCCTCCTCTTATTCAATTCACCACAATTTGTGGCTTTCAAGTTGAAGGGTAATTTATGAAAATATCTCCTTTTGTAAGGGCACGGATGCATAAATTCTAACACCCCTTCTACTATACATGAGCGACATATATATACATACCTATAGTTATAGCTAGCTAGATCGTTAAAGAGATAAAAAAAAAAAAAAAAAAAAACAGACCGTTAAAGAAAAAGAGATCAAAAGAAACATGAGGTTGAGACCCATGACCCATGTCATGGACCTCATTTAAGTAAAGAGACAATATAGATCCACCGTTTCATCTGCCCCATGGAGTAGGTACTCACTAGTGTATATAATTATTAAAGGAGAGGGGTCCAAATTTATAACCCCTCCGTTTCTACCATAAATGGATAGTTCCATTAATGTTAGACAGAAACATGCTTTTTATTTTAAATGGAACTAATTTCAAATGTTAAAAAAACAAGTAATTTTTTATGGTCTTTTATTCTTTTTTTAGGTTCACTAGGATTCTTAGTGGTTGGAACTTTCAGTTATCTTGGTAGAAATAATTATAAATTGATAAATATAACTAGGACAATATATAGAAATCATTTCAAATGCAAGATAAAAACTATTCAAAATAACAATCGATAAAAGTTTCATAACATTTTAAGTGTGAGAAATGTCATGTGATGAAGTTATGCACATTCAACACTACATAATTGTATGAAAAACATTAATTAATTTTTAATGAACCCTAACCACCGAACAAAATTAGATAGCAACAAATATTAAAATCTCATGCATTAAATACATTTATTTGATTTTTTTTTTCATGCAATAAACGGATTATATTCAGTAATAATCAATCAAATTTGTTATTCAATTCAGTGTTCTTGATACTCTAACCCATAAATATTAATCTGGACATTTAAAATTCCACTATCTACTATATTACCGATGTCATGAGCTCATAATTTAGTTATAATTTTAGAAATAAAGGCAATATGTTTTTTTGGAGAGAGAGAGAGAGAGATATTTCTAGGGGTGCAAACGGATCGGATACAGATCAGATAGTGGTAAAATCATATACGTATTCGCTTTTATTTTTGGATACGGATACAGATCGGATATTAGACGGATATAGATACAGATCGGATATTAAACGGGTACGGATACTGATATTTGTTTTTTATAATAGTGAATAACATTTTTTTTCTCATAATATATGTTAAACTATATATTATATATTTACAATTCAGATACGGATAATTAAAATTTAAAATCATATATGTATCATTATCCGTACAAATATTCAGATATCGAATATCCATATATAATTTTGTCAAATACGGTCGGATAATATCCGACCCGTTTGCACCCCTAGATATTTCACTAGTCTGCAATACCCTATTATATAATTCTATAGAAAAATAAAAATGGAGAGGGAAAAAAAAAAAAAAAAAAGAGGAAAGAGAAGTAGGTACATTTGCCGAAGAGTAGACGCCAAGAGATGGATCCACATAAAGGTTACATGTGCGTGTCAAACACTGTTACTGTCATGTGAATTTTTGGTTTCTTTGCTTCTGCTCCAATCCTCTCTTCTACGGTCTCTCTCTGCTCTCAGTTCACCTATGCGATCACAGAACAGCTTGTCACTGACAAGTGGGAACCGCATGAATTTATCCTAGAACCTTTTGAGATCCTTTTCTGTTGGCAGCGAAATGTTGTAACATGAGCCATGTGCTTACGAGACACAGAAAATCCCGGATTTTAACTAGGGGCAATCTAAATATCTAATCCCGACTTTTTTATTAATAGAAAAAATATAAAAATATATTGATAATGGAAAAGAATTTATGAAATTTTAAAATATAAGAAGAACATTATAAACTATAATATTTATAATAATGTAGCTGGAGTTTATAAACTATTATGTTTGATTAATATGATTGTTAATAATTGTTGAAAAAAAATGTAGCTAGACGTTATGATTTATAATGTTCAACTATAGTATTTTTTCGTTAAAAACAATCTCATAACAACAACAGTAAGAACTGAAGAAAAAAAAATACTGTAGCTCTACGTTATTAATTGATTTTTTTAACGTTATTAATCATAACGTCCAGCTACATTGATTTTTTTTAACGATTATTAGCGATCAAATTAATTGAACATTATAATTTATAACATTCAACTACATTGCACTGAATATTATAAATCATAACATTTTTTCGGTATTTGAACATTTCGTAAAATATTTCTCCATTATCAATATTTCTTTTATATTTTTTATTAATAAAAAAATTGGCACCTAAACTAGTACTCGTTGCATTACCGAGGCGGTTCAACCGTACAGCTTTTTTTTTATTTTTAGAAAGCTGCATTAATGCTTTTTTTATAGGTTGGGAAATTCTTACATGATTGTTTAAAAAAAAAAAAAACTAAGTTGGGTAGTCTCCAAGACATCTATTTTTAGTCAAATCTCCTATCAGGGGCTACTACTATTTTTAGGAAAGAATTAGAATTGCAAACTTATTTTCAAATCCATCATTCATCAATGTTTATAGCATGTAGGTTCCAATATCTATTAATTGGTCTCGGCAGCAATAAATCCGATTAGTGGTTTAAATCTGATTTCATATTCTTTTGCTCCTCTAATGAAAATTCTGAATCTGCTCTTGCATTGTATTTCGAAAAATATGGTTTACAAACTCGACAAAAGTAGGTTGTTTCAATGTAGGATAAATTTCACTGAAGGTCACTAAACTTTATCAATTGTCACGGATTTGTCACTTAAGTTTAATTTGTTTTTTTTTCTAGTTACTCAATTTTTTCATTTGTCTCAATCAAGTCACTCTATACTTTTTCATCCAAAATTTTAACAGAGCATTCATATTTTGTGCAAAATATTAACGGAATATACTTATTCTGTCTAAAAATACTAACAGAAGTAGCATATTATGTTCAAAATACTAACATAATGAATATATTCCGTTAGTATTTTAAATATAAAAATATAAAATGACTTGATTGAAACAAATGATAAAGTTGAGTGACTAAAAAAAAAATCAAACTTGAATAATCAATTTATGATAAATGACAAAATTTAGTGAGCTACACCAAAATTTATCCTTTAATTTATAATACCCGAATTATATACTGGCAGCAACCAATCAGATGCAATTCACGCTTCGTCAAGTAACGAAAATACTTCAAGTGAAAAAGATGAGACGTGCTTTAGCGCTCAGGCATAAATCGGTTTCAACAAATACTGATCGCTAATTACCAAACCACTGTGTTGGGAAAGTGCAAACAGTTGAAATAAACAATTGAGACAACCTTTATTCTTTTGATGTTTCTCAGATTCCCGTGTTTTCTTTTGTTGCCATACGTGTCTCTCAAGAGAACATTACTAGCAAAATAGAAAGAAAGCCCCATGCATATGCATGTAGGCATAGAGAAGAAAAATGGTACGGTAAAGCCGGTTCTGTTATGAAACGGTACAACATGTGCGTCGATTACGTAATGCGATTTGAGTATAACGGCAAAGCCGGCTCTGTTACGAAACGGCAGAACATGCGCATCGGTTACGTACTGTGATTTGCGTATAACGTGTCATGATCATCTTTTGAAAAATTGCTATGGTACGGCACAGCACATGAGTCGTGTGTAATTAGGAATGTTAGATCTTAACTAAATAAAGTAATCTAAATTATGATTAAATGGTCACGCAAGTAACATTTGGTCACAGCACATTTGGACACGATGTAACGTGGTGTGACCATTCGCATGTTGTGACCACCTATTGACATTTTAGTCATGGCACAGTACAGTACAAGATCAAAGTCACAGCGTGTTAGTCAAATAATGACACATTTTTCCACTCTAGACATGATAAACACTGAAACAGAATTTGGATTGTAATAAATTATTTAATTTTTGGGATAGCAAAAAGCTGTCTGGTCCTCGTACTATACTGGTAAATTAAATCTCATTTGCATGTGCTATTGCCGGATCCAATTATAAGTGCATTAATCTTTACATATTCTTCTCTTTAACCAACCAATTCTAAGTGTTATTACTTATTAGCGTTTGCTTAGAAAAATGGGAAAAATCTAAAACAAAATGGAAATCCCAAAAAATTAAAACAACGCAAAACTATTCCAAACTAGTGATGTAACAATCATTACTACTGTATTAATTGTCCATATCCGGGAAAACTTTAATGAAAAACATTGAAGAGAGAAGTTGAAAGTGGAGTGGGTTTTGTGCAAATTGCAAAAAGTGTTCACCCATGTGAAAAATGAAAATGCCAGCAAAGCAGGTAAACCTTCATCTCTGCTTTTGCAAACTCACACGCCCCCCTCTCTTTACACAATTATTAGATCTTAGTAACCTTTGATCTACTTATCCCTAAGTTGTATTTAAGTCAAAATCACTTCATAATTATTACAATCTGACTAGATAATAATTAAAATTATAATTTGAATTTTAAATATGTTTACTGTATTTTATTTAGATGCACAATGTGTCATATTTTGGTGTTGTTTGTATATTGATTGGTCATTTGTTTTTTTTTTTGTTTTTTTAAAGTTAGTGGCTTTAATACTTACTAACAATTTGATTGATAAAAAATATATTTATAACGAGTCGAGTGACTCTAATTTCTAAATCTATACATTTATTCTCACGAAATGCTCAAATTACTCAAAATTACTCTATGGTCATTAATCACTCTAATACCTTAATTTCTCATCTTGCTCCATGGCCAGATCTGTTATTTCAATCACCGCCACACTTCAACAACCGTTATGTTCTGATTAAGATTAGAACTCTACACTTCGAGCTCCGACGATACCGTGCTATCAGCTTCAATCAGCTACAATGATTGGTCATTTGTTGAGGGAGGTGAAAATCAAAAGTTAAACTTTATAGAAATTTGACCGATGGTCGAATAATTTTGTGATCATATTTGACACACTACCTATCTAAATTATAAAATATATTTTTGTTTTATTTTAATTAGAAGTTTTGATCTTGTCTGTCAGAAGAATGTTGTCGACTGTTAGAGCATCTTCATTTTTTAAATTTATAAAAGATGATTTTTTTTATCACATCAACAAATTTAGCAATTCCCTGTCCATAAATTTCACATCATCATCATTCTTACAATTCCAGTAGTGTTTAATAAATTGACAATTTGAATATTTACATCAGTCAATTGTAAGCCACATGATATTTTTAGACAGATTAATAAATTAGAAAATTATTCTACATCTTTTTTAACTAAAATTATAATTTATTTACGCGTGAGATGGAGGCAATCCAAAATATAATAGAGTTGACAAATGCATTAATCGATGGGTGAATTATTTTAGCGGTCAAGATATAAAATTTCGTTTCTAGTTTGCTCACCAAAAAAAATGATACTGACCTAACACAAAAGGTGTTCTTAGTCTGAACTGTTCTAAAAAGTTATGAAAAATACCAGAACCATCAATTCAATCTATGGCGCTATTTCATTTTTGGTGGTAAGCTGCAAATTGAATTGACGGCTCCCTAAAAAACTAAATATCATTATATTACAGTGGATTTTTAGATTTTTTTTTTTTTGGGCCTCCAATTCAATCTGCGGTCCCTCCAAGAATGGAGCTGCAGATTGAATTGGCGACCTTGGTATTTTTAAAATTCTCCATAATTTGTGATTTTTTACAGTGGTATTAATAAAATTTTCGGCTATTTTATTAGATCGGATTAAACAGGGCGTAAAAACTGAAAAAGGGACTGCTTGAAATTTTGAAAGCAGCACACAGGAAAAAAAAAATCTGGATTTTGGATTTATATATAATTACGGATCCCTCTGTTTCAATAAGAGCATGGTCCAAAACAAAACTGTGTATAATAATTGTTCATTCACGGACAAAAATGCAGCAGAAACGGGGGTCATATTTCACGGGTTTGGACTTTAGACTGTCAACAAAATAATGCAAGAATAACACTATTCATACACTATGAAAAAAAAAAAGTGTTAATGTGAGTACTATATATAGAGAAAGTGTTAATTTTACAATATTTCTTAGCATAAATATTATTTAAAAAGTGAGGCTACGTTATGTACAGGTACGGTCTAGGGGCGGACCCAGAATTTTCGTCAGGGGAAGCAAAAAAATATCGAATCAGGTTTAAATAGCTAATTGAATTTAATTAAACTCATTAACTAATTAGATTCTCGATAAAAAAAAACAATGCTTTAATTTATACTTTTCAATACTCTGACTTGTAATTTCTTATATTTTAACCTATAATTATAATTACCAATCAAAATTCATTAAATTTATTTTAATTTTAACCTTAAATTTAACTAGAATTACAAATCAAACATCCAGAGAGGGGCAAAAAAAATTCAGAGGGGGGCAAAGTCGATCGAAACGTCTAAATCTCCACTAAAACTCAAAATCCAGGGGGGCAGCCAGCTGCCCCCTCTGGATTAACTTGGGTCCGCCTCTGGGTGCGGATTGGTCCGTAGTATGGATCATAGTGACAAATGAATTATTCATATTCAGTTCGGCATGGTAAAAAATCGGATATAATTCGAGAATGATTTGGAATTATTCGGGGTTGAGATCTCAATCTCACAATGGAGCAAAAAAAAACCAAAAAAAAAAGTTCGGAAAAAAATTGAGAAAAAATTGTAAAATTTGCGAATTATTCGCGAATTATTTGAGAATAATTCGGTCAAAGTCCGGTCAACCAAATAATTCAGCATTTGATTCGTCATCACAAAAAAAATGAATTATTCGAATCTTGTGACTTTGGTATGGATCAATATTTTCATTTACAAAATTCAAATAGTTGAATTGAATTGTTCAAAATAATTTCTATATGAAAAATACACACTGAATTGTATATATTTTTTATTTTTTTAACTATTATTAAATGGGTAAAAAATCACTTAATCTAAATATCCTAGCCCATTCAAAAATAGTGATTTTCTACCTATCTAAAAAATTGTAAACATAACATAAAAAAATGAAAAATTTGATCTACTAAGTATATTCTAATATAGAGATCAAGTTGGACACTTCAGGTTGATTATATAGACTTTGAAACTGGAGATATTGATCCATAGTACAGACTAATATGAGCTATGCATAGTACCATTTTGACGAATATCCATTGTTCCATTTTGAAGAATACTAATTTGCTATACTTATAAAAATATTAAATTATCCAACTAAATAATCTAACACATTTCAAAGAAAAGAAAATGCATTATAATTGTATTCAAATAAAAAAAATACAACTACTACTGGTAATTTCATACATCCAAACATTTGTTTTTTTAAAAGTAGTGGGGTGCAACCCACCAATTTCATTTATCATGAAACCATACAAAGAAACAGAATACTGGTACCAAACTGCTGGTAAAAAATCAACAAATACAAGTATTAAAGGGATAAAGCTGAAACTAGCAGAATTACACACAAAATAAAAAAAAATAAAAAAATTACATAAGTATGAAAGTGCTTATATCTTCTCAATTCCTAGAATTTGCATAAAAATATTGACAGCAGATCAAAGTTCTGTAATTTTCAAGTGCAGTATATGTTGTCCCATGCTCTGGCTTCCTAGTTAAGCACTAACACGTTAGTGCTAGGGGTGCAAATGAATTGGATAAGGATCAGATAGTTGTAAAACCATATATGTATTTGTTTTTATTTTTTGAATACATATATGAATTGGATATCGGATGTCCGTAAATATATACATAAATATTTTCATAATATATATTATTAAACTATAAGGTATATATCTATTGTTTAGATACGAATAATTAAAATTCAAAACTATATCCGTATCCGCATGGATATTCGGATATCAGATATTCATATCTAATTTTTCGGATACAGATTCGGATACAATCAGATATTATCGGATCCGTTTGCACCCCTACTTAGTGCGCACTATCTGGCAATTGACATAAAAATGTTGTAAATGTTGCCAACTGTCTCCATCTGATGTAGACCTAATTAATCTTCCTCTAGACGCAGCAATTTAATTACAGATTACAATTGGTGCGATCACAAAAGAAGAAAGAAAGAAAGAACAAGAGAGTGCGATGACAGAGAGGATGGGAGAGAATGGCAACGTGGTTGTGTTAGAAAGTAATTTATTATAATTTATGGGGAGAAGGTTGTAATGCTTCATTTCCTCATATTTTATTCATGTCTTATATCATGTATCTTAGTTTTTAAAGTCCAAACAGTCTATCTGAACTGCTCAACATGATTTCCATGTTAAAATATACTCGGAGACCACATTTTACATTTTTTGAAATTTTTTTTACTATATATTTGTTTAGATTTATTGAAAATCGTTGTTTTTTTATGGTCCAAATTTGTTTGAAAAATAACGATTTTCGATAGATCTAATTCCCAAAAAAATATAAAATTTGGTCTCCAAGTATATTTTAACATGCAAATCATGTTGAGTGGTTTGAATCGACTGTTTAAACTTTAAAAACAAAAATATGAAAATATAGAATATGAAGTATGAATGAGGAATGAGGAGATGAGGCATTGAAACTCTCCTCATTTATGAGATATATGAGAAAAGTAAATTAACTGTAGTCTACACTCTACACATGAAATTATTGGCTTGTTACTGAAGGATGTTATGACTTATGAGTACACTCTCAACAAAGTTTAAAATACTAATACAAGGATATATATATATATATATATATATAGCTGTTCTTTGATTGATTGATTGATTGCTCCAGAAGATTTTCCTTTTCTTAAAGTAAAAGCACAGAATGATTTATAATAAGTAGCATAGGATACAAAAAGAAAAGGAAAACAAACAAAAAGATAACAGAACCTCTTTTTATTTTTTGTTTGGAACCAATGGTGATTCTTTTTGTGATATCTTTTTAAATTTAATCTACATGTAGCAAAGATCATTATGCCCTTGACCTTTATAAAAAACTTCTATATGTAGCATCCTTTGGTCAAGATTCATATCTAAATCAATTATTGTACTGATTTTGTTATATTTGTTAACTTTGTCAGACATTTTATGTCACATTGAGAAGCTGATTGCTGTATATAATTAAAATAATTTTACTATTTGCATAGGAAAATTGAAAAATAATAAGTATGATTTAGAATTTAATCAACCAGAATTGGATATAGCAAACAGCCAAACACAGTGAAAAAAAATATTTTTAAAAGCATTTTCTGTGAGAATTATCAACTCACCAACACAGCACACAAACACAAAGTTCGTTACGAAAAAGGAAAAAAGATAAAATAATATAATATAATAATAAGAAAAAGATAAAAATAATAATGGTAGTAGTAAAAGAAAGCGTGATGACAAATTTTTTTGGCACGGAGGCATTCTTTAACGAAATGAAATTCTAGACACCTGGGCTTTTAATTAACATTTGAAAACCGGATTGGGCTTTTAATATTTTCCAAAAAGTAGATCTATTGACAAATCCAGATTGGGCTTCATTGTAGATTCCACAACTGTCCAATCCACTTTAAGAATTATGCATATCGCTTCAATAAATGCGGGTGTCAGATTTAATATTTGGGTGTATGAATCTTAAAGTAGATCAAACGGACGTAAAACCAATTGGACTCAACTTTGAGTTTAATGCCCATCAACCCAGATTGATTCGAATTCACATCCTCTCTCTTACTGCACAAGGGAATCTTTTACAATTAGTGAATCTGGATCATTCATTTTAACTTGGCACAAATCTCAAAGCTCAATAATACTGCCCTCTATTGTATTGTAGTAATAGACACAGAGGATACGGATCCAATCGGTTCCCTCATCAAACAGTCTTGTAAGTTGTAAGAAGAAGGTTTGAAAGCTGCATTACTTTTCTTACAGAAAATAAGATAAAAATTGGGTTTTATTGGGCAGTTTTAAAACACAGAAAATAAAACTGCCAACGGTCAGATCTAATTGGGCTTCACCATGACCATATCTTTTGAGGCCTGTAATTGGGTATATAGACAATTACAAAGAAGTCATTAAAAAGAAAATCAACAATGGAAAGTTGGCCCGGTCTCTCGTCCGGTTTTTGTTTTTGAGAATTATACAAGGAAAAAAAAAAAAAAAAAGTAGAATTCAGTTCACTAGTATTTTTTTTGAACTCAGCTCTAAAATCTATCAAATTGACTTTAAATGATGAATTTGAATAATTGAACTCCGTTTACTTTTATGAGTGATACAATCTACGTAAAAAAAAAAATTAAATTTTGAATTAATTTTGTATAAAGCCAAGTGGTCAAAAAAACGTTCAAAAAATGAATGCACTAAAATTAATTTATAAATCTTCTAATTTTGTCCGCTTGACTCCATACAAAATTAATTTTTCAAGTTTAAATTTTTTGCATGTACACGCATCACTCGTAAGATAAACGGATTTCAACGGTTCATATTAGTTATTTGAAATCAATTCGATATATTTTAGAACTGAGTTCACAAAGAGGTTGTTGAACTTAAGAACACCCTAGTTCTATTCAGTAAAAAATGTAGACATAATTTCTCAATGCCACCAAGACATTTGCATTCAGAAAACTTAAACAATTTCAATAAAGTTGTTATATTTTAGAGTGCAAATAATTTAAGTAAAGTAAATTACCAAATTGCATGGGATAGCGGCGATGCTCAGTTTCTTACGAAAAAGTTGGAACAAAATTGACATAATTTGTAGATCACAAACCATAAAATGAAGGAATTTTATTATTGGGTAGTTCTTTTTTTTTTTGTGTGCTCAATTCAACCATTTAGTATATGATAATGACAACGACATTTTTTACTCTCTTTTTTTTATTAAAATATCGAGATCAGATCACTCACTAAAATATACAAAAGATTTATTCAAATTCTAAATCTGCTACTTTTCATACAAAAGAAAACATTATTTTAATTCTTATCTAATTATGAGACCAAATATCGGATTGCAATACGGGCTGAATTCGAGGCAGAATCAGAATTTGAGTATAAAAATGCTAAATAGTATCTTTATTTATTTTAAAAAAAAAAATACATAGCACAACAGAACACAAAATTGGATCGGGCAATATCTTTTCTTTATGGGTATGACCTTTCCAAATTGGAAGGACCCGTTTTCTTTTTTCACTATGCAAACACAAAATTCGAAACGTTCAAATAAAATATAAAGCCCAGTTTTTTGTGATTTTGATTTTTAAAATTTACGTTGAAGCCCTTTAAATTTGTTAGTATTATTGAGAATGCTAATACATATAAAAAAAACAAATTAATAAGAATTTTAGACACTTTTAGTAATAAAATTTTGAAAACTTCGGCCGTCAACAATCATCCGCCAATGGAATTCGCGCTGAATATCAAAAAAGGAGCAAGATTTCTTTGTCAACTTTTGGCACGAATCAGCACATTCCAAACCGACTTTAGACGGCATGCTTTTGACCTCTTTTAATTTCCATATCTTTTTCATCAGTCCCTCATTTTATTTTATTTTTGTATTCATGAGGTATTGCGTTACGACATAAATACTTCTCTTTAAATTTCTTTTCTCCAACAACGGCTCAACTTTGCAGAAGAATGCAAAATTATTCGGATATTTGCTTCAGTGTTATCCTTCATTTGTGCCAAATAATTCACTTATTTATAGAATGTGATCTCAACAATAATGATATTTGAACACTTATTTCGTACTTCTTTGAAAATATTGTTGAATGACTTGGTATTGTTGAGTGGGGAAAAAATGGAATATACTTAAATTGTCAACGTTATCTTCGTCCTTGTCAGCCTATTTAAAAAAGGAAAATTTATATTATCCTTCATAATTTATTATGTATTTTTTCTTCTAAAATTTATAATATTATATTGACCCTACTAAAAAAAAAAAAATCAATTTTTTTTCAATTTACTGTTTTTTATACTAAAACTCATTTTAAATTTACAACATTTTTATTTACTACTTTATTGAGAAATGAAATTTTGTAGCATGTATAAGAGGAATGCTCAATTTTTTAACTGACTGGTTTGAAGTGACAAATGATTAATTTTTGTAGTTATGATACACACATAATGATATTTAGACAATGCGCATCACAAGTAAAAAAATGAATAACTTGAATAAATTTATGAGTTTTTGAAAATTGGAAAGGTAAATACGATGTTATAAATTAAAAAAACTTAATTTTAATTTTTAAAAATTATACATTTATTTTTATTTTTATAGATGCGCTAGATCTATAATTGCTCCGCATTTCATCCATCATATTGGGATTCACATCTGCTGCGATCCTAAAAGGGTGAACAGTACCTCTAAAATCCCTGCTTTTCCAAATCTGATCGTCCAATAATTTCGTGCACGTATCTCAAAGCAGTCGATTTTTCTTTGTACGAATCTCGAAACAATTGAACAGTTGGATTTAGAAAAACAGAGATTGTAGGGCACTGTTGATTAGCGAAGAATCGCGGATCCATCATATTGAACATGGGAAAATGTTAATTTTATTAGTACTTTGGGCATTTATGAAAAAAAAATGTCATCGTAGGAAGGATTGGCAAAGGATTATCAGATAGTGGGCCCACTTGTTTTATGAAATCGCGCCACAATGTCGACATTCAACCTCAGCCGAACTGCTTCCTTCTGGATCATGACACGTGTTCCATCTAACGGTGTCAGTAGTTCGTGTTGATTCCACAAGACCGAAAGCGAACCGCTCAAACGTGCACCACCGAAAGCACAAAAACCATAGTCAAGCCACATTTGAACCGTCTGATGAAACATAAATTACATCTGGACCGTTAGTAGGACGCACTTGGCGACAAAATGCAATCCAGTTACTTTTTCCTCTTGCCTGAGTGGGGCCCTCCCGCCATTTTCTATCAGCGAGGTGACGACATAACGAAGAATACGTTGTAAAGGCATCGGGTTCGCTATCTTTTCAATCTTAAATTCTCTACCTTTCTTTTTTTAGCGCTTTCTACACAAGATTAAAGAGAGTTGGCACAGTTTGTGGGGAAGGAACGAAATTGAAGAAGTGGCTTAAGTGAATCTTCATTCCGAAGGGTTTTGGTTGCTTTGCTATGTCTTTCACAGAGGTACATCGCTTCAGTTGGAAGTAATCGTTGTTTATATTTTTTTTTTTCGAATTGTTGTTCTAATTTGATTAATTGGAGCAAAGTACTTGAATGTCCGATCGAATGTCGGATCGAATGGAGTTCATCGTATCAATTTTATTTATTTTTCCTTGTAGGAGACAAATTCGATGTTTATACTGGCTCACCACTTACGGCAATTTTCTGGTATTGTAAACTATTTTGTATTGAGATTTCAATTTTTCTTGGTAGAATTGCTGTACTTTCATTATTTCTTCGAACACCTCGTGCAATTGAGAAATCATTCTGGTCGAGAGTCACTGAAGTAAATCAGTAATTAGACAGAATCTTAAAAATGCAAAAGATGTGTAGAGTTTTCCACTTGAATTTTTGCAAGAGATTGAAACAGCTTAAACTTCCAGTTAATTGCAATTTCAAAATTTAGCGCCCTAACTGTACTACTAGACAGTAATTATGCACCAATGTAAAGCATATCCTTTTCGTTTAATACAAGTATAGTATTATGAATTTAGGTTAACAGAAACATGTTCAAATGAAGAAGCAACGGAATTTCAGAATTGATTTGGTTGGTTGGTTGGTTGGTACTGGGTAAAAACGGAATTTCTGTAATTTTATCATCAGATACAGCTCAACTTTTCTTCAGGCCTTTTTTATTATTTTCCTCCCACCAAATCGAAGGAGTATGGCTCATTGAATTTATGTAATTTTTTTTTTGTACCAATTGAGTACAGTATGTTCTTTTTCTGAAGCTGATAATGCTGATAATGACTTGAAATTTAATAAAAAAAAAGCCCAAAAGTCCAACATGTAAGAAGGTCCGGCAAGAGATATGGCATTTAAATAACACAGATCAGTACTATTGGATCGGATCAATAAATACATAGATAAATTGATAGATAACAAATAAATATATAAACAAATGAATAAATAAAAGGGTTATTAAGTCAAATGGTCTGATTTTACAGCCAAACAATATTATTTGTTTTTTTTTTTTAAATATCCAATACTTTTCCACAACAGAAACAGCATCGGCATCTTTCTCCAGCATCCCTTGCAAAACCTTCACCAACATATCATCCTCTGACACCTGCCGAGATGAGTCGTCAGCTTTCCACCTAAAACTCATTGCCATTGTCGCAATTCTAATCTCCGGTGTAGTAGGCATCTCCATTCCACTTGCAGGGAGGAAGCGTCGGCTTTTGCGCACTGATGGTGCCGGATTTGTGCTAGCCAAAGCAGTGGCAGCTGGCGTAATTTTAGCCACCGGCTTCGTACACATGCTCCAGGACGCCCAGTCAGCCCTGACCAATGCATGCCTCCCAGCCGTACCCTGGCGACGGTTCCCTTTTGCCGGATTTGTCGCCATGATGGCAGCGCTAGCAACACTGGTGGCAGACTTTGCATTCACGCAATTTTATGAGAAGAAGCATCAAGAGGAAACGAGTGGGGTGAAGGCTGAGGCTGCAGCACTGGCAGTGGAGAGGTCAGAAAATTTGGTTATCTCGATTGTTCCCGAGCTAGAGGAAGGGGAGATGATCAATGAAGAGAGGGAGCCTCTTTTGCAGGGGCATTCACATAGTGGGCATTCACATGGTGAGGAGGGTCAGGTGTCCTCGCATGTGCGGCATGTGGTTGTGTCACAGGTAATTTCCATTTTTTGTACTAAATATATTGTGTGGATTTAACATGAACCAAAATCTTTTGATGAATTTCCATGTTTAGGTTTTAGTCTGTTCTTAGACCTTTAAACTGCAAGTTCTGGCACGTAATAGGAATACTGATATAAAAGTGTTTGTGGGAAATAATTTCCTGAATGCATAATAAAGGCCTTCAAGAAATTGATAACAGAATTTTTTAAGTTAAAATACTCAAAATACAATCGAATATCTTGTACAAAACAATTGAATAACTTAAAGTTCAAAGAGCTCGATTCCGAGCCATCACTGTCCAAGGGAGAGTTAATAGCTTCTGTCCCTATGGTTACCACCTGATGCATATAGCATGGTTGCAGATTGCATGAAAGTTACTCCAAAAGAACTAGTCCTATAATACCCAAGTTCTCATTTGCCAAATGTTTAATCGAAACCATGGAACTTGTGGCGATTTTTTAGAGTAAGAAAAAACAAAGATTTAGTCTTGCATGCTTATTCTCTCTTGCTGGAAATATGAAAAGGGAAGAAAGAGAGAAGGGGGCGGGGTATCTATGCTAGTTAGAATTGTTTAATACCCTTTTCAGTTATCAAAACAAAGGGATAAGCTAAAATAACCTGTCAGGCCGACTGTTGTGCTGGTACAATACCAGACGCTGACTGTTGAATTACCAGTGCTGGTACAGATTATACCAACATGCATCTCCCAATGTTTTAAAGAGTTCACAGCTAAGCTATTACATATGCAACTTGAATTTTTTATTAATTTAACATTTTGCATGGCATGTGCAGATACTTGAACTCGGGATTGTGTCGCACTCAGTAATAATTGGGCTCTCACTAGGCGTGTCTCAGAGCTCATGCACCATAAAGCCTTTAATCGCTGCCTTGTCCTTCCACCAATTCTTCGAGGGGTTTGCCTTAGGTGGTTGCATTTCGCAAGCTCAATTCACTAACCTAAAATCCTATTTCATGGCTTCATTTTTTGCTGTAACTACCCCTGCGGGCATCGGCATAGGTACCGGCATTGTCTCATTTTACAATGCACTCAGTCCCAGAGCTCTGATAATTGAAGGGTTGTTGGACTCAGTCTCAGCAGGGATTTTAATTTACATGGCTTTGGTGGATTTGATTGCAGCCGATTTTCTGGGTGGTAAAATAGGTTCAAATTTTAGGTTACAAGTCGCAGCTTATGTTGCACTTTTTGTTGGTGCATTATCTATGTCGTCGCTTGCCATCTGGGCCTGAGTACGTGGCCCCATCTGATATGGCATTTTAGAAAATTGTATATTTCCTTCTTCTTTTTTTCTTTTATGTATTATTAGGTTCATTTAGATAAAGCCCGTCCTGTTTTTTTGGTGAGGGCAAAATAAACGTTTGTTTGTATTTGTAATATGTATTTGTAATTTAATGAATCAATTGTTTCTTGTATATAAATCTCTATTTATTTATTTTTATATTATGCACGTAGTTGTTTTTATCCGTCAATGGTAGGAGTGTCAATGGGGACGATACGGGTAGGGTGGAAGCATTTTCATACTCATACCCACTAAGAGTTGACCTTACTCATATTCTACCCTTAGCCGTTAAAAATTTGTTTTACCTTACCCTACCTATACCCGTTAAGATTAGTGGATAACGAAACGGTAGCGGGTGAATAACGAATAATACTAATAGTTTTATTATTTTTATAAATATACTATCAAAACTTATCATATCATACATATGCAATCACAATTACAGATATAAAAATCAAATTATAAATATGCAATCAATTCTAACTAATAATTTTTTTATAAAAAAAAATACAAATATCTCTTCTAACAAATTCAAAATTCAATTTGTTAATTAAATAATAAAACATTCAAATAAAAAAGTAATATATTTAATATAATATTCATCTTACAACAAAATACATATATTTGCTCATGGATTAACGTTGATACAATAATATGAGAAACATAAAATTGAATATAATATTTATATATCTATATATAATTTATTTTATATAATTACCCGTTACCCAACGGGTACGAAATAGCCTTTACCCGTACCCATACCCGTTTAGTTAACGAAAAAAAATCCTTATCCATACCCGTCTTATTGAATACGGTACGGGTAGGGTAATGAAGGATGTGTGTTTTGAAAGTTATCTTTTAATAATAATTTATGTGTTGTTTATGATTTTATTACGAATATTATTATTCATGTTCCTTGAGATTTATATATTATATCTTTGGAAGTATTCAAGAAGATGCTCTTGGTCTTGAATCATAGAACTCCTTAGATGGGAAATATTTAATCACTAAATATGTTCACGATCGTGGTAATTAAGGAGGAGCATTAATTACCGAGAAAGATTGTCATGTCGATTAAAGTACATTGAAGTTCTATAAATGTTGATAAATGATTATCGTTTAATTACATGAATATATAAATTGTGTTTTATATATTGAACATGACCTAAATGAATGAAACATTATATGGATTGTGTTTTGTGTCATTAATGTTTACATTGTGTCTTTAGAATTTTAGATATGAGATGTATATATTTTTCACGTGAGAAATATATAATATGATTGCTATTTAAATACTATCTTATGATAGGAATGCAATAGTAGTTCATTATGTACAACTTGTGCGGGAGAAATCTATATATTAATAATATCATTGTCCCTCGTTTTATTTGAGTAATGATATTACTGGACCACTTGGTAAAGTGGAATTATATCGCATGCAATATAACTGATGTAGTTATAATTATAATTCACTTGAGAGACCAAGAAAAAGAATATAATGCAAAAATGACACGATCCTATTTTGCATATTATTTATAATATCATGAGACAAGGATAGACACGAAATTAGTCAATTGAGTAAATAATTACTATGTCGTTTGGATAACTATAACGTAATGATAGAACCTCTTATAGTCAATAATATAAAGTATTATATTATTGCCAAGATGACATAGATCATCTATACGGTCACACCAACTGAAGGGAAACAACAAGTATTTTATATTTCATAATGATGTATAAGATAAAATACATGAGATGGAATGATAAAATAAAATGTTATAATATGACATGCTTAGACCATAAATAAATTTGTGAAGTTATGCAAATATTATTTGGTATAATGTTTAAATGCATTATAAGAATAATAAGAATATTGCATAATAGAATAATATTATTAATATTATGTATTCATAAATTAATTTATTAAATCAATCACAGGATGAGATTAAAGATGATAAAATGACTAAATGAGGCTAGTGGCATTTGTGTAAATAGTTTAAACTTTACACAAATAGTAGCCCTAACCCCTTGCCTATTTAAAGGGGTGTAATTAAGGAAAAATGATGAAATTTTTCTGCTCATTTTTCTTGGCCGAAAGTTACTGTAGCAGCCATTTTTCTCAAGTCCAAAAATTCTCCTTTCTCTCTTCTCTAGACCAAATCCTTGAGGGTTTTGCTCCTAGATCGAAAAGTCCAAGGGAAGGCACTCATCTCTTCTTGTTAGGTGGTTGGATTTAAGCCTTAAACTTTACATCCATCTATCTAAGATGTGTGTTAGTTTGTTGTTTAGGTTCAAGGTGAACCAAGAGGCACATCCGAGAAAAACACGAGATCTAGAAAAGAAACCGGCTTCTGTCCATCAAGAGATTTGACAATCTCTTTAGGTAAAGGTTTTCATCCTCTTTAGCAATAAATTAGTTGATATTAATTTATCTTAGTACACATTAGTTTGATGAAAAAAATCTTGTTTGCTTTTGTCGTATAAATAAGATCTTTTGTGTATAGAGCCAAATAGTGATTGGAAAATTTTAAATTCTCACCATATAGCATACACATGAAATTCCAACAGTGGTATCAGAGCACAAGTTCATTTTATGACAATTAGATTATTTAATTAGTGCTAAGTTAAGTGCACAAATTTTTAGTTAACTATCTCTCAAGTTTCTAGTTCATAAATCTGTCATTTTGGGTTCTTAAAGCATTTGGACACTTTAATACTATTTGAATGATAATTTTTGTAGATCTAAAAATTCCTACATTAGTTTATGATGTGTGGATGAATATTATAAAATAAAATAGGGAGTTTAGGCCGTTTTATTAAGGTAAACAAAAATTATAAAAACGGGTACAGCACTGGAATTGCTGTGTCCAGTTTTCTGTTTTGCTGAGATTCAAAATTAAATAACTTGAGTTTGGCTAGATGGATTTTTGTGATCCACATATCATTAGAAAGATAATGAAGTCTAGTTTCTTAAAAACTAAATTGTGCAATACAAAAATATTACAGATTTTATTAGAAATTAAAAATTACAGAGACAGCTACAATCTGTTTTCCAGAATTGGAACCCGAGATTGAAATGTAATTTTCTCACAAACTAATTAACATTTTTTTGTGTTATTTATATTTCCAGAAAGATGCTCAAGTCTAGTTTTCAGAAATATATGGCTTGATTTTTTATTCAAAACAGATAATTTGTAGCATGAAAAATATTGACTGGTGCGCAGCAGACCGAAACTGGAAATTGTATAATTTTCGGTCTCACCATCGTAGAATATTAATTTTTCACAAGGGTTATTTTGAAAAATCTATAATATTAGATCTCATTCAAATTATGGCATATTAAGGAGGAATTAATTATGAATTAATGACATTAAAGGTATTAATTAGCCATAATGGTAATTAAGAATGAATGAATGACATTAATGATAATTGATTGACAATTAATGACATTTAATTGACAATGAATGACATTTAATTAATAAATATTTATTAAATTGAAATTATTTTCTGGGATTTAAAATGATTTAGATGGATTGATAACTTGAGAGATAAAGGATTAACTAAATAAGATTGAATAGCGGCAAGATTACACATTTGTACTAATTTTGTTTTGCAGGAGGATTGTGGGTTAGTATGGCTCAAGATTTTCAATGTCTTGTGTGTTGTAATGAATGATGTGTATGAATGTTTGTAATGCGGCCTAAGGTGCCATTGAAAATTAATTAGAATAATTAAATTATGGCAAAGATGTTAGGTTGCCATTTATGTATTATTATTCAAGGCTTGCATGCCAAATAGGATTTAGGATTGGGTAATTCTAAATGTAATTTTTAATTTAAATTTAGAATAGCTCTAAAATAGAATGAAGATTGGGTGGGTACTTGTAGTTTAGAATTATATCAAGGTTATTGATCGAGCTACAAGAATGCAAGCGAGAGCCATACAACCCACGGAGCTTGTGAATATATGAGATTATTTAATGGTTAGGATAGGTATTGTTGTATGAACACATGACCTACCAAAATTATCAAAGTCATATATTTGCTATGTCCATGAAAAAATTTAAGAATAATTTTCCTTCTCATTTTATCACTTTAAGCTAGTAATTAGGAATAACCATGAGTGTGATCTTAATTATTAGAAATAGTGAACTTGCATGAATTTGTTATTAAGCCTTAAGTGAGTGGGAGTTGTGTGAGGCACACCTTACTCATTATGTGGGAATAACTTGTTCATGCTTGTTGACCAATAAAATGAGTTTTCTTACAACGAATCACCAAGATCTAGGCTTGGGTTTTGGGAAAAATAGTTTTATTAAGAAATTGAATTTTTCTTTCTTAATGAAAACGACAAGAGTCATAAAGTTAGGTTTTACCTAAAGGTTATGATTGGTAAATGATACCTACTTAGACAAATATTTTAGATGAGTCTATTTATTTGAAAAAGGTCTTGTGTGACTAACAAAACGGACAAACATTAATATTTTGTTAGTACAAATTTTATTGAAATCATAAACACTGACATATACCCTTAAAATGAAATTTTTTGTAGCTATGTCTACACTTTCAAATTTTCTGCATTCTATGGTCGAAAAACACCCCATTACTAAAAATAAAGGCAAAACAAAGAGCAAGATAAATAAGACGCATTCTTCGCTCAAGGGCAAGAGTGGAGGGGCTCATGTGAGCACCTCCAAGGGAAGCAAGAAAGGAAATGCTCCTAACTCCTACACGGAGTGCTTTTATTGCCATGAGAAAGGACATTTCAAAATGAATTGCCCCAAGTATAAGTGTGACTTGGATGAAGGCAAGGTTGAATGCAAGCGCTCTAAAGGTATACTTGTTATTGAACTAAATTTAAATTTAGCCACAACTATCCAAGACTGGATAATGGATACTGGATCATGTGCTCACTTAGTTTATAATGTGAATGCACTAAAGGATAGGAGGCCTCTCTCAAAAGGAGAGGTAGTGTTGAAGGTCGGAAACGGTGCAAGTGTTTCTACGATCACTGTGGGCACTCTTGATCTTCATTTATCAAGTGGTTTTTGTTTAAGTTTAAAGGATGTTTATCATATTCCTTCAGTATTTCGAAACATTATCTCTGTATCATTTTTGGATGCAGAAGGCTTTTGTTTTGTAATAAATAACTCTCGTATGGTTATTGAGAAGGATGGTCTATTTTGTGCAAATGCCTTCATTTCAAATGGATTATATTTGCTTGATTTAGGTGAGGATAAACATATGTTGAATATCAGTAACAAGAGACTCAAGATATCTCAAATGAATGAAATACTCTTATGGCACTATCGCCTTGGTCACATAAATGAAAAACACATAAAGCAATTGCAGCAAGCAAATCTTTTGGGTTTGCTTGATGGTGAAGCAATTGGAACATGTGAATCTTGTTTAACTGGAAAAATGACCAAATCACCATTCAAGAAGAAAGGTGAGAGATCAAGTGGTTTATTGGAATTGATACATTCTGATGTATGTGGTCCAATGAGTACTAGTGCAAGAGATGGTTATAGATACTTCATTACCTTCATAGATTATCACAGTCGATATGGCTATGTGAATCTTATGAAGCACAAGAGTGAATCCTTTGAGAAATTCAAAGAATACAAGAATGAAGTAGAGAATCAACTTGACAAGAGAATCAAGGCTCTACGAACTGATCGTGGAGGAGAATACTTGAGTAATGAGTTTAACACATACTTGAAAGAGTGTGGCATTATACCACAACTCACTCCACCCGGGACACCACAGTGGAATGGTGTTTCTGAGAGGAGAAATCGAACCTTGCTTGATATGGTTCATTCAATAATGTGTCAAACGGAGCTACCTTTATATTTTTGGGGTCATGCACTTCAAACTGCGGCTCAAACACTAAATATTGTTCCATCAAAATCCGTTGAGAAAACACCACATGAGTTGTGGATGGGCAGACCACCCAACATATCTTTTCTCAAAGTTTGGGGTTGTGAGGCATACGTCAAGCGTATGATGTCAACAAAACTTGAACCCAAAGCGGATAAGTGCTTCTTCATTGGATAACCAAGAGAAACAAAAGGGTATCGCTTTTGGCACAAGTCAACGAATACTATATTCGTTAAAAAGGGTGCAACATTCTTAGAGAAGGAGTTTCTCGAAAGAATCAAAAGCAGTGGTAGTATGGTGACACTTGAGGAAACTCAAGAGGACCTACTAATGAATGATCATGAGATGAATGATGAGATTCAAGATGATCATGAAATACCACATGAAGCTCCTTTAATCAGTGGGAGTACAAGCAGTCAAGCTTTACAAGGAATTGTTCAAGAGACTCAGACTTCCCCACTGAGTGTTCGTTTAACTCAAGATGAGTCACAAGAACATAGAGAGCTTAGAAGGTCAACAAGAGAAAGAAGAAGACCCGAACTATATATGGGTCTTCATGAGATCTTGGTAATTGATACCGACGATCCCTTGACCTACGAAGAAGCAATGGAAAGAAAAGACTCCAAAGCATGGCAAGAAGCCATGGGATCCGAAATACAATCCATGTATGACAACCAAGTATGGAAATTGGTAGATCTTCCGAAAGGATTGAAAGCCATTCGAAACAAATGGATTTTCAAGAGGAAGATGGATATGAATGGTAACTTGACAACGTACAAGGCAAGACTTGTAGCAAAAGGTTTTACTCAAATCCAAGGAATTGATTATGATGAAACTTTTTCACCAGTTGCCATGTTTAAATCTATTCGGATAATGCTAGCTATTGCCGCATTTCATGATTATGAAATATGACAATTGGATGTCAAAACAGCTTTTCTAAATGAAAAATTGGATGAGGAGGTATACATGGTACAACCTCAAAGTTTTGAAGATCCGAAAAATAGTAGCAAAGTGTGCAAACTTCAGAGAGCCATTTATGGATTGAAGCAAGCATCAAGGAGTTGGAACAAACGCTTTGATGAAGAGGTTAAAACTCTTTGATTCATTCAAAGTAAGGAAGAACCTTGTGTGTACAAGAAGGTTAGTGGGAGCCACATTATGTTCTTAGTCTTATATGTCGATGACATATTGCTGATAGGTAATGAAAAATCTTTGATGGAGCAAACAAAGAACTCATTGAAAACTATATTTTCAATGAAAGACATGGGAGAGGCTCAATATATTTTAGGGATTAAGATATATAGAGATAGGTCTCGTAAGCTCATTGGTCTAAGTCAAAATGTATATATTGACAAAATCTTGGAAATGTTCCATATGGAAAATTCCAAGAAAGGAAATGTACCAATGAGTATGTCTGTGCATCTTAGCAAGTCGCAGTGTGCCACAACACGCAAAGACATTGAATACATGAAGAATGTTCCCTATGCTTCAGCCATAGGTTCCATCATGTATGCTATGACTAGCACAAGACCCGATGTCGTGTATGCTCTGAGCATGACAAGTCGTCATCAAGCTTCACCTGGTCCTGATCATTGGACTGCAGTCAAGAATATTCTTAGGTACCTGAAAAGGACCAAGAACAAGTTTCTTGTCTATGGTGGTCAAAGAGAGCTCATTGTAAAAGGCTACACTGATGCTAGTTTTATGACAGACCCGGACGATAGAAGATCTCAATCTGGATACGTCTTTCTTCTGAATGGTGGAGTTTGTGAGTTGGCGTAGTTGGAAGCAATCAACTACAGCTGACTCAACCACCGCAGCAGAAGTCATGGCGGCTGCAGAGGCAAGCAAAGAGGGAGTCTGGATAAAGAAGTTCCTTGAGGAACTCGGCGTCGTTTCATCCAGCGAATGCCCCTTGGAGCTATTTTGCAATAACAGTGCATCTATTTCGCAAATTAAGGAGCCAAAGTCACATCACAAAACAAAGTACATGGACAGAAAGTATTTTGTAACTCGTGATTTTATCGAAGAAGGGAAAATTTCATTGTTATGGGTTGACACCAACAGCAACACAGCTGATCCCTTCACAAAACCCTTATCGCAAGTCAAAAGCGAAATTCATTTCGAGTCCATGGGTCTACAAGATCATGGAGAGTGGCATGAAGAATAAAAGGGACTTCTAATTTTAGAGTTTATGCATTTGTTATGAGAAACTTTAAAAACTAGTGGGAGACTGAAGGATGTCTGTTTTGAAAGTTATTTTTTAATAATAATTTATGTACTGTTTATGATTTTATTACGAATATTATTATTCATGTTCCTTGAGATTTATATATTATATCTTTGGAAGTATTAAAGAAGATGCTCTTGGTCTTGAATCATAGAACTCCTTAGATGAGAAATATTTAATTACTAAATATGTTCACGATCGTGGTAATTAAGGAGGAGCATTAATTACCGAGAAAGATTGTCATGTCGATTAAAGTACATTGAAGTTCTATAAATGTTGATAAATGATTATCGTTTAATTACATGAATATATAAATTGTGTTTTATATATTGAACATGACCTAAATGAATGGAACATTATATGGATTGTGTTTTGTGTCATTAATGTTTACATTGTGTCTTTAGAATTTTAGATATGAGATGTATATATTTTTCACGTGAGAAATATATAATGTGATTGCTATTTAAATACTATCTTATGATAGGAATGCAATAGTAGTTCATTATGTACAACTTGTGCGGGAGAAATCTATACATTAATATTATCATTGTCCCTCGTTTTATTTGAGTAATGATATTACTGGGCCACTTGGTAAAGTGGAATTATATCGCATGCAATATAACTGATGTAGTTATAATTATAATTCACTCGAGAGATCAAGAAAAAGAATATAATGCAAAAATGACACGATTCTATTTTGCATATTATTTATAATATCATGAGACAAGGATAGACACGAAATTAGTCGATTGAGTAAATAATTACTATGTCGTTTTGATAACTATAACGTAATGATAGAACCTCTTATAGTCAATAATATAAAGTTTTATATTATTGCCAAGATGACATAGATCATCTATACGGTCACACCAACTGAAGGGAAACAACAAGTATTTTATATTTCATAATGATGTATAAGATAAAATACATGAGATGAAATGATAAAATAAAATGTTATAATATGACATGCTTAGACCATAAATAAATTTGTAAAGTTATGCAAATATTATTTGGTATAATGTTTAAATGCATTATAAGAATAATAAGAATATTGCATAATAGAATAATATTATTAATATTATGTATTCATAAATTAATTTATTAAATCAATCACAGGATGAGATTAAAGATGATAAAATGACTAAATGAGGCTAGTGGCATTTGTGTAAATAGTTTAAACTTTACACAAATAGTAGCCCTAACCCCTTGCCTATTTAAAGGGGTGTAATTAAGGAAAAATGATGAAATTTTTCTGCTCATTTTTCTTGGCCGAAAGTTACTGTAGCAGCCATTTTTCTCAAGTCCAAAAATTCTCCTTTCTCTCTTCTCTAGGCCAAATCCTTGAGGGTTTTGCTCCTAGATCGAAAAGTCCAAGGGAAGGCACTCATCTCTTCTTGTTAGGTGGTTGGATTTAAGCCTTAAACTTTACATCCATCTATCTAAGATGTGTGTTAGTTTGTTGTTTAGGTTCAAGGTGAACCAAGAGGCGCATCCGAGAAAAATACGAGATCTAGAAAAGAAACCGGCTTCTATCCATCAAGAGATTTGACAATTTCTTTAGGTAAAGGTTTTCATCACCTTTAGCAATAAATTAGTTGATATTAATTTATCTTAGTACACATTAGTTTGATGAAGAAAATCTCGTTTGCTTTTGTCGTATAAATATGATCTTTTGTGTATAGAGCCAAATGGTGATAAGAAAATTTTAAATTCTCACCATATAGCATACACATGAAATCCCAACAAGTAAATGGGTAAACGGTTTTCATTGACACCCCTAGTCAATGGCTGAGGCTGAAAGATAAATTTTCAAATTTAATATCAGTTGTCTTCTTTTGATTAAATATATAAAAAATATGGGTAAAAGTTTAAGTTTAGTTAAAAACATACTCACCACACATACTGCTATATAGTTTGTCACAATTAAAATTGAATGAATTCCTAACGATCTGTTTCTTTATTTCTCCTTAAAGCCATCTCTAATTCCGAATGAAAATGGAAATTATTCAATTTTTCTGAATCTGTAAAGAAAGTTATTTTTTCTAATATGCTATGTTCATTGTGTCAAAAGAAAAAATATTTTTTATTAGGACTACTGTATTTTTGCGAATAGATGAAGAGCAGATTTTGTGCTGATGAAACAATTATATCTTTCCAATCTGGAGAAAAAATTAAGAATATATAAAACTTTCTTGTAGAGAAATGATCTATAGAGGAATTTTCATCAATAATATATTTGTAGAGAAAAACCTTATTTGAATCATTTAATCATATTTTTTCCAATTTTATTTCTTTACAGATCATTCCTCCTCTAAATATCTGAATCATTGCTTGTGGAGAAAATTAAACATCAAATCGTATTGCGCTTTGTTTTAAATTTTCCAACTCCACGGCCAACACAAGACGAGAAGTATTGTACAGTGAAACTTATAAGTTCAATTTAGTAATTTTCGAATTTGAGTGGTACCAATTTCTTTATTACTAGTACTGGTTGTTGTTGTGAGTGGGGTTGATTTGAAAATTAATTTAATTTTCGAGTCTTGATCCGGTTTGGAAGACGCCAGTTGAGTTTTACTCTAGAGTATAATACATTTACTTTCTAAATGATTGTTATGCTTAGTAGTTTTGTGAACAAGCACTTATGTTGTTGTACCTATGTGAGAAATAAGGAATGAATCATATTAATTGAACATTTTTAATTTTATTATTTTATTATATGTTTTCAATTTGAGTAATTATAATCTACTTTTCATATTTTGTTTGTTCATTTAAATAAATGTTAGACCACATCGAAAATGATCACACTGACAATGATACTCTAAAATTTTTTTTCATATTTTTTCATTTATTGTTGTTTGTTTTATTGTTATTTATTATTTGAATTTCTATTTTTTTCAGTTGTGTCTTTTATTTTTATTTAAATATTTTTTTTATTTTGTATAAATGTCCAACAAAAAATTCTTTTCTTATTCTATCCAAATTTATAATATGTCTTCGTTGCAACACCAAGTCGTGATACTAGTAATTAGTGAAGTACGTAATTCATAGTTCTGGGGTAGTTTCAAATGAGGCCTCTTAGGACTTATGCCATTGGTATTTTAAGTGAAACAAGTGAAAGATATCCAATTGTGCAATTTAATAAAAGCCTGTAAATCTATTAATTTTTAAGCCCATTAAGATAGAATTAGCCTGTTTCTTACAAATGAAACGCATCTGGTCTGATACCGTAGAGTGCTTGAAAAAAATATTCCAAACAGATTTACCCTAGTTCCAAAGTATATTGAATGTGATTATATATTTAAATTTTGTACAACCTGATATATAAAATAATATGAATCTCTGTCGTGTTATGCTGTTATCTGCGATTATGTTTGGTTAGATTGAGAATATGTTATTTTTTAAATTAGAGAATAGCCTATTCGGTGTTTGATTGAGTTAAAATTATTAGAATAGTGTAGTGTTCTTCATACAGGCGGACTGGGATGGACCAGGTCAAACTCGGGCGGGTTCACGGATTAGACGGGCACAGGTTCGACAGGTTCGGTGGATTCACGGGCACGAGTAGGACGGATAATTTTTTTGAAACTCGACCCTTGCCCGTCCGTGGACCCTTGCCTGCACGGATTGGCGGTCCGGACCGTTTTTTTTTTCTTTTTTTTCGTAGATAATTCACTATTCAAATATACATCCTTTTTTTCGATGCAAAGGACGAACCTTGTACCGAATGAAATTTAGACGATTTTTATCAGACGAGTAAAATTATTACTCAAATTATACATATAATGCGACAGTGAAACATTTTCTGTTTCTAGTTTTTAGTTTTGTACTAGTCTTTTTTATTATGCTTATGTTATATATTTGTTAACTTATTATGGTCTTTTCGATTAAATATTTTTATTAGTATCTTTAACTGTAAATGGAATTTTGGACCTACTATGTTTCAAAAGTATTTTTTTCTAAAGAAGGATTGAATGTCACCAATTTTATGTTTTTATCGTGTTCTATTTTTTAAAGTTCATTAACTTGCAATTGATTGAAATCATTAGATATATTTATATTATTTTTGTAATACTGTGATATTTCAAATTTATTTAAATTGACATCAAGATCATATTAAAATTTAAATTTTAAGGCGGGTAGGGGTTTACGGGTCCAGGCGGGGTCGGGTTCACGGGCGGTCCAAGTTTAACCCGGTCGGGATGGGTCACAGGTTAGCCGGGTTCAATTTCAAAAATAGCTATCTGGTCTGAATTTTTTCCCGGTCCGACCAACCAGTCGAACCCGCCGAACCCGTGCACGGTCCGATCCGGGCGGTACCCGAATCATGGGTGGACCAGACCGGGTCACAAGTCACGGTTTTAAATTAGAACACTAGAATAGTGATTTCAAATTTTTTTGTCTTATCAGAATAAATTATTCTCCGAAAGACTTTAAAATTTAGCTATTTTAATAATATAAAACAAACAATAATTATTTTTATTTAACAATTCTGACTATTTTTATTTTACACTCAAACATACCTCTACAGTGTAATTTTTTGGTGAAGTACAAACAATAATAACTGTACGAAGATAAGATTTATATAGTAGTTGCATTAGCTTTTGCTGACAAAAGCTCCGTGGTGCACATGTATTTGCGCATTAATTAAAAATGAAGTGCATCGGGTCAGTAAAAATGTGGACTGATGGGGCTTACTGGCTACAGACAAAAGGTCCTTCTTTCTTGGTACTAACAAACAAGCGTAGACATCAGCACAAAACATCCATCTTTTTCTTTCCTTTTCATTGAATGAAAACACCACCAGTTTACTCTTCTCAATTGATTGCTGTTAAACACTTTATTTGTGTAGTAGATGAAGACTTGACCTTTCACGCACACGTTTCCAATGTGCACCAACCCCTAAGAAAAACACTCCTTCAGCACTTCAGCAGCACTCCCTGCTGCACAAGTAGGGGTGTTCAAATGGTTGGATTTATTTGATTTTAAATTGACCCGAAAAATTTCAATATAAATAATTTAGTTTTATGGTTTAAATAGTTCGGTTGATTTTATAAAATAGTTCTATTTAAATGGTTCAGTTCGGTTAAATGGATCGGTTCGGTTTTGAATTTTCAAAACCAAATAAACCGAACTGACTGATTTTATTAATAGTTTAAGACTTCGTGTATTATTTTGGTTTATTTTCGGTTTTGATTTTTTGAGATTGAATTCTTCTATTCGGTTCAACCAAACAAACAATTTATAAATAGTTTGAAACCATTTATTTATTCCTCTATTCAGTTTAATTGAATAAACCGAAGTTTAAATCGGTTTAACCGGTTCGGTTTTTATTCGGTTTGTTATTTTAGTTCAGTCGGTTCGGTTGAATTTTCAAAATTCAAAAAAAAGTTTGATTTGGTTATTTTGCACGGTTTGATATGCACAGCCAGTACAAAAAAAACAGGGGAACAAAAATGAAACAACAGTTTACAAGTTGCTAGTGCACAGGAAAGCGCCATAGACGATCCGAAATACCAGTTCAATAGTGTTCAATACTGTCTAGAAGAGGAATTCGCAGCCTCTGAGATATCTCAAACTTTGCGTGACTTTTAGGAATATCTCAATCGTTCAAATACGTTCTGCACGACTCTCAAAGCACAAATAATATCTGCCCCCTACGTTCCCCCGAATAGGCACCGGACACGTCGGTCACGCAAAAATTGAGATATCTCAGAGGATACGCCCCTAGAAGAGCGCGAGGAGTGGTTGGGATTCTTTGAGGCTCATTGAAGAAGCTTGTCAGGAATTGCGCACAGTTTCTCTCCTCCACTCGGAGCGCCATGGTACTGTCGTAAAATGTTGGAAAACTCCCTCTGTCCTTTATCGTCCTTTCCTACTGGGCGTCCCAGCTGGCCCACATTATAGCCTTTATGCTTTGCCATTTCTTTTTTTTTCTTCTCGTCTGAAGGGGGTTTTTGTCCGATGCCCATCGGACCAGAACAGTGGTTTTTTACCGTCCGATTTACTTCAAAATCTGTATGCACAGATATTAAAGCAAACAGCACGAATATTAAAGTGATACGCACAGATTTTAAAGTGAATCAAACGGTAAAAATACCCATCTAACACTGTTATGGTCCGATGGGTATCGGACACCCTCATGACCTCGTCTGTCTTTCTTTCCGTTTTGTCTTATGTTTTTCCACTTCTGATTATTTTAATATTTTCCTAGTACATTTACGTGCATTGACGGTTCTATCAAAGTGATTAGATAATGCATTAATTTATTAGAGAGTAGAAGTGTAGAACCAGGACTTTTCTAAGTTTATCGAGCTTATACGTGAACTCAATTTTAAAATTTATTAATTTGATTTCAAACAATGAATTCAAACTGTTGAAATTCTTCTAATAAGATTGAAATTCTTCTATCTTATTAGTGATGTATTTATGTTTGAATATTTTAAAATTTCGAATTTATATTAATTGAAATTCTTCTATCTTATTAGTGATGTATTTATGTTTGAATATTTTAAAATTTCGAATTAATTTAATATAAAGTTAAATAGTTAAAATTAGATGATTTATAAATTGATTTTAATACATTCAATTTTTGAAAAATTAAAAGAACGGCAAAGGAAAAGGTGAAACTTTCTTTTTTTGTGTTAATTTTCTTTTGTGAGGTCCTTGGCTCCGTCACAATCCACATTTCCAAAGAGGTCAAAAAAACAAAAACGAGAAAAAGACAAAAAAAAAGGACCTGCTTTGCTTTCTATCTTCACTGTACAAAAAGGAAAGTACTCAAATGTCAATTCATCTCCAGTTAGTCCTATTCCAAAAGCTTTCATTTCTCACTGCCACTGGACCCCACAACCGACACAACGAACTAACACTGCTCGATATCCGCAAAATCATCTACTGCAATGAAATGCATCCATTCATCATCTATTAAACCCTCTGTTTCTCCTCCGACGATCTCCCCTGTCGGCGCCACCTCTCCTCCAGCGAACGGCCACATTGATCCGAGATAAGGGGCCTCGTATCTAGTGTCAATTGATGCCATGACAGTCGATGCAGTTCCGGAGAAAGAGGATCCACAAGTCTCCTCGTTACCATTGATGGTGACGAATTCAGTTGCTTGGAGAAACAAGGAGGATGAAGAGGGAGAGGTCGAGGCGATCTCCAGCTCCAGCCACTTCATGACACGTTCCACCATTTCTTCTTGGATTCCCAGCTTGTCGGGTTCGGGCTCGAGCTCGAGCTCCAAATCCGAGAGGCTTCGTTTCCAGATATCTCCAGACTCATCCTGATCGTCGGATTTTGGCACGCGATTCTCTCCTTCTTCCATTGCAAGATTAGGTTGAGAGAGGAAGAGAGAGCGCTAGGCGCGCTCGAGTGTTGTGGGAGTTATACGATGTGAGCACCGAAAACGAAGAGGAAGGTTAGTTATATATACAGAAGTAAAAGTAACGATTCTCTGTTACGAAATCCCTGTTGCAGAGTGTGTTGCAATCCATTGACGCATTGATTCCAAAGACCAAACTCCAAATGGTCAAATGTTATTGGAAACGGCCTTGACATCTGTCAGCGAATGTCACGTCTCACAAGATCCGTTTCATTGAATTTGTTAAAACACATAAGTAATGGTAGCAGCTTGGGACCCATGAGTTTCATAAACTTTCAATTCGCTTTAAGATCCGTGCACACAGATATTAAAACAACACTCACATATTTTAAAGCAAATAAGACAGTTATGAGTCTGATGGCAACCCAAGCTGCTTCCCTCGATAATTGGTGAAGGATTTCTGCCTGCGACCTTATGTGCCAAAAAAGAAAGAAAAAATTAACATTTATGACTTTCACCGAAATTTAAAATTCATATATTATATATATTTTGCAAAGTTATGTGTTTCGATACAGACAAGTTCATGATTTGAAAATTTAAACAATTCAACGATATAAAATTTTGACGCAATCTTTCTCTTGCAATTTTTATAATTGGAAATTCTGTACTTAATAAATACTAAAAAAGAAAAAAAAAAAAAACAAATCACTAGTTTTTGCAATACGCAAATTCACGAAACAAACAATGAATGTGATGAGTTACATTCAACGTCTATGACTTATTTGCTTCTTTAGCCAATATTTTTTTTAATATATTCATTGTTGGCTCGATCACATTTTTCATGATGTAAAATTAGTACCAAAAAATATGGCGCATTGTCATCTCAGTGTTTAAATGATGGCCATGGGCTAGCCAACGACAGCAAGTGCATGCATTGCATTGAATGCATTAAAAGGTCCAGCAAATTGCTTTTGTGAAAAACGTGGTCTGATATATCCTGACCGTCCATAAGAAAGTACATCTAAGCCTGAACGTCCCAGATGTCAGTTATCCAGTCCGGGACCCGCATGTCAGTTTCTGACCAAGCTTTGACCCAATTCATATTCTCCCAGGTACCTTACAAGGGAATCTTTTACAATTAGTGGATCCTCACCGTTCATTTTAACTATGAACGAATATCAAATCCCAGAAATACTGCCCCTACATTAGTCCGAATATCAAAGCGGCTGATAGTTAATCTGAAACCGTAAATTTCCACATAGAAAGATCCATAGCAAAAAATGAATACTGACTGTGCATTTACATTTCTACCCATACCCTTGCGGCAGCGGTACTACTGTCTGACTGTCTCCCGCCTTTTTTTCTGATAGAGCGGAACAGCTGTGATTTGGCTGGGTGCTTAATTCTAGAAAATAAATCTTTATCTGATAAGAGAGGATCAGAGGAGATCAGGAGATAGTCAGATAGACCAGCACTGTGTCTTTGCTAAAAGCCTAAAATGGAAAGGCTTCCAAAAGAAGAATCCTCTGTCTTCTGCGATTTAATATTCGCATTTACTTGATGAAATTTCAATTTTTTTAAATTTTTAGAAATTAAATAAAAAATAATTTGTTGGAAACTAGGTTGGTTGTTTTTTCTTAAAAAAAAAAAAGGATCAAATAATTTTTGTAAATTGCAGTGTGTTTTTATTACAGAAATTCTAAAAATAACTGAGACCGAATCATTCATTCTATCTCTTCCGTCCGAGAACTCTATTGAGGAGAGGCAAATAATTCGATTCCATTGACGTCTCTCTCCACTAGAACCGCGTTATTAATATTCAATTTATTTTCAAACTAAAAAACAATCTTATTTGAGAACCAGTCTTTGATTTAGTGGTAACGATAGAGTTCTTTGTATGCGGTGGCGTAGCCAGAATTTGAGTCAGGAGTGGACAAAACTTTCCGAGTTACCAGTTACCGGGTCAGTGTGCAAAATTAATTTATATACTTAAATTATTTTAATCAATCTCACTAAATTCTAACTCAAATTTAAACAAAAATCAAGAAAAACATTAACACTCGGTGATTTTAGTCAATTGTCAGTCGCAATTTGCAATTTAATTCATTCAATTGGATTGTAGTATTCAATTGTCAAAACACAAGAGTAGACAATTTAATTTTCAGAAGTATGCAGACTAACATTTCAGGAGTAGACAATTGCCTACTCATATATATTATATAATGGCTCTGTCACTGCTTATAAAAAAAAATTTAGCCATACAATAAAAACAAAAGTTGGTGATTGAACCATAGTTGTGACATGTATGTTTTTTTCTTTTCTAAATTTAATTAAAAATATTAATTTGTTGACATAAATTCTACTTCAAGCTTTTCAAAAAATAAAAGCCTACATAAATCTCAGTTTCTTACGGCCACATAAGTGGTGATATGAATCAATAGTTTTTCTGTCATTGTCTGATTTAATTGTTTTGGTAGAATTTTCTCTTTTCAAAATAAAAGGCTCAAAGGCACGACAGAATGAACATTGATCATACTAAAAGAGCATCCTAATAAACACAAAACACATAATTACTACAAAATCTGATTGATACAAAGCATACAACATAATGGATGTTTTCAACTCTGAGGTCTCATGGAAAATTAAATACTGTATCCTCAGGTCAAAGAAGCATCAAGCCGCCTTTGAATTTCATCAAGAGAACTGCTGAGTGCTTTGAATTCTGCGGTTTCCGTGAAATCCCCTGCCTAAAAAAAATACTCACTTTTGAATAATATGTAAAAAGCTGATTAAGTAATAGTTGTAATACAGTTCAGTTCACTCTGAACTGTCAATCTCTCCAACACATTCTTGTTTTTGACCAATTAATAGGGAAAATTTTCACTAGGGGACCAACAAAACCTTACATATATATTCACTGGACATAATGCATGTGCCTCAAAAAAGAACATCAGTTTCCCTAGGAAAAACACCAAGGGGCCTCTTTCCCAGATTCTTTTTTTTACATGAAGGGTAGTTTGGCTATTTAAACAACAACAACAACAACATCCAAGCCTTTAGTCCCAAACAAGTTGGGGTAGGCTAGAAATGAAACCCAATCATAGTAACAAGATGTAGTAGATAGTCATAAAATAGTAATAGTAATACTACTAATAGTAATAATGGTACCCCTAATAATAGTAATAATACTAATACTATAATACTAACTATATCATGCCTACACAATAGATCGTAATTTGGCTATTTGTTTAGAGAAATTGAGATGGGGCATAGAAGTGGATATGATATTTGAATGTTTTAAGGCAAACATTGAAGTTTCATAATAGAAGCGATAAACCTGTTTTAATTTGCTTCTCAGGTACCGGTGCATCTGAGCTATTGATAGCTCTCTCCCGTTCCCACTAGAAGAAGAAATTTCCACACAAATAATATTACATAACTGAAGGGACACATGAGCAAATATTTTGAACTTCTTTTCATCATGCCAAAGCTCTGACCCCTGTTGACACAAAATTTTAGAAAGGAAAAGTGAGAAAATTTGTCCACGCCTTGGCATTAGATTATAATGTACTGCAAATATGATTTACCTGGAGTGATCGAAGCTGCTTTAACAGTGCTTCTGAGCACATTGTAAGGTCGCCCTTTATTTTGTGCCACCTCGCATAAATACCCCATATGTCTTCATTTAGGCTGTTTTTAACTATCTAAAAGAGAGAAAAAGGAACTCCCATTTATATAAAATTTAACTTCCACATATATTGTTTAAGGGTGAAAAGCACAGAAGAATTTATCCTCCAAAAATAAACCATCATGTTAAAGATCTTAATATACCTGTTGTATTATATTTCCAAGCAAATCCATCAAGAAATCAAACTCCCTTTGTTCTATAAGGTTATTTGAATGCAACTCTGACTTATTAGAAGAATCGTCGGTAGAATTATTTGCTTCACATTTATTGCCAAATGGAGATATAGAAATGTCCTGTGACCTTTGTTCAAGCTTACAAATTATCTTATCCAAAATTAGTACATCAATCCGTTTGTTAGATGACAAATCTAATACCTTCTTTACGGCTTCCAGTGCCTGTATTGAAATGAAGTCATGACACAACAATTCTCCAAGTTAGTATCTCCTTCAAAGAAAACAAGTTGTCACATAAAGGAAACCATCTATTGGGCACGAAAAGCAACATTTCGGATTTATTTTTTTATACCGCTTCAGCTACTAGGCCATTGGCTACATATATCATGTACCAGTTCCTTATGTCACAACCCAATTTCCTTTTTTTTCCTTACATGTGCCTTTCTTCTGCTGTTTGGAAGCTTGGGATTAAAAAATAGCTGATGCATATAAATTCTATCTTTGCTCAAGTACAAAGCAAACATTTCGTACCAAGCAACACCAGATTCCTTGTTTCCATTTTGATGGAACCATTAGGACAAAAAAGGACGACAAAATGATTTCAGATAATACCTGGCGAAGATTTCCAGAGTCAAAAGCAACTTTGCTGAAATTCTCCCAAACCTCCCAACTATTCCTCTTGTATTTGATGGCCTCCTTGAAGGCAATGCATGCCGCTTCGCTCTTATTCCTCTTCATATGCAAACAACCAATGTTATTCCATGCCTCCCCATTTTCAGGATCTAATTGAACAGCTCGAGTAAATGCATCCACTGCTTTATCTAAATCTTGGTCCTACAAAAGGGTGGACACAAGGCCTTCAATTTCTAAATACTAGACTTAAAGTATAGCACTATCATTTCTAAAAAAAAAATAATAAGAGCAAAACCTTCCAAGCAGCAGCACCAAGAGAAAACCAGCCATCAGGATACAGTGAATTCAAGGCCAATGCTGATTCCCTAAAAGTGTATAGCCTAATGTATAATTACCGTTTTAACAGTATATAACATGCTCAAAGAGTAAATTAGATGTTCATTAACTAGTGAATTAACCTACCAAAGACTTTTGGCAGTCTTGAAGTCATCTCTATTATATGCACTTCTCGCCAATGAACGCTGACATATGTAAATAAATAAAGAGATATGTTAGCGTACACTCATAAGCAAGTTCAGCCGGTCGGTAAAAGAAACAAAGAGAACAAAACTACCATTGCTCGAGCAGATTTATTATTTGAAACTTCCAATGCTTTTTCATAGTAAGCATCTGTGGTTGTGACATCACCTAGTGAACACCTGTGAAAGGTAAATTCCATGCAATTTTGAGGTTTACAAGGCTTTTGTGTTTCTTCAACAGCCTCCCAGATACAATGAGCAGAATGAAAACAAATAAAAGCGACTAAATTATAACAACAGCAATAGTAAATAATATCTAGAGTTAGGATTCCTTCACAATATTTTAATATAAATTGTCAGAAACCACAAAATATAGGTTTCATAATTGAAACTTGACACATCATATGTGACAGGCACCATTCATAATTTTATTATATAGAAAACAATGAGAATTGCTGCCTGTATTACAGACACCAAATAACTTCAGGTTCTTAATAGTCCGTATTTCATAGAATAAATTATCATCGAAATTGTAAAATGAAGATATTTGCAACAGATCCTATCCCAATAATTCATAGAAATAACAACAAATAAACAAAAATAAACAAATAAGTGAACAAAATACTCACCATAATCTCGGGTCATTGGGTTTACCAAGTAACCGTGCCTTGATAAGATCAACTGCAGCTGCCTTTTTACCTAAAAATCTGCTCATAGAAAACGAAAACCAAGTGATAATCCCCTTTAATTGCATGATGGGATGAATTAGTGATGATTTCAAAATAAGATATTGCTATAATTATTATACCTATAACAATCGATTAAATTATCCCATAGCTCAAGATCTTCTAGTATTGTCAATGCCTCGCTTATTAATCCACAACTTATTAATAGTTCGCTGTATTCCCTGAAAACCAAAATAGAGCAGAAATAAGAAAAGGATATTTGCAAGAACAATAAATTAAAGAACTACAAAAGAACAGAAGAAAAATAAATATATACTTCCTCAATGCAGGTATAGTTGGCAAATAGACACCAAAAGCCAAGCAAATCCTTTCTGATGCTTCCGGAAGGGGTTTCTCAATGAGTTCAACCTAGAAAAGAAAATTTCTAGCATAAATGATTTGAGAAGAAAAGAAAAAATAAGTTTGAAAATGCCGAAAGTATTATGTTGCAATGTAGCAGAACTTAATTTTGAGATAATAATAACTGAGTGGAACCTATTCCGGCTTGTACAGGAACGGCCATGTAAGAAAGAGAAACCCTTACTAAATTCTCCATCATTAGTAGTGCCCGCTGCTTTGTGCGGCCACGATCTGACTCCCATCTGATGCGTAAGAGATCACACAAGCATCTCACCTAAAAGAGTATTTAATTCGATTAAGCCTTGTAATGAAATAATTAAAGATAAATGCATCAAGAAGAGTTAAGATGGTAGTACCGCATAGTAAGAAATCTTTTGAGAATCAATCAGCTCTATATATGGAGCTTTATCCCATCCTACAATTAGAGAAATACAAATTACACCAGTAATATTGTATTTACTTTAGGATGCTGAGCTGAATCAAACAGAGGTCAAATTTCATTACAGAACTCATGTACCTGACATCTCATCATCCCTACTGGTACGTCTCATCTGTAGGCATTCTCCCATCACAATTGCTTGCTGCAAACCCTTCAGTGATGTGTTTTTGCTGTTCTCAAGAAAAACATTTTTTCCATTGGATTCTTCAGCATCTTCACTCGGCACCAATCTTGGAGCCCTCAATATTTCACACAATTCATCTTCTTCACGAGGGACAGAACTATCATTACCATCTTTCAAAGCTGTAGGAGCTTCCCTTGAATCTTCGGTGTTTGCTAAAAGTACTAATTGGGCTTTTGGGTTTGCCTAAAAAACACAGGTTAGTCTGGTTAAGTTTCTTTTCTACACCAAAATTTCAAGAGAGGCTAAGATACTATGCAAAGCGCACAGCAGTCCGTACAATGGCTGCTTCATATCTCCGTTTTCAAAGTCCAAACGGGCGATCAAAACCGCTCATCGTGATCTCCATAAGAAAATATACTTGGTGACTATATTTATAATTTTTATAATTTGTTTTACTACTTTTTTAGATAGGTAGAAAATCAGTACTTTTAAATGGTCCAAAATCTTTAGATGAAGTGATTTTCTACCTATCTAAATAAATAGTAAAAAAATTCTGAAAAATATAAAATTCTGTTTCCAAGTACATTTTTATATGGAGATCACTATGAGCGATTCAGATTGACCGTTTAGACTTTGAAAACAAAAATATAGAGCCATAGCACGAACTGGTGTGCATTATGCATAGTACCGTAGCATCACTCAAATTTCAATATCCCATATGCTCGCAAAATCTGAATTATTAGCCAGGCTCCTAAACAACTTGATAAAACTATGGTATCCCCTGCCTCCCCACATTTTAACAAGCCAAAGTACTAATCTTTTGTAATTCTTTACTTTTATAAAATGGGCATATGGGGGTGTTCGGCAACCCTCCTTAAGGGGTGGAGGGTTAAAAATTTAATCCTTGCTAAGGATCATGTGTTCTGTGAAATGGTAGGATTAAGAATGAAGCCTTAGTGTGAATAGAATATATATTATAGTATGCAAATACCAAATTACCCCTCACAGTAATATTTTTGTCGTGTATAGTCCACATTCCTAAATCCTAATTAGTACCAACTGGTACGAGTGGTTAAGACTTTGAAATCCAATTATCTAATTAGCAGATGATACTGGTACAGTTAATTCACCTTAATTAGCAACTGATATTAATCACACAGTATCGTGATTTTGAGTTCTAAATTAGCAGTCGAGGTCAATCATATAAAATCAATTACACAACAAAAATTTTCAAGCTAAATCAACAAAACAATTCAAGAGGATGCAAGTCTCAGTTCAATTCACAATCAACAATACAGATCAAGCTTGAATAGGAATAGTATGCATGAATAGGAGCTGTGAATCAAATCCAACTAAAAGAGATGTATCAAAGCATGATACTAGAGAAAAGTCACAGAAGTATTTAGCAGTTTTAAAGCGGAGATGAGCAAGCCAATGGTGAGCACTGAACCAGTGAAATTATTCAACAAAAGAAAATCAGTAAAAACGAAGAAATAAAAAAGAGAACAAAAAAGGGGAAAATTATTCAACTTCTTAGGTCCATGTTCATCCCTAATCTCCTGATGAGTTGACATGTCCGGATCACGAACGTCCACGTCATCATCGGGCTCAATGGTGGCGGTCGGATCTGGTGAATGAGATCTCGATAGATAGAGCGTATCGACACGAACTCCCCTGTGGTATTGGATGAACAAGTTCATCGCTGCAATTGCCGACAAATTCACTAGAAAGATCGGGAAGAAGATGAACATTTCTCTTTTATGCCTAGGGAACTGTTCAAGCAGAAGAGAGAATGAATGATAAAATATAATAAAATAATAAAAAGAAGCTTAAGGAACTCCTCAGCTGAGGGTAGAACAGTAAAAGAACCGTTCTTAGGTCCATGTTCATCCCTAATCTCCTGATGAGTTGACGTGTCCGGATCACGAAGCCCACGTCATCATCGGGCTCAGGGGTGGCGGTCGGATCTGGTGAATGAGATCTCGATAGATAGAGCGTATCGACACAAACTCCCCTGTGGTATTGGATGAACGAGTTCATCGCTGCAATTGCCGACGAATTCACTAGAAAGATCGGGAAGAAGATGAACATTTCTCTTTTATGCCTAGGGAACCGTTCAAGCAGGAGAGAGAATGAATGATAAAATATAATAAAATAATAAAACGAAGCTGAAGGAACTCCTCAGCTGAGGGTAGAACAGTAAATAAAAACACCCTTTTGAGCTCCCCTTTGAGCTTAAGGAAGCCAATTGTCTAAGGAGCATAGAGACTCGCCTTAAAATTATGATCTAAGGAGAGGCCTTAAGCCTATCTAAGGAAGTGATGTTCGGCTGACTTAATGAGACAAGGAGCTTTAAGGAAACTAAAGCTGTGGTGCCGAACAGGTACATGATTATGAAGGGTATATGATATGACTCATATTTTGCAAGGTACAGATTTCTGATTTTGCCTAATCATATTTCATGGTTTTGGAGGGATATACACAATGCGAGAAATTATTCATAGAGCAATCCATGCTTTTGATATGCATACAATAAAACTAGATGCAAGTTTCACATGTATTTGAGCAATATATAAGAAAACTTTGAGACCACATGCTAGATAACCTGGTGAATTGTACGAAAGCCAAGAACCCCAGTCAGAGAAAGGTCCACTTTGCATTCTTCTTTTGCGCAGTCCAAATGCTTCCTATTGCATATAAAAGATAGAAACATGACAATTGGAAAATTATAAAGCTCAAGGTAAAAGGAAATAAAATAACCAGCCAAATTAACACAGATGTAAATTTAATAATTTGCAATAGGAACCTTGAAGTATCAACACGGCCATATTTATAATCTACCATAGCTGCTTCCAAACAGGCCATACATGCAATAGTTGAACCTTCTTCCGCAGGCAAATTACGCCAATATTTAGAAACTTCTTCGAATTTACCAAATTGGGCCAACATATCCTTTTTGTACAACTCCAATTGATCAAATAAAGAAGAGGAGAGTTCGTCCAATATTCTTTGTTGGAGGAAAACAACTCTATATAGCCACCAAGATATACTGAGCGAAGAGTTGCTTGATTTTGTGCATAAATCCTTGATATTTGTGAATATTATTTTGGCACAAATTAGGTACTGCACAAGAAAATCGAACAACTTAGGCTATATAATAACTAAGAAAAATATTTGAAAGGGCCACACAACTTATACTCTGGTACTGTACATTGGCAAATTGTGCATTGAAGTAAGAAATGACTGGCATATTTAAAATACAACCACAAAGTATTACTACCAAAAGAAGACAGACGGCACTAGAAAGATCAAGTCGGTACCGGTAACAATTTTTTTTTTTAATATTTTGAATAGAACTTGGAATGAGTACCTGTAAGAGAGAGAGCTTTCCTTGGATATGTGACCCAACCGAAGACAGCTCGTTTGCAGCCCACAAATCCCACTTCGCTCCAGTTGTAACATCTCCATTTGATTTAACACCTCCAAACTTTACAGGAAAGGGAGAGAATTTTCCAACAGGCCTTCATGAAAAGCAATTAGACAAAAGAAAAGAACTTGCATTAATAAGTCAATTGGTATGTACATTAAGAGAACGGAAATTACATGACCACCTCCCATCAGATCATAACCAAATATAAGCTGACTTTGGAGGCTAGAAATCTAAAATCAGTTCTCACATGCATATTTTAAACAACCTCTTAATCAAATACTTACCCAGCCAGGTTTTGTTGTGTAAAAGCTAAAAGCGCTGCCACACCGAAACACAACAAAATCGCACACTTGATTTCTCTCTCTTCCTCATCCAGTCCGATAAAATCCCTGATTTTTCCTTCCAGCTCAAGATAAAATCCCTCGGCACACTCAATCGAGTCCTCAAACTGCCACTTGGAAGCAAAGCCGAAGGGCTCTTCCGACATGGCGGCGGTGCAGCATAGCGCCCCAGCATAGTCCCCTTTCTCGATTGAAGAGAGGAGGGATTCGATGAGAGCAGGGAGGAGTGGCGATGGTGGCGTGGTGGTGACGTCAGGAAGAGTCGCGCGAAGGAGACGGAGCTCGACTTCGCGCAGGTATGGTTGCTGGGATATGGAGTTCGCCATGAGCCCATGAGAGTTTGTTCGGGTCTCGTTGGGTTATAAAGGAGGAATTCATATACCTAGAATATTTCTAAATCCGGACGGTCCGATCAGAATTCGCACGCATATTAAAGGGCACGTGCATTCTACCTCGATATGATCCGTCAGGATTCTGATCGAACGGTCTGGATTTAAAAAGAAATATTCTGTTACCTCAGAGGTCTCTAAGGACTAGTAATAAAACGGGAATGTCTTTTCCCCCAATTTTTTTTTAATATCCAACGTTAAATACAAAACTAGATACTTTGTTGCCGGGTTGCCGCAACTGTTTTTGGGTGCAATTTGATGTAAAAGGGTATTCAATTTGTTCTCAGATTTTGTTGTGTTTTTGTAGCAAACTAGTCAAGTAACCACGCGCTGCGGTGGGGATTGAGAACACTAATTTTCATTAGCAATTATTGTCTCATGCTTTTCATTTCTCTGGAGGCATGGTATGATCATTAAAAACTATAGGAACAGATGCACAATTCAATATAAGAGTATAATGGTCAATATCATTTTTAAAAATCTTAATGCATTATCTATTGGAAATTTGACTTTAACATCCATCCAGCTTGTAAAGAATATCAAGATGCATTTATCTTGATTTTTACATATCTTTTTAACAATATAACAATATAATTTCTAAGGATTAATTTATCCGGGTAGAAGCTGCAGGTTTTGCAATAGACCGAAAGACAATTTGTTTGAAAATGAAGATATGGCTAATAAATTATCAATCAATCCAAAAGTTTTTTAAATTTGATTTAAAAAATGAAAAAAAACCCAGCACCAATAAAAAAAATCAAGTATATGACAAACAAATAAGAGGCTTTAAAAAGTTTCCAAAAAGAATGGGGAAAGAGAAGGAAAAGTAGATACTGAGAGGTGTCCAAGAATACTTGTTTAAATAAAGCGAAAAAATAAAATAAAAAAGATGCATTGAATAATAACAAAAGACAAACTATTTGATCAAAGGACTAATATTTAATTTGAAATTTCATCTTTTAATCATATTATTGACGAATCAAAACATCTACGTATTTAATACAAGATAAGAGATTCTACTATTTTTGTTGTAACTCGTAACTAAATTAATCAGTGTACTCACCTTGTTTCTTATTTTTTTTTTTCTTTTATTTCCTTGAAGAAAAAGAGAGTATAAGAGAGTCATGCGTTCAAATCTCAGACCACTTAATGGGGCCAATGAGCAAATATTACACGCATGAGACCTTTATTTAATTTAAGGCCATAAAATTTCTTGAAAAGAAAAATAATAAAGATGAATAAAAGCACAAGCACAATAATTCTAAGAGCATCTCCAACAATAAAAAGCAAATGCAATTGCAAAAGTTGTCTCAATTGATGTATGAAATTACTTTCAAATTTAATTTCAAATGGCCTCCATCCATACAATTGCAAATCGCATTAATTTCTGTCGCATCAGCGATTTTTTTCATTAAGTTCAAACCCAGCGATAAAAGCCCAATACCAAATCACTTTATTTTATATTTCAACAGACCTCTCCCTCTCCTCCTCTCTCTTCCCTGATGCCCACTCTCTGTTTTTTTCAAGGTCATTTTTTTTAGGAAAAACATGGGTCGAAGTCCAAATAACAGCATTAATTGATTGGTCAGTTACAGAGGAGAGTAGCCCAATTGAAAATAAAAAGTAATTTAGAGGATAAAACAGTTGAGCTTGTTTAAATATATTGTAAGAGAACAATGAAAAGAATAATTATTAGAGGATAATTATTTTCATAAATGACATATTTTCATAGATGGGGGTGTCAGAGGGCTTCTCAATACTGAATAATCTTGCAGCTCCTTTTCTGCACACTGATACAGCTTTTCTAAACTCGCCTCTACCTCACCTAAACCATAGATAATGTAAGAGCAAATATCACCAACTTGTGCTTGTTAGTTTGTGTTACCTTTGAAATTCACATCCTGTGGCTGTATACTAATAAGTACGGGCTAATTTAGGTTTTAACTGAACCGAAAAAGTTTCGATTATATGGTTTGATTTAAATGAACCGGCTCGGTTGTCAAGTACGTACATAATATTAGTGTGTTTGTGAGTTACCCTTGCAATTTATCAAAAGTATATACATGATATTAAACAGGTCTTGAATCTTCTATTCTCATAATCTGATTGATATCATTTTGGATGCAGGAGTTACTATTTCATTTTGACTCAAGAAATTAAATAAACACATTAGAAAAGAAAAGCAGTACAGTAACCTTTGTATTCATGGATTTTGTGCATGCCAACTTGCACTAAATAATCAACTGCTGCTTCACGACCCACAACTTCCCCAACTTGCGATAAATAATCATTTTATGAAGAACCGTGATACAAAACTTGCTGAAGGAAGGGAAGTTGGTCGATTTAAGTAGTATAGTTCAATTGATCCAAAAGGCAATGCTTGAGAGAACAAGAATATGTCAAGTTGAAACCTTTTCTTACAACAGTAGCCAATGAATATGTCAATTTCTTAAAACCGTTCAAGGCTACTTTTTATTTTTCTTGCTCCTTCTATATGTTGATTTCATAAAACTGTCAAAGACACTAATTTTATTTTCTATGCAGAGCCAACAAGGAAGACTTTCATCTCTCCCCTCCAGAAACCCCAAAACACAAAACAAAAAGATAACACAGTAATTAAATGGGTACAAAAGAATATTAATGGTAATTCGGGGTTCATAAGCACTAACCGTGCAGGATATCCTAGTGCTATCAGTTACTCCACCTGAAGCAGCCAAACTTTGCACTGTCGCTCCTTCCTTAATTGGAGTGGTTTTGCTACCACTTCCAGGATCTGGAGGGATATTTTCCTTGTCTGGATTATAAACAGTATAAACAAAATATAATATATAATCACTGTCAATGGTTTGAGAAGTAAAAACTATATACCATGAACATGACCACTTCACATGCCTTACTGGAACATAGTAGTTAATATCTTTATTGGTCAGTGTATTTTTCTTATCTGGATTTATTAAGCCAGATAAAATAAATAATAAGTCGGTAAAGATTGTAGGCAATTGGATTGATACCAACAATAGATATTAGGTCATTTCAAATGCACAAATCAAATAAAAAGTAACACAAATACCTTCTAATCAGGTATCGATCTCCAACTCCGACTGTTGCTGTCATTTACCATCTTGCCTTGTGAGTAAGAGAAGGAAATCACTTGGGTTGGCCTTTTCCTTGTCCCATAACAGGCAACAATCGTGGTACTGGTACAAGTCGAAGGTCAAAACCTTTCTTAACAGTTCAAGTAACCGCAACTTTTGTTATATCTTTGCCATTTTATTGATTAAATCTCTAATTGATGTTCCTTCAGACAACATAAGAGCTGAATAAACCCAAAAAAAGGTACATAAATGGGTAGAACAATATCTTACTCTAACACAAACTTGAACATCTAAACCATTCACAAGCGACACCATACTGTAATAATATTTAACTTACCGCCAAGAACAGTGTGGAGCTGTTGTAGGTCATATTGTGTGCATACATCAATTAGGAGTATACACCAGGTTACAAGGCTTCATCTATCTCCCTAAAAATAAGAAGAAATGCAAAAGGTCACTTTAATAAAAAAAAGAAAAAAACAATGGGTGCCAGTATTTGGTAACAGTAACAATGGGTGACATTATTTGGTACCAGTTACAATGGGTGCCAGTTTTTGCAAAATAAATCAAATGAACTAAATGCCACATCATGAACTAAAAGATGCAAAATACCATACAATGGAAAGTAAAATGCAGTGAACATATGTCATCTTCTTGTTAGTGGCATTCCCTTCAAGTATTGGGAAAAAAATAATATAAATATAAGTCTTTCAGTTCCAGAAAGAAATGCTAAAGCGCCCTTAATTATATTCTTATCCACAAATACTGTATAATAAGAGGGCTTCTAAGACACCCATGAATTTTCAAAATTACGCAGATACATTATATTCAAAGACATGATACTCTTTAATTTTTGCAGCTTTAACCAAGAAGGTTTTCCAAAAATTATAAAGTCAATGCATACTGTGGATGAAACCAAGGCCAAAGCATGTGCCAGCATCGAAACAAAAAAAAAACCAATTGACGTACCTGCTGGTACCCAGCATGTGCCAGCATATTTACTTTCCTGCCCCTTTACTTTGCATCACGGTTTACTAAAGCTAGACATCATGTAAAGTTTTGATACTTGGCCAATTGGGAGTGTCGACATCAAAGTCCTAATCTGTGAAAAAAGATCTCAAATAAGTTGCATCATTTAATTGTAGCAAAAATGGCAAAATAGGCTGACAGTAAAATATGGAATAGAAAAAGTGAACTAATTTCAGTCCAAACAGCCATAAAATATGCATAAAGTCATGGGAAAATATGAAACCTGTAGTAAACTCATTTTAGAATATATATTTTAGAGAATTGGCAAAAAGGGGAAGAACCGGAACTCATAGCACATCCTACACTGTGCTATGCATCCAATTTTGCATCTCCAGGTTGATTCAATCCAGACCAATACAATAATACATCTCAAACAATGCCAATACCCTGTCTAAGCACTCAATCAGATCAAAACCCAATAAACCTGCAAATTATCAACTCGAACTACTTCCTGCAAATTGTGCACATTTTTTGTTTTCACAAACACCATATCACAATTTTTCTGAAATTTGAACATATAAACCATTCCCATATCAGTATATACTAACTTGTACTCTAGATTCCCTCATATGGTGCCAAAGAACAAGATTTTATACTCATATGGGATTATGCTTCTTGAGCTAATCACTGAGAGGAAGCCTATTATGGATTCTGACCCTCACATAGACCAGGGTTTGGTTAATTGGGTAAGCATGCTCATACATTTTTTGTAAACAGTGTGAACACTATCTTGTAACTTTAACAAAAAAAAAGTTCATGAACATAGCTTCCTGCAAAGGAGAAATTGTTCTCAAACCCAGTGTATCACCATCTAATAAAATAGAAACTAACCTTAAGCAGTAGAAATAGTGCAGAGTTTGAGGAGAAAACTGGAAATTAGTGAACCTTGGGCTATGGCGAGGAGAGAGAGCAGGAAAGCAGGTAATGCAGAGAGACGATCCAAGCCGTCGGCAGATGAATCAACGGTGGCCTTGTCGTAGCAGCTCAGTGTGCCCTTCAGTAGACGACACGTCTCGCCAATAAGGTCCTTGCTTTCTTCCACATCACATAATTTCAAGTTCAGCAGCAACAAAGGCGGAAACAAGCTCAGCAGGGACAGCCGGGGAGCGGGTTGCGAAATTTTTTCAGCGAGACCTTGAAAATTTACCAAGTCGTAAATCAAATTAAAAGGATATGCCTTTGTAAGGCTGAATCTTCAAGTAAAATCCTCCCCTGATATAAAAAACAACAATAATAACAAGTAATAAAAATAAAATCAATTCCAATTGCATTTCTTGATGAACTAAAAAGGATAGTAAAATATAGGATAAAACAGAAGCAAGGAGAGGAAAAAGAACCTCAAAGAGAGACATTGATGAAGCATATGTAAATGCATCACATATGAACTGCTCGAGTTTTATCCCATTTGTGAAGCCATGGATTGATGTGGTTACTGCTCAAAACCAAAAATAAATAAATAATGACAGTAATCATTATATAAAAAAAAATTCAAATTTTCTCAACAACATAATTTTTTTTCATGTTTGCTTCATTCTTAACAACATAATTTTTTTCACGTGTGACCCTATGAAATGAGGAACATGTCATATGCCCTTGTAATATAGGGAAAAACTAAATCTGCAACTTTTATTTTTTTAGAAGAAAGAAGCAGTAGGTTGAGCAAATACTCTAGCACAAAAAGGGTCCACCTTTACCCCTTTGCACAAAAACTCCTACTTTCTCTTGTGGATATCCCTTTAAATGAAAAGTTCAATAAATATGAGTTAAAATATTTAGGAGCAGATAAAATTACACTATTAGTCTAAATAATAAGGGAAATAAAAAATTAATCATGACATGAAGAGATTTAGAGTAAGAGTCTTTTCTCAAGATTGAATAAAAAAATTCAAATAATAAACAATCAATTAGAAGAATAAGAGTCTTTTCTCAAGATTGATATAAAAAAACTAAAAATTAACACATGGGTCTAATGGTTTTATGCACCGAGCAAATCGACCCTATCCAGAGTACCCCCTGGTAAGCTGGAATACTTTTAGGTTACCATATTTATTGTACAGTCTGATTTGCGTACCTGTTTCGCTTGAGACATCCTGACAAAATCTGCAAGCAATAAAATGACAATTGTGTGCGGATTGAAATTTAGGCAAATTTGTTCTTCTCGGTTTGGTTTCAATTGAACTGCTTTTGAGGCTACAGCTGTACCAGTAGAGACATCTTTGTATATCCCACTATGTTGTATAACAGGGCTGGTTTTGGGTTATGCACACGACCTAAGGTTTACTCACACAACTAAATAAATTTCGAGTTTGATTTAAGGTTTACTCACACAACTGAACCCTAGCATGGCGGGACCGGGTCCCATTGCGGCACCACGCTATAAGAGGTGATGAGTTTAAACTGTCTTGTAAATAAATTTCCTGTTTCGGCTATTTCTCTCTCATCAGTAATCTGTGATCAATTCGGTGCTATGCTTAGTTTTTCTACGCTCCTTTGGTCATTCCTCGGGAGATGATGATTGTTCCTTCTGACAAGGTTGTCCCATTTCTTGCCATGTTAATTTCCTCAATGCTACCTTGCTGTGTTCTTGTCTCTCCTCATTGTGAACCTGTACATGAAGTTATATAAGTTTAATTGACCTAATTAGGGACTATGTTTTTTCCTCCAATAAAAAAATAGGGATTATGCTTCTGTAATGCAAAAGTACAACCTGTAATATTATTCATTATTTTACGTGGTACTTGTCATTTTGTTAAATATTTGCAAATAAAACCCCAAACATATTAAGGTTGTTTAAACTGGTTATGAATTTTTTTTAAAAGCTTTTTTTTTGTTATGAAGAAATTTATTTGCATCATAAGAAAAAGATATGGGAAAACTTGGTCATTTCTATTTGATTAAATCATTTTTTACACAGGATTTTATTTGCAAAATATCCAAGAGAAAAAAAAAAGAGATAAGGTATGACCTGAAACAAGACTTTTCCACAACCCAGAATGGTACGGTATTGCCCTTCAGTGGATACCTCAAATATGTCATCATATCTCTTCCCACAAATATGTGAAACGGCTCTATTATAATCAGTAAACCATCGGTCACAACTAAAAAATAAGTATGATCCAATCATACATGTGAAATCTCGCCACAGTAGATCAATGTGATCGAATTGTGTGAACTCCAAGTTGTATATCAGCCATTTCTTTATTCTGACAAAAAATGTTTTACATAATTTGGAGGCCAGTTAGAGAAGATGTCATTATTACAAGTGTAAAAAGAACTTATTCAAGCAATTGCATCTTCAAAAAGAACTCTAAATTGACATTTTCATAAAAAAAATAACAGACAATAAATTAATGTCAATAGCAATTTTTTCATGGTTTTACATGCAATTAAAGAAACCTACTCTAACAATGGCATTGGTCTCCACCACAAATCAAACGCAAAAAAATAAATATAAAAAAGAACTTATTCAAGCAATTGCATCCTCACAAGAACCCTAAATTGACATTTTCATTACAAACAATTGACAGTAAATTAATCTCAGTAGCAATTTTTCATGGGTTTACATGCAATTAAAGAAAACCTGCTCTGACACTGGCCTCCTCCACAAATCAAACGCCAAAAAAACTCATAAAAAAGAACGAACACAAGCAATTGCATCCTCACAAGAACCCAAAATTGACGTTTTCATTACAAGCAATTGACAGTTAATTAATCTCAAAAGCAAATTATGCATGGATTTACTTGCAATTAAAGAAACCCCTACTCTAACACTGGTCTCCGACACAAATCAAAGGTAAAATACACTTCTAAGTCAAGATATTAAAAAACCCAACAATAAAATAAAATAAAATAAAATAAAATACTCGTTTGACAAATTCAAACTTGCGACTTATAAAAAGCAAATCAAGTAACAATTAATTGGTCTTTTGGACTAAGCCTAATACCATTCCTTGCAAATCGCAGTATTGCAGCCATAAATATCATAAATATAAGAAAAAAAGGACTAACTTACTTAGTCTTTTGGCGTGGAGGCAGAGAAGAGAGGCGGTGAGGCCTGTAGGCGCGGAGGCGGAGAGGAGAGACGTTGTCGCGATGGCCGCCGCAGCAATCGTCTGAGAAAGACAGTGAGAGAGAGAGCTCTCTTGAAGAGAAGACAGAGAGAGAGAGCGCGCGAGCACGCGTAGGAATTCCGTTGGGAATGCACGCTAACAGAGAAAAAAATTGAAAAAGGTTGTGGCATAAATCAATGACTGAGAGTACGTTATGTATTGAAATGGATAGGATTTTAATTAATTTTATGCTTCTACACGTAATACTACATGGAAAAAGATACATAAAATCAGACAATGATGGATAGTTGAGATTAATTGAAAGTCAGGCTGAGATCTTTTCTCTGGAAAGATAGCCTCTTCACCCCTATAAAATTTAGTATCATTTTAATTGTACCAAGAATTTGTACTCACTTTTTACTCAAACTAATTGTCATTTGACTGACAGTAATACTGCAACAAATATAATATAATACTGTAACAAACAATATAAAATAATGTAAAATATGCGATCAATTTTTAAAAAAATAACAACTTGTAACTTCCAACATATTTGTACTTTCAAAACTGTTGTACTTTGACAGTTAACTGTACTTGTTTTACTTATGAATCTATCAAATTGTGTACTTTCTCTCTTCTAGAAGTTTTAAAAAAAAATTCAAATTTTTTCTATCATTTTAGAAGTTTTGATTATTATTATTTTTTTATTTTAAATTTGTCATTATGTAAAATTACGGATTCAAAATAATGTAAATGAATATGGTAAAAAAATAGGTGTGTAAACTACAAAAAAAAAAACGACAAAATCTATACTCTAAATATACTGCAACTGAACATTATGAAAAGTGTAACAACAAAGTATTAAAACCGTAACAAGAAATATTACATCAATTAATTATGAAAACTGTAATAATTACAATAACAACTATGCAGCAACAATTACGATAACAACAATCAACCAAACAACTAACAAGAACTTTGTCCAAAACAACACCATCAAGAACTTTCTCCAAAACAAGAAACAGAAAACCTTAAACTACTGATATTTGGTGTTCATTGTAGGGATGTGTCAACAGCTTCATGGTGAGAATCAAACGCTCTTTACATATATCTTCCTGCAAAAAAAAATTACAACAAATCTTACAATTAAAACTGAAAAATTACAACAAAAAAACTGAACTTCACTATTGTCAAATACTGTAACAACAGAAGACCAATAATCTAATAAATGTAAATAAATATTGTAACATATTTATCTACTATTTTCAGACATTTTTCTAATAAAAATCATGTAACAAATGTGGACACATAATGTAACAAATAGGGAACAATAATGTAACAAATCAAAAAATAATAAGACTGAACTTCATCATTGTCAAATACTGTAAAAACAGAAGGCCAATAATGTAATAAATGTAAATAAATATTGCAACATATTTATCTAATATTTTCAGACATTTTTCTAGTAAAAATCATGTAACAAATGTGGACACATAATGTAACAAATAGGGAAAAATAATATAACATATCAAAAATAATAAGACTGAACTTCATCATTGGCACTGTAACAACAGAAGACCAATAATCTAACAAATATAAATAATTATTGTAACATATTTATCTAATATTTTCAGACATTTTTCGAGTACAATCATGTAACCAATATGGACAAATAATGTAACAAATTGGGAAAACTAATGTAACAGATCAAAAAATAATAAGACTGGACTTCACCATTATCAAATACTGTAACAACATAAGACCAATAATCTAACAAATGTAAATAAATATTGTAACGTATGTATCTAATATTTTCAGTCATTTATCTACTACTTATAAATAAATCAATACCTGAGAGAAATTTAGTGGAAGACGAGTGATTAGAGCTTTCCATTAGTGCATCAGACTATCAGAGTTCAATGAACTCAACAAGGCGTTGGTTTTAAAGTGTGTAGAAATAATTGATACGTGCATTAGAGATGTCAAGATCGGTCCAGATATGGTATTTAAATGAGGTCATTCTTGCGGGTGGCTCCACGAGGATTCCCTTATTACAATCTAATATCCATCGGTGTTTCGAAGGCAAGGAGTTCAATCTAAGCACCGAGAACAATTTACTTGGAAAATTTGAGATCTCTGGAACTTCTTTATCTCCAAATGGTTGTCGTTTCAACATGGGATTTGAAATACATGAAAATGGTACACTGACCGTTACGGGTGTGGAAATTTCCAGTGGAATGAGGCATGTCATCACCATAACTAATAATAACATTGAGGATTCTCAAAAGCGAGTGGGGGAAGCCTTATTTTATCAACAAACTGAGAATGGTACTAACAAGGCCTCCACAACTAAGGGTATTAAATGGAAGACAAGTGTCTGAGGATGGGGCAGTCGAGCAGGCAGTACATAGAACCACAAGAATATGCTATTGGAATTGATTTTGGCACTACCTACTCAAGCGTACGTAACAGTGTGGCATCGGAATTGTGTCAGGATCATTGAAAATGAATATTGCAGCCGCTTAACCTGTTCAGCTGTGGCTTTCACGGATACTGGTCGGTTGATTGGTGATACGGTCCACAAGGAGCAAGTTACCACAAGCCCTGCAAACACCATTCCCAGTAAGACCTCTACCTCCCTCACAGATTTTTCTTCTTCAAGTGCATTATTTTAGACTGATTAAAGGTTCGCTTTTTTTTTTTTTTTTTGTAGGTATCAAGCGTTTGATTGGTAAATGCTTTTCAGATCAGTCAGTCCAGAATGATAGCAATTTTCTACCATTTAGAATTCTTGGTGGTGATCAAAACAGATCCATGGTCTTAGTCCAATACAAGAATGAGGAGAAGCTCTTCGCTCCAGAGGAAATTAGTGCCATGATCCTTTCAAAGATGAAAGAGATTGCTGAGGCCTATCTCAGTTCTAAGGTGACAAATGCTGTTGTTAGTGTCCCTGCTTTCTTCAGTGACTCTCAGAGAAAAGCTATCAAGGATGCAGGTGCCATTGCAGGCCTTAATGTGATAATGAACCGACCTCCGCCACAATTGCTTACTTTTCACAAATAGTTAGTGCCAAAAGCTATAGCAAGAAAACCTTGTTAATTTTTTACCTTGGTGGTGGAAATCTTGATGTGTCGATTGTTACAATTAATAAGGGCACCATTAGAGTCCTGGCTGTTGTTGGTGACACTAACCTGGGTGGTGAAGACTTTGACAACAACATGGTGTGTCACTTTGTTGAAAAATTAATTAAGGATAAGAAAAGAGACATTAGCAATAAACCAAGGTCTCTGAAAAGGCTAAGAGAAGCTTGTAAGAAGGCAAAAGGAGTCCTCTCAACTAATGCCCAAACTGTGGTGGAAATTGATGCCTTAGATGACGGAGTTGATTTTCGTAGTGCTATAACCAGGGAAGATTTTGAGAAACTTAATTAACATCTCTCTTTAAAAAAAAAGCATTGGCTGTATGGAGAGGTGCTTTGAAGATGCAAAAATGGACAGGAGCTGCATAGATGAGGTTGTTTTGGTAGGCGGATCCACAAGAATTCCCAAGATACAGCAGCTTCTACAGGTAACGTTTCCTTATGAATTATTTTCCACATTAATTAATCAATAAATGAAAAACTTACATGTAATTCGAATATGTTTTATTTCTTACAATGAAAAACTGACTTTAAAGTTTAAACTTGTCAGTGAGGAAGAGTTTTATACTTTTATTTTATTTTTATTTAGAACAATATTCAATTTTTTTTATGTTGTTACTAAGGTTCAGGCGTTCAGCTTTCCCTTACAATGTAACATGTTTCATTTCGAAACCTACAAACTTTGATCTTGCATTTAATAAAGTAAATAAGGACTCTGATCCTTATATTTCCTCAAAAAAAAAAAAAAAAAAAAAAAAAACTAAGATGGAAAGTAAAAAAAATTAAAATCATTATCCACAATGTATAGTGAGGCTAATACTGTAAATTGGTCATTTAAATATCAGGAGTTCTTTAATGGGAAGGAGCTCTGCAAGAGCATGAATGGAGATGAGGCAGTTGTCTACAGTGCTGCTATTCAAGCGGCCATTCTAAGCAGCAACAAAGACTGTAAGAAGTTTAACATATCCGAGCTCCAAGACATCACATCTCAGTCATTTGGGTTGGAAAGCAAAGATGGAGCAATAAAAAATGTGCTCATTCCCAAGCATACCCCTATCCCAGCAGAAAAAGAGCTGCTCTTCACCACCTGCTCAGACAACCTGTCGAATTTCCAGAAAAAAGTACAAGAGTGTGAGTTAGCATCCTTGACCATGTTTAACATATCTGGCATCACACCAAAACCGAGGGGCAAATCAAACATTTGTGTATTTGTTGAGGTTGATGACAGCGGAATGCTACATCTCACGGCCAAAGACATAAGCACGAGAGAGAAGAATGAAAAATTTGTAATTAGTAAGGAGAATGGTGGTCTGACAGAAGAAGAGATTCAGAAAATTATTGAAGCAGCAGCCTGTTATAAAGCACAAGACGAGGAACACAAGGCGAGGGCTGCTGCATTGAATTCTCTCGAGAATTTTGCCTACAAGATGAAAGCCATATCTAGAGACCCGTTTTCGAGCATGTCTGCTTTGGGCAAGAATTGGATGGAGGAGGCGGCAGATCAGATCATTGCATGGCTGGAAGCGAACCATCATGCCGGGATCGATGAAATTAATGCTCGGAAAAAGCACCTTCAAAACATCCAAAGGAAAGTAAAGCCATGTTTTCCAAGATCATGATGTGTGTTGCAGTATTCTATTTTTATTATACTTATTAAGATTTTTTTTTTTATCAAAGTTTCTTATATGTGGAACTTTTTTTGTATGATTTATGTTTTTTGCCAGTCCAGGCTTGCAATGGTACTGAACAGAAGTTTATGCTCATTTCATCTTCCTAATTAATGTCAATGGGATTTGAGAAAAAAAATATATATATATATATATATATATATATATATGTAGAATCTTGACCTGTATGCAGCGTCATAGACTAGTTAATATTAATGCAGGTGCTTGCAGCAACTAACATGTTTGGCCATGCAGTTTCATCGTATTTAATTGGAGTTTTGTTTAATTCTTAAGCTCAGTGCTTGAGAGTTATTTCTAAGGTAATGTTAACGACATACATCTCACAATAAAAATCGAAATGTAACACATATCATAAGAAAGAAGAATTAGCAGGGTATTGTACCTATGTCCCCTTGTCATCCTTTCCAATTTCATCTACCTTTGAAGCTATACATATATAATGCTTAATTGATGGCTTAAAAACTACACACACACACACAGACACATATATCTGTGTGTGTGTTATTTTATCAAATTTCCCAAGATTAAGGGACATGGCTTACCAATTAGTTCTGGTACGTATTTGGTAATAGGGACTACTAAATATGAGCAACTCTAAGCTTATTCCCAATCTTTAATTTCATTTATATATATTTTTTGTTACAATTAATTGATTCATTCAAAATTCTCGGATTTCCAATTTTTGGAACATGATGAATAGCTTCGTGCCAACCTCTCACCCATAAACTTTCCTGCCTCATATGAGAATGGAAAACTGGAACATTTTCTGCTTCGGTGGATGAAGAATCACGAACATAAGAATTTCAGGTTTTCAGGTTTACCATGTTCCCATAAAGAAGATACTTTTTTTCCATTCAAGAAACGAGGAGTCGAAACCAGCATGATTGGTGCTACTTCTCCGAGGACTTATGAAAGCTTTCGATGCGAAATTTTAGACTCTTTTTTTCTATAGCCATCTGCTCTTTCATTTTCTGCTCTTGTGGAATGGAAATGCAAAAACAAATTGAAAAAAGAAAAAAGAAAAAGAAAAAGAAAAAGAAAAGATATGGCAATTGGTGCCAGAACAGAGAGATAGTGCAAACCGTACTTACCTTCACCATAGAAGGATTTCATAATTCAGCACTTTTTACAGGGCACTTGAAACCAAAGGGACAGTAGGACAAAATTGTAATAGGAAGAAATAGGAAGAAAATGAGTAAACAGACAGTAGGGCCAACTCAAATTTCTGCTTTGGACACCATTCATTCAGAAACATATATTAGTTTTTCAAATGTTGGAAAACAACATGGCCAATTGTTAATTGACAAGTGACAACAATATTGCTATATATGCCAGGAAGACATTAGTTGGAAAAAATTCATGAAACAAACTAAAACTAAATAAATCTAAATCTAAAAGTGAAATTGTAAATTAAACTTAAACGACAACTTTCTCTCAAAAAAATTAAACATATAATATAGTTAAACACTTTACTCCAACAAATATAACTGATACGGTTAAACAACAAAATATTAATCTAATAGCCCTTAAACCAAATAATGTTCCGAACCCCTGTCGTTGCTGACTTGATCATCGATCCTCTTGCTATTTCTACCGCTTGCGCAAATATTTCAAGCACTGAAATGGGTCAAACAACCAAACTTTGTAATAACGAACTTGATCAAAATGATTCAGTTAATTTTTTAAAAGGAAAATTAAGTTGCAAGGGTGATCCTCAATTGTTGTTTACCTGTGTAAAATTGACATAAATTTAAACTTGATTTGAACTAATTGCTACAGTAAATATGGTTGTACATCTGACTTCAGTTGTCAAATAATGGGTAAAGGCGAAATACAATAGCAATTTATCACAATCTTTCTCTCATAGATTTTGTAATCAAGTGTTATTTTAACCTCAATTGTGTAGTTAAACAAAAAATAATCCTCAGTTTTCCACTCAACTCTCTTTAATTTTACAACCTGTGTGTAGTACTCAGAAATTTATAGTCAGTTAATGAGAAATATAACCTTTTGGGTATATGCAAAGTTACTGTGAATTTTCACTTCATTTAAAAAAAAAATAAAAAAATCACTGTCTTTAGATGATTCTGAACCATCCAAAGCAATTATTCAAACATAAAACAACACTGGGAAATTTGAAGAATTTTAAACAAACCTCTTGGTGGAAAGCAAGGGTTGTATTTACAACATTGGCCACGTGGCGCTGCAACGCGATGTTGGTTTGGCGCTCAGCGTCAGTGATTGTCTCGGTTTTAGACGAGTGGGAGGGGGCGGGCGCCTCCGCGATGTTGGCTTGGCGCACAATTTTTCCGCGCTTTTTGCCGCGCTTTTTAGCGACGGGAGGAGCGGAGTCTACAACCGCCATTGATGGAGAGATGTGCAAAATCCTAGAGAAAACTTGATCGAGAGAGAGAGAGAAGAGGAGATCTGTTAAAGTCTCTGAATTTCGAATGTCTTAAATAAGTGTCAGTCTAAAATGGGCTGGATCAATCTTTAGGCCCATTAAGAGACCGGGATGGATCAATCCTTTCAAGTCTAAAATTAGAGAAATAAATCTTCTGTGATTCCGAAGAATCACAGAATCCTGAAATTCCCAATCCAGCTATTTATTTCTCTTCATGTACGAATTTCAAAAACAGGTAGTTTAGACTTTAGATGCAGGAATTTCAAAATAGATAAATGGGTGGATTAATTGCAGGATCCCTCCTGTGATTCTTAGGATCACAGCAGATTTATTTCCTAAAATTAGTGTCATAATCTCACATTCTCACATTCTCACATTCTCACTGTAAGGTACCATTTTTATTTTTTATTTTCATGACTCAATAGAATACTACATTTTTATTGTGAGGTAATTTCCTATGACGATGAAACAAACCAAAATCCAGTTCAAGCCTATAATAAAAAAAAAATGGGTTACACTATTATTTTTTGTGTTTGCCGAATTAGCATCTCAGCCCTCTAAATTTCATAAGCTGTTAGAGATGAATACCGCAGAAAATCAATCTTTTTGTTGTGATGTAATTAATGGGTTACACTATTATGTCATGCAATAATACATGTTTACGTGTTAGCTATTTGTAATTGTAATACATGCAATAATACATGTTCGATTGTTACTATTTCTATGGAAAAAAAATATCACTCACATAAATAGTGATTTTTTTTCCCACAGAAACAGTATTTCGGCCATTCAAATTGGACCTGAATCCAAGTCCATTCCCGTTCCCGCTTGACAGTCAAACAGGCCCTAAGTCATCAAGATAGTTGTAAAAAATTGTTCTAAATAAAAATACGAATGTTTATTTCCGTTAAAAATAATAGGCATTATGACATAATCAAATTTGGGCTATGAAATGTGCAGAAAAATAGTACGAGAAATATTAAGAAGAAGAGTCTATGAAATTATCTAATTAGTCAGCCCAATTATAAATAATAAATAAAAAGGTAGCTATAAAATTGTCAAGAATTCTTAAGGAAATAAAAATATCTAAACCAACTATTTGTTGTATCTTATAGCGTACATAGGAGCGAGAAGTTTTTTCTTAGAAATATTCATTTTATTATGGTTTTTGAGTTCGATATTGGATATCTCTCAAAATCATTTGACGATTATTTAATTTTGGATTAAATATCAACCTTTTGATTAATTGTTATGATTTTATGCATCCTTTTAATTTTTTTTACGTACAGAAATCTAACTTTATTTAAACACGTACTCGACAAATGCACTTGCCACATGCAAATTGTATCATCTTTCTAATTGATCCTAATTCCTTTCTCTTTTTTTAAATATCATTTAAGAAATTTTTAAATTAATTGATAATTGGTTGATCATGTCTTCATTTATTTCTATTTTTTTATATCATTTTATTAAAGTTATTTATCATTTAATGTGTCATTTTATATGAGATTTTTTTATGAAAATATGTCAAAAACATTAAAAAAAAATGTTAATTAATATGTTATTTAAGTAATCTTATTTGTAATTTAGTCTATCTTTTATAAAAAAAATATTATTTTGTATGAGAAATTTTTTGTTCTCTTATAATATAATATAATGTACCTGTTAACGCACGGGACGGACACAATTAATACCAGTTAATATTTATTCAAAAGGGTTAAACTAGGTGTAGATTCTGGGCTTTTATATATGGGGTTTTAATATTGCGGATCAGGTTATATGCTTGGGAGGATTTACAGCCCATTTACTTTTTTTATTTTTTCTCTTTCAGTTTTCTATGGGCCAATATGGATGCAAATGGAAATTTTGTAGGAACACGATCAGGAACATAGTGACAAGATTCGCGATTATTCGGATTTTTGGTGATGCCGAACCGAACGCTGAATTATTCGGTTGACCGAACTTTTACCAAATTATTCCCGAATAATCCGCGAATTTTACGAATTTTTCCCGAATTTTACGAATTCTTTTCCTAATTTTTCCCATAATTTTATTTTTTGGTTATTTTTTTATTTTTGCTTTCTTACCGTACTGAGATCTATGATCCGAATAATACCGAATTATTCCCGAATCACGAATTTTTGACCTCCCCGAACTGAACTCGAATAATTGATTTGTCACTATGTCAGGAACCACTTGTGTGTTAAATTGGAACCTTACTACACCACATAAGAGAGCTGAGCCGTTGAGTATTGTCGAGATTAGTGCGTTAAAATATAGATTCTTGGGTAATTCTTGATAATAGTTTTATAAAATGGAAAATAGTTTAAGGGGAAAATAGAACTAGACAAAATTTTAGTTACCTAAATGATTCTTGGTCCTCCAATATTTATTGTGAGGGAGAGGAGGGTGTCCGATGCCTATCAGACCAGAGTCTGTTCGATGGGTGTCCGATACCTTCCGATTCACTTCAAAATCTGTGTGCATCACGTTAATATCCACGTTGTTTGCTTTAATATACGTGCGCACAGATCTTGAAGTAGATCGGACACCCTTCGAACACTGTTCTACCCCCCTCTCTCTCTTCTTGTGAACTTTTTGTCAATTTAAAAAATAAAAAATAAAATAATAAGTATCTATTATTTAGGTAAGTGTTCGTTTATATGGCAGGGGTTCGATAAAATTTTAAAATTCTAAAGAAATGGTCGATAGCTGTCAAACGTAATATGACTTTATTTATTTTGTTAGCTATTTGCAATTGTAATACATGGATTTTTTTTTTTTTTTAATTTAGGACGAGTGTGCTTTTGGGAGGAGCGGAGAAGATGTCATCAAGATAGTCGTCAAAATTTGTTTTAAATAAAATTTACTATTGTTTATTTCCGTTAAAATTGATAGGCATTATTATGACACAGTCAAATATGTGCTATGAAGTGTACAGAAAATAGTACGATATGAAATTATCTAATTAGTCAACCATTTTATAAATAAAAAGGTACCTATAAAATTGTCAACAATTAATCTTAAGGAAATAAAAATATCTAAACCATCCCATGATTTGTTGTAGTGAGGACATTGTAGCTAGTGACGTGATGTAATCAAGTAAGATTTTTATGTGCCGTATTGTGTTATAATCAAATTAAGAAAAGATGATTACGATATGTAAATAGTTATGGTACGTTAGTCATATTATAGAAGACATGTTTGGTCATATTTAATTTTTTCTTTTTTTTTTTATAACTGAAGTCAGTTTATTCAAAGTTCGGTATCAAATTAAGATCTAACGATTCTAATCACGCATGACTCGCGTGACTATGTTATGTGCTGTGATCAAATATTTCACGTGATGTGTCGTGTCAATTTTTCAAAATATTATCACGTCACATGAATTATCACAACGCAGAACTGATACATGTGTAACTGTATTGTGAGTTGTGACAACATGACTTTTTTACATTCTTAATGATAGCAAGATTTGAAGTGATCCGGATCATCTCAAGTAACTCGAAATTTGAGTTTAGATCCGGACCGTCTAATCAAAATCCATATCAATCTGGTTTGAAGTGCAATGCCCATAATTTCTTTAAAATTCGTGCTAAAGCAGATCGGACGGACCGGATTTAAACTCAAAATTTGAGTTAAGTCAAGGTGATATGAATTACATGATTTGTATGTTGTGGCTTCATGCTAGATTAAGAGGAGGTGAGCAGTTATTATATAGTGATCATTTTGTTTTTCTTTGTTTCTTTTCACCGTCACCTGTCATGATTAGATTAATTGCTATTTATTCTTTCTTTTCTAACTCATCAATTAGGTTTTTGACGTTTAGAGGGACCAACTTGATTAGGCATTCATGACTCAGCGTTGAAAAAGAGAGTATAGATTTTTTTAAAGATACAAATAAAGTAAAATTTCATAATATTAAATATTACACGAAAAAAATATTATATTAATCACTGATCACCAGATCATTTCTAATGATGAATTGAGATGTAACAAAAGAAGATTCCAGCCCCCTTGTAAATATTTTAATGATCCCAATTCCCAAGAGTTTATTTTATTATTATTATAATTTATTTTTGAGTAAATGCAGCCTAGAGCTGCTCATGAGCCGAGTTGAGTCCGAGTTGAGGGTGACTTGGATTCAACTCACAAACACATGAGCCGAGTTGAGTCCGAGTCGATAATTCAGTTTCGAGTCAGAAACTCCGATTTGGAATCAACTCGCAAAAATCTCGAGTCGAAGTGAGTCGACTCATGACTCATAATATAGTACATAGTGAGACAATCTAATTTAATTCTAACAAAAGGAATAATACATTGTTTATCAAAATAACACACAATTAAAAGAAATAGTACATAGTTCACCAAATTACTGAATATTACAAAGTCTAATAAATTTATCAAATTACCAAAAAAAAAATCTAACAAAACAGTGCACAATTCTTTTATCTACTTCTCTTCCTCTTTCTTCTCTACTTCTCTTTATCTATTGCAGATTGCTCAAAATTTAACAAATTTAAATAATTTCAAATTTTAAATAATTTGACTGTATCAAGAAGATGCATACAGAAAATGAGATTATGGAGCAAGTTTTGCTAAATTTCTAATGTTTTAATAATTGAGTAGTTAATATTTTGATAAGGTTTTGCAGCTCTAGTGGGAAAGGTTATATGTAGGGAAATTAGGAATATATGAATTAGGGTTTGGCGAGTCCAACCGAGTTGATTCCGAACCGAGTTGAAGGTGACTTGGAATCGACTCATAAATTAACCGAGTCAGTAAACTCGAGTCAGTTTTGACTCGAGTCAGTTCCGAACCGAGTTATTAGCGAGTTGAATCCGAATTGATTCCGAACCGAGTTTCGAGTCGTGAGCTTTTTGTGCACCCCTAATGAAGCCATGAAGGGCTCATAATTTTTCTTTTTCATAAATCACATTTAATATTATATTTTGAATCTTCAATTTATCAGACGAAGAACATTATTTGTAATTCTTAATTATCTCTGTTAAACGTTGTTCAAACTAAAATTACTTTAATTTGTTGTCTGCGGTAATTATCTCTGTTAAACGTTGTTCAAGCTAAGGATCTGTTCGGCGGACCATTAGAAATAAGCATGAGCACGTAAACTGAACTAAAATTACTGTTTACGTGAAAAAACTGAATTTTTTTTTCCCGCAGAAACAGTGAAACGGCCGAGCAGGTTCTGACTGTGATCAATATTTTTACTAGTGCAAGCACCTAGCTTTTATAAAATATCACAAGCAACATATTAGATTGTTTGATTTTCTTTTCATTTAATAATATACTGTTCATATTAGACTGTATTAACATCCAATGTGTTTGTTTCTTGTAAATTGTGCAAGGAAAAAAACAATGTAAATTGCACCCTAAAACATTTAAAGCACGAGCACAGCTGTTGCAGTGTTGTTGTCTCTCCAACCGTACGGAATTTGACTGTGGAAACTTCGTAAGCATTTGAGGCATTCAATTCAAGGAGTAGATACTGAAAGAATTTATTTGGTGATTCAAATTCAATGTGCATTGATTGAAACGCACCACATTTTTCTAAAAATGTCTGATTAACCAAATGACATAATTACAGCATTCAATTCTCCGCGTAAGTCCTCAATCAAGCATTTACTAGCTAACACACTTTGTCTCATTTGTTGCTTTCTTCTCTGAACAAGATGAAATAATTTATTCAAAAAAAATTAAAATGATACACTAACTAATAAATAGTTGCCTTCTTACAATTACAAGTTCACCACCGACACATGTGTTCTATGTGCGAGTGCGTGCGACGCCTTCAATTATTCAACGCTATATGATTCTCAATGTCCTTTCTGAAATATCTACTTCCTGTAACGGGTTACTAAATCAAAAGATTTTCAAGAAAATTGTTTTTGCTTTTCCAGATATCAGAAGGATTTACAAGAAAGAGAATTGATTTTATTTGCTCAAATAAAGTTGGTTGAGTAGTTCACCTTTCACAAATATCTGATTCTTATAATGAATTACTAGATTAAAAGATTTTCAAGATAATTGATTTTTTTTTGCTCAAATAAATTTTGTCGGAGTTGTTCTTATCAACTTTCTTATACGCTGCATATGATAAATTTATAATTTAGAATAATTTCATAAGATATAAAATTAATAATTCCAATTTTTTTTTTGCTATTTTCTAGTCATGCCACAAAAAAAAATATATGACATAAATAGTTAATTTATAAATTAGTCAAACTTAAAAATAATTCGGAATGGTGGTGAAAAAGAAAATTACATCTATCATATGAGTATTATTCGGAACACTTGTTTACTATAATATTATAATGTACGAACTATATATGATTTTGATCAGTATAACAACTTAACAACTAAAATTTTAGAGTGCAACTAGGTTACTAGGGTGCTCCTAAGCCTCTTTGTGAACTCAACTCTAAAACCTATCGAATTGACTTTAAACGACGAATTCCAACCGTTAAAATCCTACCTTACGAGTGATGCATCTACATGGAAAAATTTTAAATTAAATTTGTATAGAGCCAAGTGGTCAAAAGGCGTCCAAAAAATGAATGCATTAAAATTAATTTACAAACTTTCTAATTTTGACCAATTGACTTTATACTAAATTAATTCAAAACTTTAAAATTTTCACATGTAGACGCATAACTCATAATGTAAAAGGATTTCAATGATTTGGATTCGTCGTTTGAAATAAATTCAATTGATTTTAAAGTTGAGTTCACAAAGAGCCTTGGTGAACTTAGGAGCACCCTAGTTCTACTCAAAATTTTATATACGAGAGTCGCAAAGTTAGAGGAAATTTTGTCAAGATGATTATTGGCACGAATCTTGTAAAAATTGACCCGCCACACAAAAATATACATAGATTAACTCAAAGATTATCTGAAACTATTCATGCCTGCCCGGCTGCCCCAGCCCCCAGGATTCTCTGCCCTTTCAACTCCAATTTATTAATTATCAGTAATAAATGCGAAAGGTAAAAGTTCATTTTCTCAGCCAAAGATGCTCAAAATAAGGGAAAAGAATACAACTCTTTGACTTTATCCTATGCTAACACATATTAATATATTATATTATTTTCTCACGAATTATCTTACATTGATTCCACGAGAAAAAAAAAAAAACACTATATGTAATGAAAATGAAAAAAAAAAAAAAATTCAAATTGACCTACATAGAATTCAATCATAAAATTCCCCTCCCCAATATATATCTAAGCAAACCATAAACAATTAAAAAAAAAAACAACAACAACAACAAAAAAGAAGTATTCAAATAGTTAAAAAGAAACAAAACAAAAATCAAACAGCAACTAAAAGAAAAAAAACAACAATCCCTTCAGCTCCCATTCTTTCCCTTTCTTACAATGACAATAATAAAAGAATTTACAAAAACACAGCTGTAACTGTAACTGTAAGCCTGTCACTGATCACACACTTCCCGGCAAGTCCACTTGCATGCAACTAGAAAGTCCACTTCCAGATCTTGACTCTGAGTTTGACCTTACACACTGTATCAGGCGTCGCCGCCACTCCCGGCTTTCCTTTCGCCGGAGCAGCAGCCTGGAATCCTTCGCAATGCACCTTAATCCCTATCTTCTTTGTTTTCAAGCTCCCAACTTTAACCCCCGCTTTCGTCTCCAGATCCACTGCCAATTGCACATTGCTCTTCTTCAGATCTGAAACCACGCTCGGGTCGACGCTTTGCTTAGATACACCAGCTGTCACTTTCAAAACTGTTGTCTTCTTGGCATCGTGGAGGAAGCCAGGGATGGATCCATCACCGACATCAGCTCCATTGCTTGTAACACCAACAGAGATATCATCATACAGAAAAACAATCTTTTTGTTCGGATTGCGAGCAGTGATCGAGAGATCCAGGCTCGAGGTTAAAAGATTGGAGGCGGTGAGATTGAATGTGGAGAGACGAAGAGATGATACAGTGAAGGTTGGGCGATGAGGCCGGTAAAGAACATAGAAAATTGCACCAGCGATTGCAGCAAGAAAAACAAGAAGGATGATGACTATGAAGAACCAGCAGCAGAGACAGCGACAGCAGGAGCCACGGGACCGGCGGCGTGCTTTGGATGGAGCTGCCGGACGATACATCGGTCGCTGATACATTTGAGATTTTGTTGCGGGGAAAGATGGCGGTGCACCGGCTGAAGCCGGGGGCTGGGGGTTTGGTTTGGCTGAAGGGTATACTCTGTCAGCCATTGTAGATGAAGGGTCTAAGCTAGAATTAGTGAGAAGGTTAATTAATGAGAGAGAGAGAGAATGTGAGAGGCGAAGAAGGGAAGAGAGGTATAGAAAGGAAGGAGATGAGGTGAGGTGAGGTGGGGAGAAAGGAACAGAGTACCTTAAAAGATGGTTCTGCTCCAACTACTGCTGGTTAAGTAATTACATGAATTCGTCTCCTCTGCATTAACTCAAAAAGAAATCTTTTGAGTTAATACATCTGGACCATCCGACCAGCTTTAAGAGCCGTGCGGACAAGATCCGCACTAATTTAAAGGGACCCTGTGCTAAAATCAGACGGCCGAGATTCATTAACTCAAAGATTCCCTTTTGAGTTAATGCAGAGGACATGTGTTGGTAATTTCATTTGGTATAGGCAGTCTCCTTTTGTTAAGGTTTTTAATTTTTATTATTATTAATTTTATTTCTATTTGGATGGATGAATTGTGGTGGATAATTTTGATTTGGGAAAATTGTGAAAATGCCACTCCAAAACTTTCAAATTGTGAAAATGTCATTTCAAACTTTGAAATTGTCAAAATGCCACTCCAAACTTTATTAATTTGTAAAAATGCCACTCCAAATAATTAATGACTAAAGTACCCTCGCTCGTCCATCTCCGTCTCTTGCGACGGGTGAAGGGAATCATGTCCGGAAACTGCTTCTTGCGTCTCTTGCGACGGACGAGGGTCAGGTCGGCGGAGGGTGCGGGAGGAGGCGGAGGCGAAGATGGACAAGCGAGGGTATTTTAGTCATTAATTATTTGGAGTGGCATTTTTACAAATTAATGAAGTTTGGAGTGGCATTTTGACAATTTCAAAGTTTGGAGTGGCATTTTCACAATTTGAAGGTTTTGGAGTGGCATTTTCACAATTTTCCCTTTTCATTTGGCGGTGGTTAGGGGCTGTTATGGTGCACCGACAGTTCAGTTTCAGGTGGTCTTTTAATACTGGTATATAGGAAGTTTTGAAAAATAGTTAAATAAGTTAGGTTCAGAGATCAGAAGTATGTTATTGGTTCCAGTTAGTTCAATAAAAATTACTTGAGAAAAACCAAAAAAAAAATTAATTTAAATTTAACGCGCATTCAAGTTTTTATATATGTACAATTTAAATATTACTGAAGATTTCTTTAAAGATGAATTACTACTATTTTGTTGTACTAAGATACGATGATATAGTATATTATGAAGAGGCCTTAATTAATTAGTATCAATTAGTTAACTATGTATCATTGTTCAATCAATTACTATCAATTAGTTAGACATCTTGATTAAGTATTTGAAACACTCATTATGTGTACTTCAATTATTTAATTAACAACATTAAAAAATGCCATGGGGAAAGGAAAAAAAGGATGGAGATTATGAATTTGATTGTTGAGTGATATCATATTATTAACCATAAGCATCATTTAAGAAAATATTATTATGTTCTATAATACATAAGTTTAAATAGTAATTTACCAATTACTGTAGAAGTTGTGACTATGTCATTAAATATGTACTTAGTTTAAAAGTCTACAATAATTATTGTTTTTCATGTCCCATATAGAAGGAATATTTGAACGTATTAAAATATATTTTACAATCACTTTCTTAAAGAAAAATATAATTTTTTTTTCTTATTTTCTTAAATTGCAAAGGTATCGTAAATTTTGAATTTGATTTGAAAAAATAAGTTTTACATTCAGATGTTATTAAATAAATATAAATTTTCAGTTGTCCTATATATATATATATATATATATATATATATATGAGATGGGCTAACTTGCTTTGGGAAGTAAACGGGGTGTTTTACTTCCCACTCAAATCTCTATTTTCAAAGTTCAAATAGTCGATCCGAACCGTTAGATGTGATCTCCATATTGAAATGTGCTTGGAGACCAAATTTTACATTTTTTGAAATTTTTTTACTATTTTTTAAGCCACTTTGAAAATCGCTGATCCAATGGTGGCTCAATATGAACAGTGAAACCGTTGGATCAGTGATTTTCAAAGTGGCTTAATAATGGCTTAATAAATAGTAAAAAAATTCCAAAAAATGTAAAATTTGGTCTCCAAGCACATTTCAATATGGAGATCACATCTAACAGTTCGGATCGACTATTTGAACTTTGAAAATGGAGATTTAAGCAGGAAGTAAAACACCCCGTTTACTTCCCAAAGCAAGTTAGCCCATCTCTATATACACACACACATATAATTGGTTTAAAATGTAAAAATTATTAGTCATCAGGACCATTACCTGTGCAAAATTGGGAATGACATATAATTTTCAAATTAAAAAATTATCATTTGATGGTTGGTGAGTCCTTGACAGGGCAGATAGAGAGATACAAGTTGGCAATAATACATCTATATAATATTCTAATCTTGCTCATCAATTGACTTGAAAACCAATTTAATAATTTGGTGATTATTAGGCACTTAGTCTTTCATCAAAATTATGACAATGGTTTGTCAGAAGTATATATGAACAGCTAGCCGTTGAGATATCTACATTTGCAAATTGAATGGTCCATTCATGCATGCAACATAACAGCTAAGATGAAAATGGAATTATTGCGGTGTGTTTCAAGATTCAAGAGAGAATAATTTATTCCATCTGAAGTAAGTTTAGTTTGTTTAATTCCATATCTCACCAACCATGCAGGATTGTAATTAGAGGACTGAATTTTTTGATGGAATCTGAATTGGAAATTTGGAATAGCAATCTAGGTGCAAAAAGACAACTACTAATTAAATGTTTTCCTCAAAATAAAAGGTATAATTATTAAATGTGCAAAGTAAAAATGCTTAAATGGGTGGAATTAGATCTCTTATTTTTTAAAGCATACATGGTAGCTTATCAAGTTATTATGCATGCAGAGGAGCAGAACTAGAAAATTGTAAGCGCTATTAAAATTTAAAATGCATAATGCATGTATAGGACTTGAACTCAAATCTTCACAAAAATAAATTGAAATTCTAACTATTAGGTTTTAAATACAGATGTGATAATTTATGAGAGGACTAAATCATATAAAAACTTTATGAAAAACAAAAAATTCAATTAAATTTCTATAGGAGACACAAATTAGCCATATTCTTGGAACAAAACTTTAAAGATAGAATTATAATGGAATCTTTGTGAAGTAGGCCCCTATTAAATTATGAAGGTTTTAATTTAAGCGCTGTTTATCTTAAAAAACAAATCATAGCTATTTATTATGTTGACATTCATAACTTAACATGAAAATGGAATAATAATTGCTCCATGAATTGCTTATGTTGCCATTATAAAGACACTGAACGACAAATTTGTAGCCGTTCGATTGAGATCGTACGGTTCAGATGTTTAGAGAAACTTTCTCTATTTTCTTTCTCTGTGAGCCGTTTGAGCCGAGCTGATCTGAGTCGGCTAATTTTGATCGGTTTGGGTCCGATTTGCTTTAAGATCTATGGGATAATGGGATGCGCTTTAATGTTTGTGTGCACGGATTTTAAAGCAGATCAGACGGTTATGGAACCCATCGGACGCAAATTTAAGTCGCTGCTATATGTAGCTAATTTAGGCGAGCTGGCGAGGATTTTTTGTTCTTTCATTTTTGTCAATTCCTTTTTTCTTTGTTTTATAGACAAAGTTGGTGAGGGATTGCGTTAAAAGCTGAAAGATTGCACTTCATTTTATCTAAAAAAAATATCAATTTTGTCATTTTCTTTAGATAACACGTTGATTTGTTAGGTGCTTGACAGGATTTCAGTGTTTATATCCTTCAAACTTAAAATGATTTGTAAATTTCTACCTTTTTTCAGTTTCATTTCTCAAATATTGGTGTTTTTTTAAAAGAAAAAACATGTTTCACTCATCTGCATTAACACGTACTGTTGAACTCATTCCTATTAACACTATTTGAACATATAAAAAAAAAAAATCTAGAAATAAGAAGTAAGTATTTTAATTATAGATATAAAAAAGTGATTATTCTGCTATTAGCATCGGCATAAGCAAAAAAAAAATATATTGGCAGGAAAAACTTGTGAAAAAGAAGTGAGAAATCTTTTTTTTCTAATTTATATTTCTGCTATTTTTTATTTATTTCATACATGTAAATATGTAATTCTTGCCAACAACAGCGATAAATACATTTACATGCAATTCTAAATACATTTAATTCAACTAAATTAGTTGGAACCGTATTATATTTTGTAATAACGACATTGCTTGTTTGTCTTGGAGAACAAAGTGGGTCCGATACCCATCGGACCTACTTTTAGGTTTAGCGAGCTCCACAACCGTCCGATCCATCTTAAGATCTGTGCATACGAAAATTAAAGCAAATATATATGAAATTTAAAGCATTGCACACGGCTCTTAAAGCAGAATGAACGGTGATTGAACCTGTCGAACAAAAGTAGGTCCGATGGGCATTAGACCTACTTTCAAGTCCTTTAAGAAACCTCAAATTTCTCTTGATGAGAAATATAGGTATTATGTTAATGTTATCATATTAATATTACTTGTCTGATATAACAAAAATTGACATATAACCAATTATTATAAAGGCACCAACCATGGGATGGAGAATCCATGGATGCAATAATATGATATGGCCCCAACTTGCTATCTTTTGGTAGTTCAAGTAATAAATTTTGAAGATTGTAAAGTACATCTTCATAAAAGAAGTCCAGCCCTTTAGCAACATTTTTTATTTGGTCTCTTAAATTCAGTTTTTTTATTTTTCTCTCTCTTCATATTATATCTGATATTAGAATGTCACAGTTGCAAATTTTATATAAATGGATATTCATTGACAATGAATTAATTTGATAATTTTAGTAACTGTTAAAAATAAGTGATAGTTTTTAAATCCGACACTTAAATATATGATATATACTTAATCTATATCATACTGAGACAAAAATGGATTAAATTTGATATAAATTTTTATTATTTATCAAGGAAGTTCAAATTTGTAATGGTTCGTATTTACTGCTATTTTATGGAATTTCAAATGAAACTCTAATTATATAAAACTTGATATATACATACCTACAATGATAACTGCATGTCTATACATTTTTTTCTTCTATTTTATAAGTTTATTTTTAATAAATATTGTTGTCAATGTTGTTAAGTTAAAGATATTATCAATAAACATTACCTATTTTATGCAATATAATTTCGTTTCTTTCATATCTCATCACGTCTCACATTATTTATCTTTGTTTTTAAAGTTCAAACAATCAACCGAACTGCTCAACATGATCTTCATATATTGAATGTATTTGCAGACCAATTTTTATATTTTTTTTACTATTAAAATCAATGTTGGTAGATCATCCAAAAACAGTAATTTTGTATCTAACTTAAAAATTGTAAAAGATTTTCAAAAATTAAAGTATTTGGTCTCCAAACATATTATAATATGTAGATTATAATAAGTAAATTGTTCTCCAACTATATTTAATTATTTTGCAAATGAAACATTAAATATGACACTAGAGCATAACTAAAAATGATATTCTTTTATAGGCTTCTACATTATTCATGTGACACATGCATATATAGTTGTGGCCTACTAAATAATTGCTAGTCAAAATCATTTATTATATAGTAGGAGGAAAGAGACATGCCACTTGAAGCAAAAACCCTGTATCTATCAACTTATTAAACAATGAGAGCGTTTCATCAAATTTTGATGATGAGCTGTTCACCCTTTTCAGAGACAATTGCTCACATATATAATAATTATTGAGGAGGGTTCAAATACACTCAAATTTCTATGCTTCTATTTACTTCTAATTTTTTATCTTTTTTATTTTTATTTGCAAAGTCTGAATAGTCGATCCGAACCGCTCAACATGATATTCATAATAAAATATGTCTGAAGATCAAATTTTATATTTTTTAGATTTTTTAACTATTTTTTAAGCTAGGTACAAAATCATTGTTTTAAGGAGATTATGGACCATCCGATAAAGTGATTTTGTACCTATTTTAAAAATAGTAAAAAAATTCTACAAAATATTAAATTTGGTTTCTAAGTATATTTTATTAGAAAGGTCATGTTGATCGGTTCAGATCAACTGTTCGGACTTTAAAAATGAAGATAAAAAACTGAAAGTAAATAGAAGCATAAAAATTTGAGAGCATTTCAACCTTCCTCATTATTATTATACCCAATAAGCCGCTGTATATATAATAATCATTAATTGAGTTTATATGAATATTTTAAAGTGTTGTGGTTACCGGATAACTTGGATGTAAAGTAATGGTTTGCGTAAAATTAAATTTAACAGTGCTACCTCAGAAAAAGGACAATTTTGATGTCAGAGATAAAATATAACAAAATAAAAAAATTAACAAGCTGAACATTGAAACATTCTCTTCTGTTTTTTTTTTTTTTTTTCTGTTTTGTTTTGTTTGAACAATCAATTAAGAGTGAGCATATGGTACTATGCATATCATAGGTTGATCCGTAATTCGAGTCAATATTTCCGTTTTCAAAGCCTTAATAGTCGATATGAACTGTTCAACATGATCCCCATATAAATATCTACTTGCAGATTGAATTTTATATTTTTTAGAATTCTTTTGTTATTTTTTAAAATATGTAGAAAATCACTTGATCTGAAAATTCTGGACCATCCAAAAACAGTGATTTTCTATATATCTTAAAAATAGTAAAAAAATTCTAAAAAAATATAAAATTTGGTCTGCAAGTACATTCATATGAAAATTATTTTGAAAGGTTAAGATCGACCGCTAAGATTTTAAAAATGAAAATATTAATCTATATTATGAACTAAATCGTGATATGCATAGCACCATAGACTCACTCATCAATTAATATGTAACTGTAAGTCATAATTTCACATGTGCCCCTGTAAAACCTCAAGATGTCAGGGCACCTTAATTAACCAAACCACCAAATTATATATTACATATGACTGGCATTATTTCATAAATATTTGACAAGTTATTTGCAAAAATGAAATATTATTTTTCTTGCAATTTATTGTTATTTACCGACCATTGTGAAGTAATGTTGTATGGCTTAACATAAAACTGGGCGACTAAGTAACAAGTCAGATAATTAAAACTACAAGTATGAAACAATATTTGTGAGGGTAAAAAGTGATTATCCGTGAGAGTACACCAACAAAAAGTATTATTTTTAAACATATCGGTATTACCGACAGGAGTATCCGCAATAATACTCTTGCGAATACCCTCGCGGATACTAATAGTAATATAGTAACTAATCTATAAAACCGTTAGTTACTATATTATAATACAGTAACTAATGGTTTTATAGATGATCTATAGATGCATCCACAACAGTGAAATACTGGTAATAATATTGTTCTGATGATATATATATATACGAATCAAGCCTTGTATAAGGCCGATTAACAAGCAATTCAAAGAACTTCGGTAGATGTAACTATTAGGTCGGATATTTAATTACCGGTAAACTAAAAGTGCAAAAAATGTCTAGAGTTAATTCGGAATAAGTTAAGAAAGAATAACTTACTTTATATTTACTATGCCTATAAAGCTCACTGACATAAACATTTATTTTCGAACATCTTACTTTTAAGACAGATTAAATTAAATCACGATTTAACTGTTAGGTCAGATATTTAATTACCGTTAAACTAAAGACACAAAACATGCTTTAGAGTTAATTCAGAGTAAGTTAAAAAAGAATAACTTAGTTTATATTTACTATGCCTATAAAGCTCACTAACATAGACATTCATTTCCGAACATCTTACTTTTTAAGACAGATTAAATTAAATCACGATTTAAACTACGTACGTACTAAATAAAATGTAATATGTGTGATATAAGATGGGATAAACAACTTAATTTTTCTTAAGTTTAAGTTTAAGTAGCAACCAAACATAACCAAAGTCCGTTAATTCTCTTCAATTCAAGCTTGCTTTAAAAAATATTGCAAGAATGCACTTTTTTTAAGGTTAACGGACAAAACGCCTGTTAACAATTGTATCAAAATTCAAAACAATGTTTGTACAGCAACTCATCTACTTGCATTTTTTTTTTGTATGACACTAGATTACACTCTTCATTTTTAAAATTTAAACAGTCAATTCAAACTGTTCAACATGATGGATATATTAAAATGTGCTTGAAGATCAAATTTTACATTTTTTTTAATTTGTTTACTATTTATTAAAATGGGTATAAAATTCAATAGTCTGAAAACAACGATTTTGTAAAATACTTAATAAATAGTAAAAAAATTAAAAAAAAAATATATAAATTTGATCTGCAAACACATTTTAATATATTCATCACGTAGAACATTTTGGATCAGCTGTTTAGACTTTGAAAATTTTGAAAATGTAGAATATAATCTGGTGTCAAAAAAAAATGTAAAAATATCCCTCCTCTTGCAAGAAAAAAAAGGTATTAGCGCACAAGGCATCAATATCTATACTTGGAGAACAGGGTAGGTTCGATGAACTCTACGACCATTCGATTCTTATTAAAATACGTGCACCCGGAAATTGAAAGGAGTATGACAGGAGTATGCACGTAAGTAGAACCCTCCTCGTGGGCTTTACTTTCAATACCTATGACAGAGATGTTTGCACTACCCTTTTAGGCCCTAGCGAAGTTTGATGTTGACAAAATCAATTTGTAGTAATTAGGCGTGTATACAACAAAAACAAAATTTGCTGATTGGTCCCCAAAACCCAATATGGGCATTAATTTAATTAACTAATGTAGTAATAATATACATCAAAATGTTACAGACTTAACATAGAGCAAGCAAAAATTATACAAGGTCTTCTACAAATCATAGAGCATTTTACCTCTTGCAAGAAACAGCTTATATTTGGGGTAAACCCAAAAAAAAAAAGGTTGTTAAAAGAATTTCGCAGTAAGGCTCTGTTAAATTAAATCGAGGAATTGAAATTCCAAAAATCAAATTTACTCGTCCTCGTATTCTTCAACCGGCAGTGTTGGAGTTTTTGAGCACATTGTATTGTTGTGAAGCTCTTTCATTTTTTCAGGCAGACTGCACTTCCCTGCAATTTATTCACATTCCAAGATTTCAACAAAGGAAATTCATGAAAACAACATATATTATGTCCAAAATCAGGATTATCAGCATACAACTGTAGGCAGAGGTTCTACCAATGCACAAGACATGGCTTAAACTGCACCTAATATGTGACTTTGTTCCCAGTAACTATTTGTTTCCCCAACATAGGGAGCCCGTCTACAATATTCCTTGTTGTCACTTCTATGGATTAGATATACCAGTTGCTTCTAGTAGTTGCATTATTATTTTTCTTTTCACAGGGGTTCTGCTTCATTGTATTTCTTTTAGTCTTTAAGGTAAACTTTACCATGTTTTAGAAAACCTACTCCTTTATTTATTATAGAAAGCTCAAGTTGGCCTTATTTGAGGCATTTAACTTTTGCTTCTTCATTTAGATTGATCACTTTATTAGTAATCCATCAAGAGATTATTTTAGTAAAATAATAAGTTGGCACAGGAATGCTACAATTGATAAAGAGGTCTAATTGAAAGTTCAATAGCTTTCTCCAATGAAGAGGGTATGAAATGGTTAACAAGAAAGACACCTCAAATACTACAATTGTTCATATTATTTAAATCGGATCTTTTGAAAATATACCTTTGAATGTTGATTGAAGTGAAGTGAAAAATGCATCATAATTGTTGTCATACATATCAAAATCTTCTAAATATCCAATTTCCCCATCAAAACTTGAAAATGCATATTTCCCCACTAAAAACAAATTTCTCTCATTCCCCATTTCTTTAATCTAATTTCAATCTTTTATTTGATTATTTAGAATAACCCAGTTTTTAAACTTAAAGTATTAAAAGTTTTATTTAATTGTAAACTGTTAAATAAATAACCTAGTTTACAAATCCAGTAGCTAAACTTGCACATTAGCATTTAACATTTGATTGATTAGAATGCAAAAGAATATTGATAGTAGTTGGACATTAAAAAATGTGGTCATTGAAGAGAAGGGTAAAAAAGTCCTTTCATCTTAAAATAAAAAATTAATAATAAGTTCAAATAAAAGTTTAAAATTAGATTAAAGACGGGAAATAAAAAAGGTTATTTGTTTTTTAGTGGGGAAAAAACAATTTTCGAGTTTTGATGGAGAAATTGGATATTTAGAGAAGTTTTTGATGGGTACAACAACAATTATCCTAATTTAAAATGAAGAAATAAGAAATTTGAGTGTTATGATGTGGAAATAGACAATTTAGAATATTTCAATGGGTATAACGACAATTCTCCCTTATTATTATACCTCAACAAATCTATCAACAACTAACTAGTTCAAACTTAAAGCCGCATTTTTATACATTAACTTGATTTTTACTTCAATTTAGGTATAGTGAGTGACAAAATAGACAATGTTTAACAGAACACAAATATTTGCATGTCTCTAATCTATAAGTTGAGCCTAATTTGCAACCATGTCAGATACAGTTAGTGTTATACAAAAGCAATATAGCACCTAATTAAATAATATTAACTTGTGCAAAATTTGGTACCTGAACAATGTGGTATGACAACAGCAATGGAGGTTGCAGTACATGCAGGATCACAAATTGCCTTGTTATCTTCATGATTGACATTCATGGATAGCATCCATGAACCAATTGTGACATCCTCGTTGCTAAACATTCTTAAACTATACAAACATCATGCAAAAACAAGAGATTAATAAAAACAGTTTCAAGGAAAGGTATCTTATATTTGTAATTAGTAATTGATATATTTGGAATTATTGCTAATACAACAAAAAAAATTCATATATATTTTTTTTAAATTTACCCATATCTTTAAGATTACTGTTGTAGAGAATTAAATTCAATTATTTGGAGAACTTTCTCCAACACACTAATCTAAAAGTAGGTTTTATCTGAAGGCATCATTATAATGTTGCATATTAATTATCTATAATGAGAAATATTTGGTACTGCAATTTATGGATGTACAGTAACATAGTTATTAAGTATCAAAACGTACGTATCATTTTTTGCAGCAGCTAAAGCAGCTACCACATCAGAGGAAAGAGCATATATCGGTCCATATGCATGTAGGAAGTATTCATTGCCGATTAAATCCCCTTTACTCTCATACCTAGCATTACGTGCCAGTTAAAAACAATTACAGCAAGAAACTATTTTTATATGAACTGTAAATGAACTCATGAAAAATACCACTTCATCTTGGGGTCAGTGATCACTGGGCCCTTTTTCATGCAACCTATGTAAGTCATGCGATGCGCTCGATCCTTGCCAAGAAGTGTTGCCAGTCTATCTGGTTACATTATTGGAGATATAGAAGAGACAATAGGAGTTAAAGAAATATTGACAAATTCAAACTTGCACCACCACTCAAATAACCTTAAAAGTAAATAAAGTGTTATATTTTAAATAAACTTTTATATTTTAGTCATTATTTTTTAGTTTCAAGGAATCCTTTCGCCATAGGAGTGTTCTTGCATGTTATTGGTTAGCAAAAGCCCTTCTAATTTCCAGGTAGTCTAATTCCATTGTATTTTTCGAGGAAAATCAAGTACAGAAGCCCAACTGTATAAATGAAAAGTTTGTTATATCATTATTACCTGGACGTAAATAGATGTCATCGTCAGCTTTTACATAAAAGTCAGCATCAAACAGATCAAATGCTGCTTTGAAGAACGCTAACCTAGGGATAATATCATTAATAAAAAATATTAAATTATGTATTTGTTATAGATACTTTTTTTTATTAATACAGTACAGTAAACCAATCTTGCAATGAGCCAATCCAGACTATACTACCTTTTTTAATCCTATCTTGGTTAAATTAGCCCTCCGTCATACAATAAGCATTGATTTAACAAAATTCAACTTTAGTTAAGCCTAAACTATGAAATTAAACATCAAATTAACCATTTTTTCCTACAAACAGTGCCCTGACTAATCCCAGGTTGACAAGCACAACTGCACAAGTGAATGAAAAACCAGTAAACACAAGTCCAGCAACTAAAAGGAAAATACCAAAGTGGTCAAGTTAATTACGCGCAGATGACAGCAAAATTTTTTTGGGAAGGATGAAAACAATTGTAAGGTTTATGACTTACGTCTTGTGTGGACGCTTTGCATGATCTTCATCAATATCAATAAACATGAAATCATGATACATGTCGGCCTCTTTTTGAAGCTCAGACATATTTTTGGGATCTTCTGTGCGTCCAATAACAAACCTAAATGCTAAACCAGTTCCATGCTCCAAGCTGCCAAAACAAAACACACTAAAATAAGACAATTGTAGACAAGGTAACTAATCCTTCTTTATTTCTGCTTTTGTAATTTTGCTTCTACCAGTCAGTAATGAGTGTTATTTTTCCTATTTAAGTGTACTGATATGTGTCAGTTGGCAGCAGTTTTTGTTTGGTTTGAGAATTTTTTGTGGAACATGCCGACAATTAGCTGTTGCCTTAATTTACTATTGCAGTACTCTTTATATAACACAAGGCTGCTAAAATAGTAAATTAAGTCCATTAAACAGAACACTGAAATGCCCACTTTATAAAAGTACTGAAATAGAGCTATTTCCTTAATTGTTGTTTCAATACAAAACCAAAAGCTACAAAATAGCCTCCTCTATTTCAAGTATTTATGATAGACAAACCTTGTCTTTCAGTTCATCTGAATTAAAAAAATTGCATAGTGATCCCCATATTTGTTTATGTCATATATGCAGAGATCAACCACTGAATAGGAGAAAACCAACTGTACATTCTAATAACAAGATCCACAACTTCTAACCTGACAAGCCCATCAGGATCAGGCGGGAACCAGGTGCTTCTAAGCACAGCCCGTCTGTCAGCAGATCCAAAATCAGTCTGAACTCCCACAAGACCAACCACCTTCGGCCTCGCGGGTGTCTCGACGCCAGCCGAGTTGGAGAGATGTGTGCGCAGAGAGTCCTCGGCTCGGCCGCACCGGTAAACCGTGACAGTCTTGGTGGGAGCAGGGGACGCAGAGAAGGCGTAGACAAGGCTGGAGACGGCGAGGATCAGAGAGAAACCGGAGAAGATGAAGAGGAACCGCCTGGAGGGGAAGGAAGAGGAGGAGTGGAGATGGTGGTGAGGTTTGAAGCGCTTGGATTTGTCTTTGTCGTTGTCGTCAGTGGCAGTGTTGTAGTAGGGGAGCTGGTGCGACCGCATTTGGGGAAATGAGATCTGATTGATTGGTTGTTGATCGGCGCGAGAGAGGAGGGAGGAGTAGAGAAAGAGAAAGAGTCTCTCTCAAGTCTCAGTCTCAAAGTGACGGAAGTCTTATTATGAGAGAGATGTTGGTTTCCGTACGAATTGAAGAATTGCGTAATTGTTCTGGGCCAACACTGGAGCTGCGTAGAAAGGCCCAGTTTTATGAAGATTTATTGCTTTTTTCAGGAAAACCACGAGACGGGGGCCCAAGTGCCCAACTCGCTTTAACTTTTACTGATCTCGTTTAAATGGGAGCAGCTTGGTTCCCATGCTCATTGGACTCAAACTGGGTCCGATGAGTTCCACAACCGTCCGTTCTGCTTTAAGATCCGTGTGCACTATATTAAAGCGAACACGCACGGATATTAAAGTGACACGCACGTATCTTGCAGCAGACCGGACGGTTATGGAACCCATTGGACCTAGTTTGAGTCCGATGGGCATCGGACCCAAGCTGCTCCCCGTTTAAATACTTTTTGGGTTCTTTATTGAGGGAGCGGTTGCATAAAACAAGGAATAGATTAACAATAGAACTAATTTTAAGTTTGAAAATAGTAGTAGTGAGAAAATTTAGAAAAGATAAATAAAGGATAATCTATATTTGTTAATTCAAACACACAAACGAAAAATAATAGCCTGGAATAATGTTAATTTGGAATAATGACTATTCTTCACCCATCCAAACGCGGGTGCATGTCCTCTGAGATATCTCAATTTTTGCGTGACCGACGTGTCCAGTGTCTATTCGGGGAACATAGAGGGGCCAGTATTATTTGTGCTTTGAGATTTGTGCAGAACGTATTTCAACGATTGAGATATTTCAGAAAGTCACGCAAAGTTTGAGATATCTCAGAGGATGCGAATTCTCCAAACGAACCCTAATTCTATTGCAGTCATTGCTCATTAAGGAAACAGACGCCAAGTGGGTTAGTTAAAGTTTGTCCTTTTCGTGGATTTTAAATCTTAAAACTATAAATGCTTTAATTAAAATAAGATATCCTATCATCAATCCAAAATTTTTGGGATGAACGGGTGGGTTATTTTCTTGATCTAGATTATGTACGTACTATTACTGAATAATAAAACTTAAATCTGAAAAGCTGCTAGTTGGGTAAAACTATTCTCATTCGAAGGTTAGCTTGTTTTTCTCCATCAGCCCATCAAGTCAAAAGTAATGTTGATCACAACTTTAATTTATTGGTCAAGGAAACATAAATCCATTACAAGTTTTATTTGTACGACATCTATACCCATGAATTAAATTTTATTGTCTTATTTTTAACCCCCTCAAACCTTCAAATGGGATTGAGCCCTTAATTTACATTAACGAATCAGTATTAACATGTGATGTAGATTGTATAATGACAATTACAATTTCCAAGATAAAATGGTGTTACTTTCCGATTTAGGAACTACAAATATTGCTATAGATTTTTGACGTTTCTAATACCAAGTCAACTCAAATAACGTAAACAACCATCTGCTGCGAAAAAAAACTTTACTGATTCGAACAAACTACAATATATTATTTTCCAATATTTTGTGGTCAATCGTGGCTTCCGTTGCACTGACCCTAAGGCATTGGCACCACAAAAGAAAAACATGAAAGCACAAAAGAACAGACTGGATACAATAATTCAAAATTCAATTCCCAGCTGAAATACCAGTGCAATATAATACACAACTCAATTAAACGTAAGACATCCTTTAACACAAGTATCATCTCAAAGGGTTTCAATTAACAAGGTAAATATAATATTACTATATTACCAAACCCCCCCCACCAAAAAAAAAAAAAAAAAAAAAAAAAGCAAAAGTAACAATGTTAAAAAATAATAATAACTTTCAAGTAATAGATTTAGTCTGACTAGGCTATCTTTTCCCTCTGCGGAAGAGCAACTAAAATCTACAATTCTATGCCGAAACCTCCTTCCACCCAAATCCAGCCACCAGACTAGCAAAAAAGATTGTTTTGCCCCTTAAAGCCATATCAGTCTATTTTCACCGATGCATATATTTTCCTGACAAACCAGAGGCATGCATAAAACCCGATTGTACCTGTCAGCACAAAGAAGGCATACGACGCTATCAACATGTACCCAAAATAAAGTATACCAGACACAAATTTGGTTATCTCCAGCTTGGTGAAGAAATAAAACACAGCATAGGCAAACAGGTACAGAGCACTGGACCCAGCTGTCAGGTATGCGCGCCACCACCAGTTGTAATCTTCACTACACAACTGGAAGTAGCAGAGCACAATGGTAATCTCGGCACATGTGATTAGTAGAATAATAAATACAATGAAGAGGAAGCCGAAGATGTAGTAGAACTGGTTGAGCCAGACCGAGGTCAGGATGAAGAAAAGTTCAATGAACACCGCACCAAATGGCAAAATCCCACCAATCAAAATTGAGAATACTGGCTGCATGTACCAAGCCTGCTCTGGAACCTGCCTTGGGATCTTGTTTGTCTTTACTGGATCCTCTATAGCAGGCTTTTTAAAGCCCAAGTAACTTCCAACAAAAACCAGAGGCACTGAGATACCGAACCAAAGAAGCACCAATGCAAACATGGTACCAAATGGTACAGCACCAGACGACTTCTCACCCCAGATGATTGCATTCAACACAAAGAAAACTGCAAATACAATACCGGGAAACATGAACGCTGTTTTCAAGGTGATTTTCTTCCACTCAGTGCCCTTGAACATCTTATACAGACGCGAAGAGGCATACCCGGCAAACAACCCCATAAACACCCACAACAACACCATAGCAGTCATTAAACCACCACGGTTGGAAGGGGAGAGAAATCCCAGGAGGGCGAAAATCATGGTGACAAGTGTCATGCCGAAGAACTGGACACCAGTGCCCACATACACACACAGGAGGCCAGAGTGGACGGGAGGCCTGAACACGTCACCATGAACGAGCTTCCAGCCGGTCTCTTCCTGGGCCTCTTCCTGGGAATCAAGCTGGTTGTAGTTGGCAATGTCCTTGTAGAGGGTGCGCATCATGATCATGGCAATCATGCCGGAAAGGAACAGCACGATCATGAGGGAGTTGATGATGGAGAACCAGTGAATTTGGTCGTCGTTCATCAGCAGGTATGTGTCCCACCGTGAGGCCCACTTTATATCACTCAGCTGTGTCAAGGGTAGAGTCAGATGTCAGAATAACTCACCTTGGCAATATCAATGCAAACAAAAAAAAATAACTATAAAAACAAGAGGTGGTTATAATTAAAATCACTGATGTAAAATGAAAGAGTTGGACAGCAGGTCACAAATAATATTTGTTCTCAACTAGAAAGGACAAAAAATGGTGTCTCTGTCCCGACAGGAGGTGACCTTTATCGAAATTAGCTAATGAGAAGGGGGTATAATTGGAGTGGAAGAATACAATATGGTAAAATCATCTTCGGCATGCAGTAGCACATGCAATTCAGAAAGAAAGAAAAACATACTACTTTGACCACCAGCTATTGTTTATTTCTTCTCTCTTTTTCCCACTCTAAGTTCCATGCAAACATTAGCCATAAGAATAAATTGGAAACATATTGAATAAAAGTGCCAGGCAAAGATCCTTAAATGAGGTAGAAATATTAAACTATATATAAAAACTATGCACTATCAAGAAATTCAAATTAAGGATAAACATTGGATAAATCGGGGCCAATTGCACAATTGCAATCCAATGAGCTCACAGATGAGACTGAAACATGAGCCAAAAAGTTCATTTAACCATAAGCTTAGAGCAGCATACAAGAAGAACTTAAATTCAATAGTTTTTGTAATTTTGGACGAGATTTGTGAATAAAAAATTGATTGAAAAGAGATCAAGGAAAATATTAAGTACCACAAAGGTGACATCATAAGAGAAGACGACATACTGATCAGCAATTACTTCCTGAGGGGTGTGGCTACCTGGGGTTATCTTAGTTGTTGGGTTACAAGTTATCAATTTTGGGTTCTTCTCGTCCCATTCGCCGGGTTGATGCTTTGTACTGCAATAAAAGAAAAACGCAAGCTTTTTACAATCTTCAACAAAAGAAAAGATAACATCCCTGCAAGGAATCTGAGAAAGCTGGTTTTCAGAACAAAAGTTACTAGTGCAGGGATATTCTTGCCTGTCTATTAAGTTTACAGGGTATTGCAAACTTATTAAACCCATAGTTTTCTGTTTGCACAAAATAACAACTCCAGAGGCATATATTCACTTAAATGACTATGAAGATACAACATTTACAAGTATCAAGAACTATAAATTTACAAACTAAAATATAATTATAAGGGCATACCTGCTTGGAGTCACCTCAAAGCCCACAATGCGGGATTCTTCTGAGAGCTCTTCTTTATGGTACATCACTCTGAAGCTCAAGTGATTGTTTATGAAATACTGATCATCATTACCCTGGCGACATACAAGAGATGTATTTATAAATCTCAGGCATTACTACTGCAAGTGTACTTTAGACAAGTTCATACTCAATTGTGAATCCCTGCAAAATCATCACATATACACCCTGCAAACGTAATAGATAATCTATGTTCCCTGCAAAATAAGGAAAACATCTTAAAACCATTCTCAAATAAAACCTCATTTTAGATCTCTTTTTCTGTTCCATAGGTCTGTGCATGAGCACAAGCAGTGGATATTGGAAATTGTCGCTTGCTTTTGAGGGCACATAAGATGTTTCTTAATTTGCAGGTTATGTATAAATTTAAGAGCTCTGAAGGGCCCAAACAAGAAAAAAAAAATTAAAAAACATAATTTGGAAGTTACCTTGTAACCGACTCTGTAGCCGTGTTCGTAGCTGGGAGTTTGGCTCCCATCCCTTCTTTGCCGAGGAACAGCAACTGGCAAATTGTCCAATATCCTAGTATTAAAAATAATTTCAATTAAACCAACAAACTTCAAATGACTCACACTGTGACTACTATGAAAAATGTTTCAATAAAAATCAATTTTAACCCATATATCAAGTTACTCCACTTGGCAAACACCAAAATAAATGCCAATGATGTAACCAACAAGAGGCTACCATTTTTTTTTATTAAAGGGCCCCGGTATACCATAGCATCATGTAGACGATATTCTCGAGAATTGAACCTGTGTCTCTGAAGAGAGAGACGAGGGCTCGTGCCACTGCACTAAGCCCACAGCTCTTAAGACTACCAAAAATTAACTCAGCATTGGTTGATACTGGTAATAATATGGTTAAGCCACACTCTGACATCGATGCAAAAATATATCATAGCAATAAACTGATAGTAAAAAAACTATAAGAATATTTAGACTTACATGTTGACCCGGTACTCATCATCAATCTTCTCTTTGAAATTCTTAGCAGTCTCTTTGCTGAGCTTTTTCCTGCATGCTACTTTACAACTCTCGTCCCGTCTCATCTTAAACTGTTTTTTGTATTCATAATGAAACCTTGATACATTGGCAGTAACCGAAAACAAAGATAATGTAATGGTTTGGTACTGTTTTCCTCTGGTAAACCAAAAGACAATCTGATCACCTTTTAGAGACTTTTTTTTTTAATCTTAGCTGGATTCTGCTGCTTAATCTAAATAACTGAAGGAGAACAGACAGATTTAAGGTAAGTGGGGCCTAATTAGTTAACTGTGACATAATTACACAACTCAGTGTTTGTAAAGGTGAAATAGGATGACAACAGGGGTCCAGTCCTTCGGAAGTCTGTTTTAACTGAGACTTAATTCTGCTAAATCAGGCTTAGACCTAGGTTTATTACACATTAAACAATGACATGCAGAAATATTTACTGCATAAACAGAATTCTCAATGCGATCGCCATGAAGAACCTCCCCCAAATTCTCAGCACTGTTCAAGATCTTCTCAGGCTTGCAATAATCCAAGAAATAGTAGTCATATGGAAGCTGAGTCTTTGTTGAAGAAAGTTTATTTACTTTCACTTGAAGCTCATCATCCTAAAAGGAAACAAAAAAAAGTATGATAGAAATTGTGTTACTAAGAGGAAAAACACAGTTAAGTAGTGTTTTTTTTTTAAAAAAAAAAAAGGCATCAGATGCCCAAGTTAAGTAGTGAAATAAAAAGTCCTTACAAATTGTTTATATAAAAAGACTAATTAAGTCACGGTACTTAATAATTAAGCATTTATCTTCAGCTTCATTTGTTGCTTCCACAAAAACCTTATGCCCCAGAAGAACAAAGAATTTTTTTTAGCACAAGACAATGGTACTAGGTTTCCAATCTGTGACCGCATAAGGGTGTCTTACCCAGTTGTAATAGGTGTGTAATTCTCCCGAGAACAATGAACTAAGATTTGTTCTGAAGAAGATATTCTACCAAATCAGTTAAGAAATTAAATCCATCTTTTATTCCTACTAGTGATTATTAAACCAGAAAGAAATATATTTGGCAGGCATGATTTGATGGATCAGAAGTCAAAGCACAAAGCCTGAATGTTTTTTTTACTGATAATAAAAGCCGGAATCTTCACCGGTAATAAAGAGAGCACAGCGAATAAAAAGTCTGTAATATATTTCAGTGAGAAATGCAGTTAATAACTCTTGAAACAGATCCAACTGTTTGTTCACTTGATCTAATGAGATGCCCAATCCAAACATCGAACCATCACAGATCTATCGATACATCAGTTCAACCTACGAACTTCACCTCTAGATCCATACTGAGGCTTCCATTTCGAACAAAAAGGATAAAACCCTGGGTAAAGTATCCTAACCTTTTGGAAATCGCGAGGTGCGACTCCGGGCAGGTAGAAGGCGGTCGCAGGAGAAAGTACGAGAAAGAGGAGGCACGCGAGGAGCACGTGCGCCAAGGTCTCCCCTGGTTTCGCCATTGTTTCGGAAGGGGATATAGACAGATAGAGGAAGAGAGGGGTCTAAGATTAGATCAATGGATGTTATATGCGACTAGGCGTGAGCGACAAGGAGAGTGAATGGAGACAAGATTTTTTTTTTTTATTATTTTCTTCGGAAAAATTCTTCTAAGGGACTCGCTTGGCGTCCCAGATTACTTCACCATGATTTGGCATTAGGGGGGGGGGGGGTATTACTCAGTGTTGTAAAAAACGGTGGTAATGGCTGTTTAATCGGAAACGGCGATCAAACTGTTACGAATACACTTAATGGATGTCTGTTAACGGATAAAAACGATTAATCGGCTGTTTTTTCCGATTAATCGTCCGTTTTACCATTTAATCGTCTGTTTATTCCCGTTTATTTCCGTTTTTTCCATTTATTCCATTGAATATTTTTTTTCCTATGATAGTGTGTGATAATAAAATTTATAAATAATGTATTATAGTTTTATTTGTACTTGAATATACATCCAATATTTTTTATATATGTTTTTTTTTCTTCTTACTTACTTTGAAATTGATTAATTCTTCTATTATTTATATATCATATATTTTTCTTACTTACTGATGTAATTTTTTAAATTAGTATGACATGTTTATTTATGAAATTAAGTTATTATCATAAATTAAATTTAGTGATTTTATGTTGGAATATTTTTTTTCTTTCAAATAATATGTTATTAGTATTTGAAAAAGTTTTAAGTCTCAAATTTATTTTTCATTAAATAAATGTGTTACTTATATATGCAAAATGCTTATGTGTTAAGAAAAAATAAGCGGAGTTTCATGTTATAATAATAAAACTAACTTAAATTAAGTTTATTTGATAAGTTTAATGAGTTAAATAAATTATTTTTAATAAATTATGATATATATACATAAATTTAATAAAAACGTTAAATTGTCCGCATAATTCCGATTAAGCAGCCACATACCGATTAATTGCTTGGCGGCACCCCCGTCCGTCCGACGACTGCATACCATTATTTACAACACTGGTATTACTACAGAGGATGCGCATCACTTTACGGTTTGAGATTAAATCTCAACTGGTTTGAGATTCGGATGAAAATAGGGGGCACTATTATTAGACTTTGAGATTCGTGCCAAGTTAGAAGAACGGTCCGGATCCATTAAAAAGATAATCATTCTAAAAGATTCTCTTTTGCGGTACTACACTGGATACGAATTCGGGGGGTCAAAATGGTATATATAATATTCCGACTTTTATTTGAAAAATTAGATATGGATATCTAATATTCGAATATCTGTGTGAATATGGATACTAATATAATTTTGTGTTCAAATTATTTATATCTAAACATTAAATATATATCATATATTTTAATAGCTATTATAAAAAAATATTATTATTCACTATTATAATTACATAAATATTATGAACTTTAATATTATTTTAATAAATATTTGATCTGATTCATATCTGTATATGTATCCGACTAATATCGTATCTGGAAAATTCTGAAAGAATATGGATATGATTTTACTACTATCCGCTCCATATCTGCTCTGTTTTCACCCCTAATCGGCATAATCCCGAAAAATAAAATTCAGATCGAAAAAATTCTGACATATGTAGAATGAGATTAGACTATTTAATTAAATCTGACATGAATTTTAAAAAAATTGTGCATTTAAGATAGATCGAAAAAACATATTTTTGACTGAAATTAACTCATAAAGAATATTCTTCCCAAAAATGAATTGTTGATTTATGTAGTAATATAACGGAAGAACTTAATATTTATGTAGACTTTCTTATATTTCATGTCCATAAATTAATACGGTGTACATAATAATTTATTATATTGCATTAATTCTTGTTCTGAGGATTAAATATTGCGTAGTAATTGCTCTTTGTCTTTCACTTAATTAAGAGAAACATTAAATTTTAATTAATGACTCGTTTGATAAATCAAGAAATAATGTCAGAATATTGCTAATTGATATCTATAGTTAACGATAGTGCTGTTTGGATATGAGTTGTAGTAGACTAGTAGTCATATTCTTGCACCAATATTTAAGATAGTGAAAATGTTATTTTGGTGAAATGTTTGTTGGACAATGAAACGATGAATTATGATAACGATGATGATGATGGTTATGGTGGTGTAATGCATTAATGACAATAGCTTACAACAATAAAATTGATAATAATATTGATGAAGATAGTAGCAGTCAGGGGCGAACTCAAGTGTAACCAGGGGGGCAACTGTCCCTCCTGGATTTTGCATTTTAGTGCAAGTCAGGATGTTTTGATCGATTTTGCTTTTTTCTAGAAATTTTTTTGCCCCGTTGGATGTTTAATTTATTGTTCAGGTTAAATTTAAGATTAAAATTAAAATAAATTTCTTCAATTATAATTAATATATCAAAAATTACAAGTCAGAATATTGAAAAGTACATATTAAAGCATTATTTTTTTGTTAAGTACTTAATTAGTTAATGGATTTGAACCCGATTCGATATTTTTTTGCCCCCCCCCCCCCCGACGAAAATTCTAGATCCGACCATGGTAGCAGTAGTAGTACAATTCTAGATCCGACCATGTTAGAGCTAATTGAACCTAAAAGTAGGTCCGATGGACTCCATCGGACCTACTCCTATCTCATAGTAAAAATGGTACTAAAGCGAATATCTTCAAATTGTTAAGTGTTGTGAACAGTTTAGTAAATAATCCTCTACTATTTAGGAATTAGGAGTGTCGAGGCCCGTTTTATCCATATAAAAAATTGTTTGTTACCGTTAAAAATAATTTATTTGGATATCATCAAGGCCAACAAGGATCAATAATGAGCTTTGTAACACCTTGCCTAATTTATTTTTCTATGAATAAATTAATGGACTCCTCTTTTCATGGCAAAGAGAAATTATGATCTCATGCACTTTGTTTGTCCTTGAAGGATGTGCCTATGGATTTTAAAGCCACGACCATGACTAGTTGATTTATAGAATTATAGGTGCTATATTGAGATTTGTGTTTGGTCCACTCATGCACGTGAAACTGTTCTATGAGATAATTTAGCTGATTGGTCTATATATATGTGTGTGTTACTCTCACTCCAAAAATTATGTTCAACTTTATATTCAAAATAATTCCTTTTCATTCCGTATACTTTATTTTTTTTTTTTAAATATTGTATCATATACATTGTCTTCTCGCCATATAACCCGCTCTTTGACTTGACAGTGGATCTTCTTCTTATAAACTATATATATGACGGGAGAATCCACTTACACTCTTTTTTTTATGACATCTATTTTTAAAATCCAAATAGTCAATTCAAACCGTTCAATATAATGTATATATTAAAATGAGCTTGCAAATCAAATTTTACATTTTTTTAATTTTTTTACTATTTATTAAGATGGGTACAAAAATTCAATGGTCTAAAAATAACAATTTTGTAAAATACTTAATAAATAAAAAATTTTACAAACTGTCCTACTTCTCAAAATTTTCAAACAAAATACCACTCCTCCAAAATAATTAACAAAATGCCCTTGTGGGATCCACATTTTCTCTTTTTTCCCTCTTTCTCCTCCTCCCTCCTATTTACTCTCACCAAATTTTAGCACCTCCTTTCTCATTAAACTTCAATGTGCACAAAATATACAACAAATATTTTATAGACATGCAACAAATTTTTCAATTAGATAGTTAATATATATTATCAAATATATATTTTTCAATTAGGCAACAACCAATGTCAATCAAAATAAAATATAATCAAGAGAATTACAATACAAAATCAAATCTTAACTGCATATGCTTATATTTGTATTTCATTTCAACTTTATCTCTCTCATATATAAAGTTCAAAATATTATTAAATTACAGTACCAACAAAATAAAAGAGTACAAAACATAAAACATGGATATAAATTGCAAATCATAAATTTAACGGTTTTTGTAATCTTCTATGTCCAATATTGTATAAGCTTTCAAAATTCCTACAATAAAAACAAATATTTAAGAAGTAATAAAATAAAGTGAATAATTTTAAATTAGAACAAATAACCAAGTAGCAGTTAATAAATTAAACTCGAACAAACTTACATTAGATTAAGGATAGTGTTAAACATACTTCAGTTTTTAACGGAAGATAATATCTCAAGTTGTGACACCTACATATCATATAATTTTGGTTAGAAAAAATAATTAATATTTGATACACATACAATAGAACTTAATGGGCGCTTAGAGGGATGAACAGATGCATACTAAGAGAGGCAAATCTATTATCAGATTTTGAGTTTAGAGAGGAAGAGACAGACATAGAAGGTGAAAAGCACTAAAATTTGGTGAGAGTAAATAGGAGGGAGGGGGAGAGAGGGGGAAGAAAGGGAAATGGGGACCCCACAAGGACATTTTGTTAATTATTTTGGGGAAGGGGTATTTTGTTTGAAAATTTTGAGAAGTAGGATAATTTGTAAAATTTTCCCTTAATAAATAGTAAAAAATTTAAAAAAATGCAAAATTTGGTCTCCAAATACATTTTAATATAAATATTATGTTGAACAGTTTGGATCAACTGTTTGGACTTTGAAAACTTTGAAAATATAGGATGTAATCTAATATCACAAAAAACAGTGTGAGTGATCCCTCATATATGATATATCTCCACATAAACTGTTTTTCCTGTTTTCATATTTGTTTCTCATAACACATTCTGAAAAATTTCAAGACTGACCATGTCTTGGAAATAATCAATACAATATGGTAGTTTATAAATTATCAATCGATTAATCAATACATAAAAAAGCTATGTAAATTAAAGACGAACAACTTTGGTTTTAACTTTTAACCAAACTGTTTGTTAATACTTAATAATTAATTAATGCCTCGTCTGGTTATGAGTCTCCTTCGTTATTTAGCTTTTTCCCTTTTTTGACAACCAAAACTTGAAAAGAACGCTGGGAATAAAGTGCTCTTCCTTCTTTTCTTTTCCATTTTTTTGTTGGTAAAGAGTCGAGCGTTTTATTAGAAGATTTCTAGCATTAATATTTAATTAACCCAGGGCACCTAATTAATTTGAAATGGTTTACCAGTAAGTACAGTTGTTCTGTGCACTAGCTAGATGTGCTTGTGGTTTTGAGCTCTAGGGGTATACAATAATAATGCATGAATTGATTTGTTAATTCCTTGGAAGAAAACAAAAGCAGCAATGCAACTTGGGGAAGCTTCGCTGGTCAGCTGCAACTACCATGTGCACCGACAAAATGAGAAAAAAAAAAGGGAAAATTTGGAAAAAATGCTACTTCAAAACTTTCAAATTGTGAAAATGCCACTTCAAACTTTGAAATTGTCAAAATACCACTCCAAACTTTATTAATTTGTAAAAATGTCATTCTAAATAATTAATAACTAAAATATTCTTCTTCTCCTCTTCTTTCTCCTGCCTTCTCTTTTTCTCTTGTTCCGAATGGCGGCTGAGCGCAGCGGAGAGGGGTCGTAGAGGAGGGTTTGATGGTGCCGGTACTTGTTAGAGGAGGAGAGGTTGCGAAGAATGCAAAGACAGGCGAGAAGAATCATGTTCGGAAACTGCTTCTTGCGCCTCTTGCGACGGACGAGAGTTGGATCGGCGGAGGGTGCGGGAGGAGTCAAAGGAGGGGCGGAGACGGAGATGGATGGGCAAGGGTATATTAGTCATTAATTATTTGGAATGTCATTTTTACAAATTAATGAAATTTGGAGTGGCATTTTGACAATTTCAAAGTTTGAAGTGGCATTTTCACAATTTGAAAGTTTTGGAGTGGAATTTTCACAATTTTCTCTAAAAAGGGAACATAAATGAGAAAAAAAAAACATATGCATAAGGCACATGTGCAGAGCATAGTGACAAATGAATTATTTGAGTTCGGTTCGGCGAGGTCAAAAATTCATAATTCGAGAATAATTCGGATATAATTCGGAAATGATTCGGTATTATTCGGATAAGAGATCTTAGTCTTATAAGGGAGCAAAACAAAAAATAACAAAAAAAAAATATGAGAAAAATTCAGAAAATTCTTAAAATTCGTGAATTATTCGGGAATAATTCGGTCAAAGTTCGCTCAATCGAATAATTCGGCGTTCGGTTCGGCATCACAAAAAAACCGAATAATTCGCGAATCTTGTTACTATGGTGCAGATCGGTTACTAATTTTTTTTTGCTCAGTATATTAATAACATGTTAGTATAGCAGGTCATATAGCAAGGGATGTTAATGGGAGATCCAACTCCGCTGCTCGTCAAATTGGTAAGCAGAATTTTGCCTTTTTAAATCAAACAGTTAAATTTTTTTCATGCAGGAATTTCAACAAAGATTAATGATTTGATTTGGAAAAACAGAGTCCTTGCCACCTCAACACAAGTTTAAGTTGATCATAATTCTAATCTACCTTAAATTCTTCCTGCCTTTTTTCTTAACTACTCACACCTCAAGAGCCTTATTAGTTGTACAATAATTGATAAATTGAATGATCAGGACAAAACTATATTAGTGTTCTTCCTTAAATATCTTTCTTATTATTTAATACTTATAAAAGCATGCATATTTGCACAATAGAAGGGATGACCCTTATTTGGGATCACTGAACCATATTTACAACTGTCTGATTAACAAAATTAGATTACGGCTAATTAATGCATTTTAAAAAAAATGTCTGGCCATTATGGATGATAACGGCCAGCTACAATGGTATTTTCAAAAAATCTATCATAGAATTGAACTGAACTGAAAAAAAAAACATTGTAGCTGGCCGTTATCGTCCATAACGACCAAACTTTTTTTTAAGGGGTTAATTAGCGCTAATCATATTTCGCTAATCAGGCCGTTGTAGTCTATAACGTTCAGATGGTATTGTAAACAATCACGTTTTTCCCACTTTTTAAATTCTACACAAAACCTTTTCCAAAACCGATATTTTTTATTTATAATCTTATTAATAAAAAATTCGGCTTCTTTACTGTTAACACTAAATTGTGGTTATTTGTCATAGTGTTAGCTATTTTGAAGTTGTCTGGCTGTATGAGTGACCTTTTCACTTAATGTAACTGAAAATCTGTTTAAGAATGATTAGTAAGATGAGGAGGACTCAAATGTCTCATTGTTTCATGCTTCAATTGTACTTCAATATCTTTATTTTCAATTTCAAAATTCAAACAGATGATCCGAACTGCTCAACATGATATCCACATTAAAATATAATTGGAGACCAAATTATATATTTTTTGAAATTTTATTATAATTTTTTAAGATAAGCACAAAATTATTGTTTTTAGATGGTCCATAATTTTCTAAAAAACAATAATTTTATACTTATCTTAAAAAATAGTAAAAAGTTTCCAAAAAATATAAATTTTGTTTTCCAATCATATTTTAGCGTAGATATTACATTGAGCGATTTAGATCGTCTTTTTAAACTTGGAAATTGAAATAAAAATATTTGATACAATTAGAACATGAAGTAATGGATCATTTGAGCCCTCTATAGTAAGATATAAAAAAATAAAAGCAAAATAGCAAATCTCTCTATATTTAGATATATTTAGAGTAACCAATTCAGCAATGCCAAATAGAGGATATTATTTATTTAACACATCCGAAAATAAAATTATCTTCTAAAAAGCGAGATTCTCTGAAATCTTTGAAATCTGAGATCTCAGTCGTTCAATTTTTTCTGTGCACGCATTTCAGAATAGCTTATTTTTCCGCACACACATCTCAAAACAGTCCGACGGCTGAATCTGGATTGCATTGATTTTTAGAAACACTGTTCATTCTCCTTCTCCCCTCCAGCCCCTCCTATATGGGAGGGGAGGGTGCCCGATGCCCATCGGAGCAGTGTCTGTTCGATGGGTGGTTTCTACTGTCCGATCTACTTCAAGATCTGTGCGCACATATATTAAAGCAAACAGCACGGATATTAAACTGATGCGCACAGATTTTGAAATAGATTGGATGGTATAAACAATCTATCGAACAGACTCTGGTCCGATGGCCATCGGACACCCCCCTCTCCCCTCCTATATAGCAAGGCCATTATTATCCCTTGGCAATCCGTATAGCTAATCCCCATGGATTCACTTCACTGAGAAAAAAAAGGCGATCATGAAAAGAGAGATTGGTCGACCTTGAATCCTGATTTGCTTTGCCTCATCTCGAGAAAAATATCTGATCTCTTTGATTTTGTTAGATTTCGCACTGTTTGCAAGCACTGGCGCTCTGCAGCTCCTGCCTCTGATCATCACCCTCTACTCACCTGTAGGGCTGCTAACGAGCCGAGTTAGCTCGAGTTATGGACAACTCGAACTCAACTCAAAAGATAGTGAGCCGAGTTGACTCGTGTTGAGAATAGTGAGCCGAGCTGGCTTGCTAACTTGAACTCAACTCGCGAGTAACTCGAGTTGGCTCGTGACTCGTGAGTCAATTCGTTTAAAGTGTTGAAATATTGAACACTTGAACTGATGATTGTTGTTATGTAATAATATGAGAAGTAAATATCGAATTAACAAACAATCCACAACGATTTAACAAACTAACAAATTTGACAAAAATTCTACAACAATTTAACAAAAAAATTAAACGAAATGAGTCCACAGAATTATAATTAATCAAATGAAATGAAATTTGTTACAACTCGTTGAATCGTTACAACACTTTAAACGAGTTGACTCACGAGTCATGAGCCAACTCGAGTTACTCGCGAGTTGAGTTCGAGTTAGCGAGCCAGCTCGGCTCACTATTCTCAACACGAGTCAACTCGGCTCACTATCTTTTGAGTTAAGTTCGAGTTGTTCATAACTCGAGCTAACTCGGCTTGTTAGCAGTCCTAGTTCGAGCACCTCGAGAGTCGCGAGCTTTTTGTACAGCCCTACTCCCCTGTCTGTTCGGTCGTCATTCTGACCACTTCTTACTCTACTCGCTTCCTTCTGGTGAAACACACAAGATCAATTTCCCCTAATCCACAAGGTAAGATCAATTTCCCTGACGCACAAGATTGGTTTTTTACGGATCCGTAGAGCATTACATCTTTGCTGGAACTACAGATCCTTTTTTTTTTTATGGTTAGTTGGCAATTGCCAAACTAACAAGTATATTATAAGAAAATGTATTTACAATCCTACTATATACAACGGCCTTTGTGGCCCTTTCTCTCTTTCTACCTTGTACCCCAACTATTATCTCTAACTGTCACATATCACCTGTAGCAAAATGCTATAGGCGCTTCCATGACCTCTGTTCCCAATTCTACCCGTTTTGTAACCAATCATGAATTTCTAATGTTGTGGTCGCAATGACCAATCCCGTAGGTCTACTCTTCTGGGTGAATAACCTCTTATTTCTTTTCCTCCATAGAGCCCAAGCCCCTGCAGCCAATACCGTATCCCATCTTTGTCTCAACTGGCCTGTTATTATGACTCTGGTTCGCAACCAAGTGTCAATCAGGTTCATATTCGGAGATCTCCTATATGTTAGGTTAAACTCGCTCATTAGGCCCCTCCAGAATGCTATGGCGTATGGACATTCCCAAAGCATATGTCCACATGTTTCCACCTCTGGTGAGTTACACAACGCGCATCCCTGCGGAACGTTACATCCCCTTATTAGCAGCACTTCCTGTGTTAACAGACTGTTCTGAGATATCAGCCAGATGAATATCCTCACCTTTGTTGGGACTTGGAGTTTCCACAGTGCTTTGGCGTATGGGCAGCGAAAACCCCTGTCATGTAAAACCCGATATGCCGATGCGCATGTGAATTGTCCATCTTTAGTCCATCTCCATCGTTTCCCATCTCTTGACGGGTCGGTCTCAGTCGAAACCCCATAAAAATTCCTGCTCTTGTCCAAATCCTTTATAAAGAAAGATCTATGTGCTGATTCCCAGAGTTCCTCCTCTGTACCGTACAATCTGTGTATGATCTGCGACCATTGGCTGTTCGGGGTTCGTTCCAGTCGCCATATCCACTTGACGAGGAGAACTTCATTTTGTGTCTCTAGATCGATAATTCCCATGCCCCCATTTTTTGATAATGCACATACCGTCTCCCAGTTGACCAAGAAATTAATTCCTCGACAGGTTTCGTTTCCTTTCCATAAGAAGTTTCGTCTCATTCTGTCAATGTGTTTGAGTACCCCTTTTGGAATGGAAAGTACCTGCATATAGTGTAGGGGCATTGCCGACAGAACCGACTTTACCAGAGTCACTCTCCCCCCGTATGATAGGAGGTTGGACTTCCATCCTTCTATACGAGTTTGCACCGCATTGAGCATCGGTTATAGATCGGCTTTCTTCGGTTTCCCTACCGTTAGTGGCAAGCCCAGATATCTCAGTGGTAGTTGGGAGGGTTGGCAGGCCAATATGCTTTGGACCACTGGAATTCTGTCCTGCGGAACCGCTATTGGCACAAAGGTGCTCTTTGTCTTATTTATTTTTAGTCCTGATAGTTCTTCATAAACTTGCAGGATTCGGGCCAGTAGTCTAAGGGTGGTTGGGTGTGATTCACAGATAATGACTGTGTCATCCGCAAATTGTATTGGTTGTGGTGTCATGAATACAGGGTTCGGCATGAGGATTGCGGCATTTAGAATGAATCTTGTCAAAGAATCTGCCATGATAATAAATATCATTGGTGACAAGGGGGTCCCCCTGTGGGACTCCTCTTTGGTGATTAAAAAAGATTGTAAGGTTGCCATTTACCTTAATTGCTGATGCTGCTGACTGCCAAATGTGTAGCAACGATGCTATCCATTTTGGCGGGAACCCTCGTTCTATTAACAGGTTGACCGTGAAGCACCAATCGACTGTGTCGAATGCCTTTTCAAAATCGACCTTAAATAAGATCGCCGGGACTTTCTCCTTGGTGTAAAAATTCAGAAATTCCCTTGCAGCATAAATGATTCAGTCATGGATCGCCCTTTGACAAATGCTGTTTGGTGTGGTGCTACGAGTTTATCAAGCATCGGAGTGAGTCTATTTGCCATAATTTTAGTGATGATTTTGACAACTGTGTTGATAACACTATTTGGCCTGTAATCCGTCGGGCTTGTTGGATTTGGTTTTTTGGTGATGAGCGTGATGGAGGCTTTCTTGAGCGGAGCCAAAGAAGCTTTTTGATCCTGGAGTGTTTGGATTACTGCCATCATGTCTGTTTTTATCAGTGGCCAGAAATTTTGAAAAAATTATGTTGGAAAGCCATCCGGTCCGCTCGATTTAGTCTTAGGCATGTCGTTCAGTGCTCTAAGCGTCTCTAGTTCGGTTATCGGATCATCGAGATATTTCAGCTCCTCCTGGAACTACAGATTCTATCTCCTTGTCTCTCATCAATCCTCTTACTAAGAATGAGGTGATTCTTCCTCCCATTAATCATAATTGTTTCCCGCAAAATTGCATTGGTGTAAACCTAAACCCTACTAGAACCTGGGAACATGTGGTTATAAATGGTTTTGTGGGAAATTATGATACTCAGTATTTGGCATTGTATCAGCGCAGCGAGGGCAATTGGGTCACAATTGAGAAGGACTTGACTGGTAGGTATCCCATTGTATACTACAAAGGAATGTACTACTGTGTTATTCATCAAACTGGAGCTACAGAGGTGAAATCATGTTAACAATACCTCCGCCCCGAACTTCAGATGCGTATTATAGTTCAACTTATAAACATTATTTTGTCGAGTCGTCAAGTGACTTGCTGGTTGGTGAATTATTACTTCGATATATATATCGATTAAATCAAGAGAATGAAGATGATGATCCCCTGTGGGTGAAGATGAGCAATATAGCTGACCAGGCATTGTTCTTAAGGGGTACTGACGGCTTTTCTGTCAGATGTACTGATTTTGATCGGTTCAAGGGTAACTGTATCTACTATATTGAATATGCTTTTAAGGCAGTAGAAGGTTCACATCCACTTCTGGTAAATTACCTGTTGAGGTATGATATTGAGGATCGTTGCTGGGAAGAACTACCTTATCTTTTTTGGGAAGCAGTAACTTGGATCATGCCTAGTCTTCACTAACTCTTGCATCTCTTTTGGACTGATAATTAATTAAGTTATTTTTTTTCAAATTCTAGCCTTTTGTTTTCTTTTGTTGAAATGGTTGTGTCAACTTCAGTTTCAGTGCAATAAATTATCAGTTTACGTTTTCTTGTTAGTGACAAAATTATCAAATGGTGCAAGTTATCAGAAAAAAGAAATAAATTAAAGAGACTACAAGAAATAGGCACAAATAAAGGAATAAACGAAGCTGTAAGTGATTTGATAAAAATAAATATAAAATTTCCATGTAAAAGAAAAACGAAAGCTATATAACTCAATACAAAATTTGGTAGACAAATCAGAATATTTACAGTCATAAATACAATAATTAATTTAAGGAATAAAGTTTGGTCCAAATGGCTTTGGATCGGATACTGTCCAAAACCTCTAAAAATCGTATAATTAAAGTTCAAACAGTCAATCCGAACCGCTCAACATAATTTTCATATTAAAATGTGTTCAAAGACCAAATTTATTATTTTTTTTTTAAAATTGCTTATTATATTTTTTAGATACGTACAACATCAATGTTTCTGAACGGTCCAAAAATAGTGATTTTGTACGCATCTAAAAAACTAGTAAAAATTTTCCAAAAAATAAAAAATTTGGCCTCTAAGCAAATTTTAATATGGAAATCATGTTGAGCGGTTCGAATCGACTATTCGGATTTTAATCGTACGATTTTTAGAGACTTTGGACGTTATCCGACCAAATCTTATTACTTTTTTATTATATAAAGAGATATACTATAAAAGATTCTAATATGTATTCTAAAGTAAAGATTATGCAAAAGAATCCAAGAACTATGCACAGATAGGAATAAACGAAGCAGCAAGCGATTTGATGAATATAAAATTTCCATGTAAAAGAAAACGAAAGCTATATAACTCAGATACAAAATTTGGCAGACATATCAGAATACTTTACAGTCACAAAGACAGTAAACAATTTTAAGACAGAAATACAATTTTAAGCCATAATTATAAGAACATAACAATACAAATAAAACAGGAGAAAACACCTCTTTTGAAAGGGCCACATTTTGGAAAGGCAATTTTCTAACAAAAACTCAGGCAGCAGCGACCTTCTTTCCGTCTTCAATGAAGAAAATAGCAGATTCAGGTACCTAGCATAGAAGGGTATTTAATTATTTCACAATCTTTAACAGGTTCTGGTCTCAATATAGTACAGGCTTTACATCAACCTGACTCGCACATTTGGTATTGATATATACTGGTGTCAATATAGTATACTTGAATATATAAAGCAAACTCACCAAATCAGGTCAGTTCTACATAAAATATTTGGCTGGTATGGTGAATATGTAATCTTCTTATGTAAATGAAAAGTTAAAGACATATATAATCAGGTTTAGAAAAGTAGTTACGTCTGGCCATGTATCAGTTATGAATTCAACAATGTCATAAGATATGTCTCCTTGCACATCAATTTGCTCCTTGTCAGTAGGTCCCTGGCAGAAATTTCAATAAACAGAAGATAAAGGGAGATTTACAAATTATTATAGACATTTTCTCCTCTTATTACTACTTACAAGCACCAATTGGGGGGGACGTTACCAACAAATAAAAAAGTTCAATTTTGACTAGCATTTGTTGTTACCGATTTCAAAATATTGTTTTGCTAATAGTCTCTCCTCCTGGCTGTGAACTCAAGCACTTGAACACAATAAAAACGAAAGAGTGAGGCTATGGTAATATGCATATTACGGATCGACCCGTGCTATTGATCTATATACCTCTATTTTGAAAGTTCAAACAGTCGATCCGAATAGTTAAACATGATCTTCATGTGAACATGTACCTGGGGACCAAATTTTACATTTTTTGAATTTATTTTACTATTTTTTTAGATAGGTAGAAAATCACTGCTTTTGGATGGTCCAGAATTTTCAAATTAAGTGATTTTCTATCTGTCTAAAAAAAAGCAAAAAATTCTAAGAAATGTAAAATTTGGCCTGCAATTACATTTTCATATGAAGATCATGTTTAACGCCTCAATGGTTCAGATCAACGTTGTGTAATATGCATATTACCATAGCCTTACTCAAAAAGAAAAGATAACCTTATAAAGTAGGCTGCAAATTTTTGCAGATAAGTTCCATTTGTTGCTTGAGACATCTCTATAACTGTACTGTTATTCAGTATCCAAACTGAATGGTACAATAATTCAAATAAATATTGCATAACAACTAAACCTACTATATATTACCTTAACGACAGAGGCTCCGGTAGCAAACTTCTTTCCAAGCTTTTTAGAAGCATCACTAAGCTTTACCCCTGAAATTTATTGTCCAGTAAAATTGTAAAACAGAATATTCATTTTAACTTACTGAGCATTAATTTGCACTTTTTTTATTGGTTATGTGGAATGAAAGGACCAGAAGCACTTTCAAAGGGGATAAGATCAAAGGAAACATAAGTTCGAGTGCATTAATTCTTCCTGTCTTTCAGTTTTTCTTGGACATGCAGGAGCCACAGAATTTGTTCCTCACAATATGGAAGGGACGGTAGAGATCGATGGCATTCCGGTGTGAACCTTCTGGATTTAGTATAGAAGAACTAATTAATAATGGCAGTTACTTCAAATTTTTTGTTCCAATACAGCCTCAGCTTGTTATCACTTTATGTTTTATGCTTTGGCTGTTTGTGAAACTACTATATTACTGTTGTTACTAGAGTAATTACTTAGGAGGGCTCTCATTGCTTTGTTTCTAGTAATGGAAACTTTGATCATTATAGATCACCTTCCTTTTAAGAAAAAATCTATTTAGCTCCTCCTATAGAAAAGATCAAAGCTCTCTTTCTACTATCCAAGCAAAAAAAATTCATGTGTATCCCCATAAAGCCTCAACATATCATACATACCCCAGTAAACATCAAATAGAAAATGGCACGGAATATTATGGGCAACCAACTTCATTTGACAATGTGACAACCGACCTTGATTAAAAGCCATAACTAAAACTACAGATGTAGTGTTTATCTAAACATCTTTTTCATGTAGATATACCGTGTATCAAATTTCATGCAATTTCAAAATTTTACAGTAGTCGATCAAAGGATGACAAACCTGTTAAATTTTTAAATTGCTCAATGAATGACTAAATGAGTTTCACCAAATTTGACAGACGACCTATTTAATTGAGGGAAAACATATTACAACAAACAACAACCAAGCCTTTAGTCCTAAACAAGTGAAGGAGAACATATTACAATCTTACTTATTTACTTTTGATAAACATCTTTCTTGCTATCGCTGTTGTCAATATAACCTATCCCAACAAAAAATATCTCCTTATACACCTCTATTCTTAATTGTCCCAGACTGCACCTCTTCACTAATTTTTCTCTAGAGAAATGAATGAGGGAGACGAGAGAGACGTGTTGGGAGTTCTTCGAAGTGATTAGGAGACAAGGATCTGATTGATATTTAACATGTTCAATAGGGCTACATGAAATGTTACTTCCTTAAAATCTTGTACATGATATTTTGAGGCCTTGCAATAGCACAAAACATTTCAAGAAAATTTGCAAGATAAAAAGTAACTCACCAAAAAGTTCGAGGCCTTTAACAACAGTAACACATTTGCGCTTGTTGCGAACTATCTTCTCAATCACAACTTCAGGCCTCTCCTAAAATAAATGTGAAACAAATTTGTAGTTGAATGTACACAATGAAAGATGAGATGACATGACCAAAAGGTACTTGGTTAATAGTACCAAGGTGGATACTTCGTCCATTAAAATCACTGAAACAAGCTAAGTTAAAATTGTTGACCAATTTTTCTCCACTATTCCCCAGGATTTTCAATTCAGAATTTCAGACAGTTAAAGGTGCAGTAAGTTACTATTGGCTTTTTCGGGCTTCTTTAGAACATTATGCAACCATGATATTTATGTCTAAATTCAGATCAAACTGACCTACCATAAGCAATTACATAGCTATGATATAAAATAAGGTAATGCCTATTGCACAGAATTACAGAATAATTAACATCTCCTTTTTTTCTTCTCTCTTTGCAAATTCTGAGGATACATTCTAACATCTTTTCTTCAGAAAGTAAGGGATTGAAAACAACATCATTTATATGCAGACATGCCCATAAAACCATATATAATATAAATAGCAGTATAATAAACCTTTTTCTTTATCTTGCCACCAGGAAGGCGTTTCACCTCCTCTTGCTTGGAGGCTGAAGCTTCCCCTATTGATAAAAAAACAAGTATCAAATAATTAGCTAAAATGCTCAAAGTTCAGAATTGAAGTCTATGATGCCAAAAGGAGGTCACAATTTATAAATTAAATACTACGAGCTCAGCTGTAAGATTTGTATGCAGCACATATCATCAATTTACCAGTGCTTCTAGCTTAGTGATCTTTATAGTCTAGCAATCCAAACAGTGAAATTATCTAGCAAAATAACAAAAAGCCAAATTGATTAGTAGTAATAACACACCTCCAGTGTTTCCCTTACTGGAGATCCCCATTCCTTGTAATTTTTCAGCCGTCTTCTCCACGTCCTTCCCATTCCCGCCTTAAATAAGAAAAAAAATACCAAACATCAGAAAAAGGAAAATTAGAACAATAAAAGCAAAGCTGCAACAGGTTATAACCCCATTCTTTTCCAATGGAGAACAAAACGAACCAGCAAACAGATCGGGATAGAGATCGGGCGCATGATCGCGAAGCCATGGCTTGCACTTCTCAAAATCGGGCCCGAACTCGCAGTACTCAGCTGGGAGACCGCACACACCACAGTACAGGACCTTCACTGGTTCTGGCTTATCTGACGCCATTGAAGCACCGCGTCGCTCGATACTTCGCTATCCCTCACTTATTCCCGTGCTATGTCAGAACAGAGAGGAAACCGAATTGAAATAGGTAGCGTGCGGAAACTTTTGATCGGATTCGACGAGCTTAGTTTTGCGCCTTCGTCTAAAAGCACTACAAGATATTACAAGGGACGGCTTGGTATAAGGGGAAAGATATTTTCTCTCTCTTTTTTTTTGTTCTTTCTTTTTAAGAAGTTAGAGAAGGCCCAGGCCCAATTGGAATTTCTTGGGCCTGGACAAAATAGGTGATGTCTAGGCCTGAACAAAATAGATTACGGGTAATGGCATTGATATGTTAGCCCAAATTACAAAATTAGCCGGCCCAAGAGATTTCAAAGTTATCCGTGGTTAATACGGACTCTACAACTGTGAAAAGCCTTTATGGTGGACCGGGCCTATCCGTGGTTAGTTTTCATATCCAGTGCAACCCCTGACCTGACCGAGTAAAATGAGATCTGAACCGTTAGTTTTAAATCCAAATAGGCTCCGAATTGTTGAAACCAAGCAAAGGCTCTGAGCAGAAGGATGAATATTACTATGGCAATAAATGGTTTGATTTGGAAATCACATGACCTAATTCTCAAATTTCCCAAACGCATATTATGAATTGTGTTTTAATTGGTTGCGTGTTCATTATTTGTCGTCACTGTTTATGTTGAAAAAAATCACTAGAATCTTAGTTTTAAATCTAAGTAGAGAAATCATTCCATTCTTATAGGTAACAAGTTCATTTAGATTCCGTGCCAGAATCAGATATGCACCAGTACGAGATCTGAAACCATACAAGATGAAAGATGAACCGAATACAATAAAATTGGTAACATATGTGAGACATTTGGTTCGTCAGATTGGTAAACAAATCAAAATAATATAATATGTTTACCAAAATAATATAATACATGATTTGCAAAAGTATCAAACTTGATATGTTGAATGTACCAGTTTTTTTCAAGAAAGGGTATAATTGTCTTCTTAAATTATTACTATTATTAAAATATTTTTTAAAGTGATTAAATTATAATACGGGGATATTAATAAAAGGGAAAATTGTAAAAATGCCACTTCAAACTTTGAAATTGTTAAAATATCACTCTAAATTTCATTAATTTGTAAAAATATCACTACAAATAATTAATGACTAAAATATTCTTTTTCTCCTCTTCATTCTTCTGCCTTCTCTTCTTCTCCTGTTCCGAATTGCGGCTGAGCGCGGCGCATGGGGTCGTAGAGGAGGGTTTGATGGTGCTGGTGCTTGTCGGAAGAGAAGGGATTGCGAAAAATGCGAAGGCGGACGAGGGGAATCATGCCCGGAAACTGCTTCTTGCGCCTCTTGTGACGGGCGAGGGTCAGGTCGGCGGAGGGTGCGGGAGGAGGCGGCGGAGGGGCGGGAGCGGAGATGGACAGGCAAGGGTATTTTAATCATTAATTATTTGGAGTGGCATTTTAACAAATTTATGAAGTTTGAAGTGATATTTTGACAATTTTAAAATTTGAAGTGACATTTTCACAATTTGAAAATTTTAGAGTGGCATTTTCACAATTTCCCCATAAAAATAATAAATGTTTGTTTCGTACGTCTTAATTAGAACGCAACTTGCATTTCAAGAACTCAAAAGATTCTTTTATTATTAAAACTTGGTTTAATTAATTTTAGATACCAATAAAAATAGATGCATTGAAAAATAATAAATGTTTGTTCCGTACGTCTCAACGCAATTTGCGTTTCAAGGACTCCAATGATTCTTTTATTATCAAATTTTAGTTTAATTTATTTATATACCAATAAAAATAGATGCATCAAAGAATAATAATTGCTTGTTCCGCACGTTTTTTCTGGAGATTGCATTTTGGATTTAACATCTTTTTTAGTTCAAGGGGTACGTTCGAATGATTTTGTTAGTTTAATTCAAATCCAATTAATTTTTTATATGAAATGTATTTATTTATTTTGTTTGATTCGGTTTAAAGAACTATTCATAAGCTTATATATGCCTCTCAAATTTCAATTTTATAAAAGATTCTCATCAAATTCAGAATCTTTTATATGCCTCTCAAATTAGTTATATATTGTAATGTTTTGCACTAATTCGTTTTAATTGAATTAACCAAATTTAAATTGTAATCTGGTTGATTTTGTGTTTTGACCCTCTAGAAAATGATTATAACAGTATGTGTGTGTGTGTGTGTTCACATTCATTATTGATCCGATAAAGAACAACGCCAACAAAAATAAAAATAACAAAACAAAATTAGCTATAAACTTCAATAACCAATTATTTAATAACACACACTTCTTTATAACAATTTTATACAATTCCAGGAATTTAAGATGTATAAAATTAAATTTCACTTGTATATGTAATTTACATGTATATTTAATAGAGTAGAACTAGGGTGTTCCTAAGTTTACCAAGTCATTTTGTGAATTCAACTCTAAAATCTATCCGAATTGTTTCAAACGACAAATTCAAACTGTTGAAATTTTTCTACCTTTTGAGTGATGCGTCTACATGTTATATTTATAAAACAAAAAGAAAATGGGTGCAGTTTGAAAATTGTCTTGTTCAGGTATTAAATGTTGATAATAAAGAAGTGTTAATTTTTAAAATGCTCCATAAAGAACAATTACTTATTAAATTGAAGAAAAATTGATATATAAAATATCTAAACTATAAATAAGATACATTTAATTTTGTTTTTAGTACTTATTTGATAAGTAGTCATCACTATTGTTAAAAGAGTTGTTATGCCCAAATATCTAATGTGAAACTTATTCAAACGATTATCAAAGTCATATTTTTCCAATAAATTTGCTCGAGATCCATTGCATGCACACACGTTTTTTTTTTTAAAACAGAATCAAATTTAATATTTTTAACTAAACAAACACTCTTGATATAGATTTTACAAAAAAAAAAACAATATGACCATAGAAATTAATAATAAATAGTTTCACCGATCCTACGGATCAATACAGTTGTTTTTTATAAAAAAAAAAAAAAACAAATCAATGTGCTTGTTCTGTTAAAATATTTAAAATTAATTCTATTTAAAAAAAAATCCAGATTTTTTCTAATGAAGTTTCCTAAAAAAATCCAACGAAATGTTCTTTCTTCAAATCAAAATTGAGTTATCTTCTCCGAAACGGATCAAAATTCAAAACACCGTTCTGCAAAACGGACCTACTCAAATTTTCTTGATTTGTATATCGACGGCCCAAAACTGACTGCGGATTGAACTTGGAAAAGAAGCAAAAGTGAAAAGAAATCCTCGTGGGTCCCACTATATACGGCCCAAAAATGACTGAATTTTCAAGTCAATGTTGGAATTTTTTTAAAAAAAAAAATGGAACTAAATTTTGCGAGAACAAGTAGGAAACAGAAGCTGACATGTGGGCCGCACTGAAAGCAAGTAATCTCCTTCTAACAACAATTAAGCAATTATTAAGTGCTCAAATGCATTGTTTCTAAAAGCATCTGAATCTTATTTAATAAAAATAAATAAAGAATATGCGGTTCAAAAATCTTATTTTTTAAAATAATTATTAACAAGTCAATCTAAATAGTTATGTTTTGTAGCAACAATGAAGGAACTTTTCTCAAAACCCAACGCATTCCATAAGATTTTTCAAATGAACCGTGTCCTCAAATTCAAATTTCAATTTTTCTAAATCAAAACAGAATTCTCTTCTCGGAAACAGATCAAAACACCATTCTGCAATGGGTACGTTAACGACCCAAAACAATCGATAAATTGAAGTCGTACATTGCACCAATTCAGCTTGCTTGTGAAAAACCGCAAATTTAGTCACAACTCACAACTGACTTGTCAGGAAAGAAATATAAAATACAAGGAAAAACGCGCGCTGAATCCTCCTGGGTGGAACCGCATCCTCTGCTGCAATTTTATAGTGCAGCATCTTGCTGCACTTTCGGACGGCCCAGATTTAATCTCAGCTGGTGAGTGTTCGGATGATGGAGGGGGCGTATTAATTTTGCTTTAAATCGTGTCAAAATCTTATTTCGTCCGTCCGATCAAAAACAAACGGACCAGATTAAAAGTGCAGCAGGATGCTGCACTATAAAATTGCAGCAGAGGATGCAGATTTGTTCCGTGGATATGTTATCATTATTTAATATTTGGGTAAATATATTTTACCCCGGCCTACCTTTCCCTAAATGTCCCCCGACTACAACTAACGATGCTAACAAACTTCTCCAACTGTCAAACTCAATAAAAATCAATAACAGTCTCTCTCTCTCTTATTCCCGATAAAAACCATAAACTCAATTCGTATCTCTCATCTTAAATTATTTTCCCCTCCAATATTATCTCTTGGAAAAGGAAAGATCAAGGTCAAGCAAAGAGATGACCAAGACAGAGCAAGATAGATTCGCGTTGGAGTCGAGCGGAAGCGGGGGTGGAGCAAGCAGAGGTAATGCGACAGTTCTCTGGCCGGTGATCTGGCCGAGACGTCGAGACGGCGGACGGTGCTGGCGATCTGGCCGATGATCTGTTAAAGGAAACATCGAGACGGTGGATGTTGCCAGCAATCTGGCCGAGCCTGGATACCGACAAGTTATGCACTTAGGTTCTTTCCAGCCCCTCTTTCTGCTTTACTAATTTATGCATAGATTAGTTTTGGGTTAGATACAAATTATATTTTAGATTATCATCTTATTCTTAATCTAATTATCTATCAATTTCAATTTGTCATTTATCCTATATTCAGTACTGCAAATGAACAATTTGGGGTTCTTTAGGCGCGCACATCATCTGCTTGATAAAATGCCCCAAAGAAATATTATAGTATGGATTCAATTATTTTAACCTTCATGTTGGAAAGTATCTTTTGGATTTCATTGTTCAAATGGATAAATAACAAATAAAACCACTTAATTGCATTTGTGAAATCAGATCCTACTATTGAGAATGAAGTCAAAGGTGCGATACATTTAACTTGGTGAGTGAGTAATTTATATTTTACTATTACGAGTGAATACTTTAGTCTTTTGAGATGAATACCTGATATGATACACACACTGTTTAATTGATTGGGATCATTTGTGGTACTGTCTTATGATATGTATGAATGAATACTTTATGTATGATTATGTTGATGTTGAATACTTTAGGTATGAATAATTAGTATTACTGTTGCAGTTAGTCTTCTGTTAAGTATGAATAAATACTTTATGTATGATATTGAATGATGTATTGACTAGTAATGAATACTTACTAGTTGCTACTGTATGGATTAGTTGCTACTTTATGGATGAATACTTATGTAATAAATACTTTATGTTAAAATTGAGAGTTAATATTTTATTCTTTTGGGATGAATACCTTATGTGGTATATAAACTGTTAAATTGATTGGGATCATTTGTGTTATTATCTTATGATATGTATAAATGAATACTTTATGTAGATTATGTTCCTCAGAGATGACAGGTACAGTCAATAGTTTGAGTTTGAGCTTATGATATATATGAATGAATACTTTAATGCATAACAATGAACACTTTACTACATAAAAATGAATACTTAATTACATAACTATATGTCATATCAAAGAATAAAAATGATATTCATATTATACTTTGCATGTTAAACTGAAAACTTCACTATATAAGAATGAATACTACATATATTACCTGTATGTTGTTCTACACATATTCGTAAATATTTAAAATGACATAAGAACTAATACTTCGCATGGTCCCTCTACATGTCGTTTTTCAAGAGCAAATGTGAATACATTTCTTGTTAAAGGTGAATACTAATAAATTTGCGCTGATGGTTTATGGTCCCCTACTTATTATCCACAGTTAACATATTTTTACCGTTATTTAAGACGGGGGACAAATCAGGAGATTGATTAGCGGGACAGCTAGATGGATCCTAAGGATGAATACTTATACAATGAGAATGGATAATTACTCGATGAGGTGTGAATATTTGCATGACGAGATATGAATACTTGTGCAGCGGATAACTTGAAAGTATGTCATCGTGTATCTCATTTGAAAGAGAAAATTATATAGAAGACGTTCGTCATTTTAGATTTGAAAAATTCCTTACAGATCGTCAAAAATATTGGTTAGATTGCACGGAGAAAAAAAAACCATCTCAAAAAACGTGTAAAACATGGATAAGTGATGTGTCCAGTTTTTTTTTTAAATACTTGATATCTTAGAATGAATACTTGATGTATTACAGATGAATACTTGATGTATTATAGATGAATACTTACGCGCGATAGTTGTAAAATCTTTCAAATATTAGGCGGTCCCCAAATATTAAGTGGTCCCCAGTTGGTTAGTAGTTACTCAGGTAGTTATTGACTGGGGGACAAAATGAGAGTTTGATTAGGGGGATAGCTAAGCGGATCGTAAGCATGGATAATTATACAACGATGATGAATACTTGCTCAATGAGGTATGAATACTTGCATGACGAGGATGAATACTTGTGTAGCCGACAATTCAAAAGTATGTCATCATGGATCTCATTTGAAAGAGAAAATTATATAGAAGACGTTCGTGATTTTAGATGTGCAAAATTCCTTACAGATCGTCAGAAATATTGATTAGATTGAACGGAGAAAAATCAAACCACCTCTAAAAACGTGTAAAAGATGAGTGAGTGATGTGTTCAGGTTTTTTTTTAAATACTTGATACCTTAGGATGAATACTTATGCATTACAGATGAATACTTGATATATTATAGATGAATACTTGCGCGCGACAGTTGTAAAATCTTTCAAGTATTAGGCGGTCCCCAAATATTAAGTGGTCCCTCAGTTAGTTAGTAGTTACTCAGGTAGTTATTGATCGGAGGACAAAATGGGGGACTGTTAGAGGGGGACAGCTAGGTGCTCCCTTAATATTTTTGTGTAGGTTTTAAACGTTAAATTTAAATCAGCAAAATTGATTTTCGTGATGAACAATGTGTTTATATATAAAATTTATAAATTTTTAACTTATTTAGTATAAATTTAATGTGATAAAATTAAACTAAAGATTTTTTTTATTTTTAACCACTTGATTTTATACTAAATAAATTCGACAATTTATATTCTTTTTTTTTATGTAGATGTGTCACTCATCATGTGATAGGTTTCAATTGTCTGAATTTATTTATTAAACTCAACAATTAAGCTGAAATGTCAATGTTGACATAGTAAACGAGCATTATTTATTTAATTTTAAATTTCCCTATATAAGATAATAGATTGGTACCTTAAAACAGTTCTTGGTTTCATGATGAAATCGGCAAGTTTCCGCACTTTTATAAAAAAAAAATACCGTTTCCAAAATTAAGATTTATTTATTTGAAAAACTTTTGATTTCATTGAATGGAGATTGGAAAAGATGTTATAAAGGATGTAATATATTTTATATGATTAGGATGGTAAAAATCATATATTGAAATTTAGATGGAGAGGGTTCTTGGGCGATTATCTAATTAAAAGATTGTAAATATTTTAGTTTTCACAAAAACTGAAAAAAAAAATCGTTAAAACCATGCCAAGGGAAAAATTGCATTTAATATAAAATCTTACATCACAGTTCTGACAAATAATATTGTCTAACAGCAAAAAAATCTTGTCTTACAGCAAAAGAAGAACAAAAAAAGAAAAGAAAAGCACAGACGTACATAACAAGAGACTCGGTGATTTATCTTAAAAATCAAAATAAATTTTTATCAAATGAGATTACATAGACAAGAATAACAATCAGCAAAGAATAATTTGAGCTTCTTTAGATGATTTCTCAATCTGTGACAGCTTGTTGAAAAACACTGATGAATTGATTTTACCGAGCACAACCTTCTTCAGTGCAGGTGCAGATACCAGTACCAATTGCACCAAGGAAAGAGCGGATTCTGATGCACTCAAGTTGAATATAGAAAAAGTTTGAAGGTACTCAAATGAATAATTTCTGGTGGCTGCTGAAAATGAGCTTGCTGAAACAACCGATGCTATGGTCTTGCTTGAATAAGCCTGTAGATTAAGCTTGACAAATCATTACCAACTTCTTTTTTTTAGGAATTAGATAGTGTTGATTAGTTCCCATACAAGACTATTTTAATTCTTTGAAGCCCGTTTTTTTTTTTTGGTAAACAATTGGAGTTCATTTGTGAGCGAACAAGCCAGAAAGTCAGGTTTTGAGGCCATCTAGTACCGTAGAGGTTCAATACCTTATCAGTACTATTAACAATAAGTTATAACACAACTTTGGGCATCTATAATACTGAGATTGGCATATTTTGATATAACTGCCTCAATTATGCTCTGGCATTTGGCTGATTTGGTTCAGTTAAGTCTAAATGAACAGACTTCGGCTGGTACACACCCAGATCCTATACTGCTAGAGACTGAAACTGAAATTAAACTAGTCTGTTACCATTGTTATTGCTTTTGTCGTACCTTTATCCATACATGTTCTAACAAAGGAGCACTTTGAAACAAGTCAAGACACAAAGCAAATTCCTTCTGATCCTCCACATTTATTTCGATCTTAATCTCCTTCAATTTTTCGAACTTAATTGGAAGCTTGTTCATTGAACCTCCTTTAGCCAAATCCTACAAACATAATGGAAAAGTAGAAATATAACTTGTAAGTACAGTGATCCTTTGAATTCCAGAAATTTTTGTCTGGATTTACTGGTAGTGATATGCTACACTAATAAAATTCTGAAGTTTCTAATTATATAGTTCAAATTTCTTTATATTTAAGCATCAATTAAAACAGTAAACAACCTCCACTCAGAAGCTCAGAAATTACCAGATATAAAATGTTAAATTGGGATCAATTGATACAAACATTAATTATAGAAAAGTATCTAATCCTTGTACTATAATTTCTTATTGACAGGATTCAACTCCTAAATTCTAACATGAAGTACCAAATGTTGAGATGTATTATACATACAAACACAAATTCAGGAAATAATCTTTTTTATGTAATAAATTTACTTTTGCAAAACAACATAAATATTTATGTGTTTGTAAATAAGTTCAAACATGTCTTATATTTGAATCTGTACCTTCAATTTTTTAGATATTGCAAAGAGCACCCATGTGTTAGCTAAGTTCAATGGTATAGCTATCTTCTGCTAAAAACTTATGTTTTTGCCACCAACTTTATTTTCCTAAGCACAAATGGAACTGGACTCGAGCATAATTAATTAACATGTCAAATTCCAAGTTTATATAAACCTTCTAAAGTAAAGTTAGGTCTGTTAATATAAGTTTATATAAACCTTCTAAAGTAAAGTTAGGTCTGTTAATATAAGTTTATATAAACCTTCTAAAGTAAAGTTAGGTCTGTTAAAAAGCTTAATGCGATTCATTTAATTTGAGCAACTTAACTACTTCTAATTGTATGGTGTTATTTAAAGCAAATGATAATGCGAAAGTTGCAATAACCACAATTTGCATATAAATAAAAGATATTAATTAATTTGCAGAAGACCAAAGAAAGCATGCTTCGACGTACCATTACAAAATGCTTGTTAATATCGAGGATTTCTACATCTTTCAAGCACTCGAGGTCATTCACCAAACAACTATAGCGCATATCATAAGTTGGAATGAACTTTCTAATACACACCGTCGCCAAACGTGGTGTTTCAAGGTGGATGTATTTGAATTCACCCCAAAAATCAAACTTGCGCAAACTTCTCGAACAAATCCTTAGCATGTTAAAGTCGTTAAACAACTCGAGTGACAAATTCTCCAAAAAAGGAGAACTCGAAACCAATTTCTCAAAATGCTCCTCAGAAATGATGCAATATTTCAACCCAAGTTCCTGTAGCATCTTGAAACCATTAAATTTTGCAGGCAATTTTACGGTACATTTTTCGAGATATACATGTGTTAATGTATGGGACATGAAGAAACCTGACGGCATCTTGTACCGATCCAACCCGATGAAGATTTGTTGAATTTGTTTTCTTGATAGGGTCAGAATCCATCGATCAACAGCTCTGGAAGAAAAATGATCAGAACACATCGAGAATTTTAGAATGGACCCGCTGTGCACCTGAAAAACCCAATCCATAAATTGAATAAACTTGGTTGACAGTATCAATTCTTCGTTTTTTGAACATGTCAAACAGTCTTCATTTCTGATCATGAGTTCTGGTATTGAAACCCAGGTGTGTCGCCACTTGCTTGATAAAATGCTCGTTCTGATGGCTTCTTTAATTGGCAAATGAACTAGAATTTGTTCTTTCACCAATCCAGGAAGGTCGCTGATTAGATCAAAGGTTTTAGCCTCCATTGATGATTGAATTATTCTATTCTGTAGAGAAAATTTAATAATTACTGAAGAAGTATGACAGATGAGTTATCAATGAAAAATAGTATAAAGTAACATACGTTAGCAAATGTGATACCATACTTATGAGTCACTCGTCATTTTATAATTCTTTGAGAAAAATAATAGCAAAAATGTCATATTGATTCCAAAACTCAGGAACTCGAATGAATTGAGGATAGCAGTGCAATATTGACCGATCTGATCAAACCCGATTTAGGTTATTCTATTAGTGGATCAGGGTCTGGTCGGGTCGGGTCACCGTTTATTTTGAAACTTTCAAATCTAACTAGGTCAATTTAGTTGATCTCATTGTTCTTTCATATTGTTCAACTGCTTAATTAAGGCTTCAGCCGATGATGCCAGCCAAAGCTTGAAACCTCTCTCTTCATAACTACAAACTCTGAAGCAATTTTTACTTAATTTGCACTGAACAGATGATTCAAAATTAATCAATTAACTTACACAATAGATAATTCTTTACCTTACTTTCTCAAATTAGAGAATCGATCTCTTTCCCGTGGTCCTCCAGGACCAGCGACGAAGTTCGCTCCGACAACTGGCTTCACACTTTGGGAAATTTTATCTATTGGGTGGAGAGCGGAGAAGAAAGAAAAGAGAGAGAAAAAAGAGCGAATTTCGAGATGTCTTGAGAGAAGGAACCTGCGAAGAAAGCGTCAGCTGCTTTACCAAATCCAAAGATTAGAGAAATAAAATATAGGTAAAAAGAGACTAAAGAGGAAAAGTTGTGTTTGTGTGGGTCATTTCAGTACACTGATTCTGAAATTTTTAAGGATTGCTGCGGTTGCGGCGTTGGAATAAGAAAACTGCTGTAGATACTGGTAAAAGAAAAATTCTACAAATAAAAAAACAACAAATTTAAATATTCCATGTGTCGTAGTCCTATATTATCTATCTTATTTTTAATTTCTTTTGCCACCTGCTTTGATCGGTAAATTTCAATAAATAATAATTAATTTAGAATTGCTTTTTGACGAATGTGCGAAATTCATCTTTTAAAACCGGCCTTTCACCTAGCTAATCCCTAAAGTAAAGCTGGAGTGCGCTATGATACTACAAAATGCTTGTTGAATATAATTTAAAAAAATTTGGATTGATTTCAAATGGAGAATTCAAACTGTTGAAACAGATTTATTCCATAATTAATGTGTGTACATGCAAGATTTTTAAATTTTCAAATTCATTTTAGTTAAAACAACTCATACATTTTCATTTTTTTTTTACCGTTTGACTTTATACTGAATAAATTTGAAATTTTAAAAATACAAACAAACAAACAAAACATAAAATTTTAGTTGCATTTTTCTTTGCTTTACCAGCTAATTTATTTTAGCCAGGTGAGTTTATCACTAACAAATTGTTCATAACTAGTTTTGTTGAAAGCTCCTAAGAAATCAAAATTTAGGACTCGCAAGTCTAATTTTAACTTTCAAAATCAGTATTTAATCTCATGACAAAATCAGTATTTAATCTAACAACAAAAAAATAATAATTTTTGTGTGAGGAGTTATAGATTTAAAATCTGAATAGAATTTTTTTTATGGTGAATATTATATTGTTTGATGATTTAACTATCTTCAAAAAGATGAAAAAAGGACCTAATTTTAGCATAAATCTCAAAATTGATAGAAGCTATTGAATCGCAACCAAATCAAAGTCTCGTAAATAATGACAACGCAAAAATGTTCGATTTGACGCGTTTGATCTCCCTCTCGGAATTGGATCACCTGTCTTCATGTAGTCAGAAAATTCACACCTCTAAAGTCACTGACATGTGAGTTCATAGTGAATTTTAATATTTAAATATTGAATATAAATTTGTCCCTCACTCACTCCGAACTAATGTGTTAGTAATTTTAAGAGCATAATTTTTTTTGTCCACGTAGAATCAGGTAGGGGTGAAAACGGATCGGATACAGATCGGATAGTGGTAAAACCATATCTGTATCCGTTTTTATTTTTCGGATACAGATCGGATATCCATAAATATTTTTATAATATATATTAAACTATATGGTATATATCTGCTATTCGGATACAAATAATTAAAATTCAAAACCATATCCATAAGCGTATCAACACAGATATTCGAATATCGGATATCCATATCAAATTTTCAGATACAGATCCAGATATGGTCGGATATTATCCGATCCGTTTGCCGCCCTAAAAACAGGAGATTCGGTTCCCTCCCTCAGAGGCTCGTTGGAGAAGGTATCATTCAGCGGCCACTTGCCACAGCAACATCTTGTGATTTGTCTGTATCAGATTGGAGGCATAGATGATGCATAATTCATCATCATATCGTGTCATTATTGTGCTGGTTTAACTACCTCTCAACCTCCTTTCTCTGTAACTTACAACCAAAGTTCCTATAAGCACCCCTCAGCTCCTTTTTAAGCAACCTTTCTCAATGTATTCGCCCCTTGATTTTATAGGAGCTAAATTTTTATGCTAATTTAGTTCATGAGATACAGTTTTGCAATTGATGTATTTTGAATCTTTTTTTTTTTATCTCTTTTTATTTCTTGCGCTCTGTGATTAGAGCTTAGGATTTAAGATTTTGTTATTCCTTTTGAATGACTTATTGTGAATAGTGATGTACAAAATATTCGTGATTCGTAATTCGATTTGAGTTTGATTCAAAAAATTTTGAAAAAAAATTCGATTCGAAATTGGATTCGATTCGAAATTAATTCAAACTAGTTTGATTCGAACTGGAATGAACCGAATTCGAACCCAGGCAGATTCGTTCGAAATAGGTTCGTGGGTTCGCGTCGCCCGCGCTGCGCTATCGCTGGGTCTCTGAATTTTCAAATAAACTACTCCGCACTCCGCAGAGCATTAAAAGGGTCAAAGCTCCGAGATTCGTGAGCCAGTATTATTTGAGCTTTGTGATCCATGGAGAACGTATTTGAAAGGGTCAAAGCTCCGCACACCCCACTCATCTCTATTTTATTTTTATTTAGATCTTTTTCTCTCTGTCTCCCTCTTACCGTCATGAAAGGGTCAAAGCTCCACTCTTTTTCTCTCGCTCTCGCTCGCGCTCTCTGACCTCCCTACCTCCTTGCTCTCCTCTCTGCCACTCTGACTACCTCGCTCTCTGCGTTGTCTCTTCTGGCCGTCTCTCATCTGCCTTAATTTCGAACCTTAATGAATCGAATTGAATCTTGTTTGAATTGGACCGAATTGAATTCGAACCTGCTTCTTCAGTTCGAAACTGGGTCTTCATTTTGAACCAGTTCGATTCGAACTCGAATTCGAACCTACCAAGTTCGATTTGGTTTGATTCATTTGCAGCCCTAATTGTGAATACGGTTTAATTTAGTAATAAAAATTACGGTAGCATGGAAGATAACGCCAGTTTATTTTTTAATTTCTTTATAAAATTTTATGTTTTTTTATTAAGATACAAAAATGTAAAAGCTTAGTCAAGCAATCAAGTAAAAACTTAATGTTTAATTTTAATATTCTGACTAACCTTTTTTATTTAATAATAGCTTAAGAAAATTTTATGATTCAAATCACTTCTATTGTAAGTACATAAAGGATCTACATATATATACACGTATTTAAAAAAAAATACTGAGATTGAAATGGAATAATTAAGAATTAAGAATAAGATTATGCTTTAGGCTAAATTCACTAGTCATCTAGGATAAGTTTGATTGCAAATAGCTAGAACAGCCAAATTTAAAATAGTTATTATTTGTTTTATTAGAATAACTACATCTCAAAACTCTTAGAAATAATTTATTTTAATAAGACAAAATAATAATAATTCACTATTCTAACTATTCTGCTACGGTACATCTGAATAATGAGAGCAGTTTGGATCCGATGGGTTCCATAACCGTCTAATTCGCTTTAAGATTTGTGCGCAATAATTTAATATCCGTGCATGTCTACTTTATTATTCGTATGCACAGATTTTAAAGCGGATCGAATGGCTATGCAACCCGCAAACTGCTCTGCTGAATAATAACTCGATTTGTACTGGTGGTCTCCCAGATGCTGCGCACTGGATTGGTCCAGTCCGCTCTTCGGACTTGCGTAGGGCTAGGGCTGTAAATGAGCTGGCTCGAGCCGAGCTGGGCAAAAGTTCAGCTCGTTAATTCTGGACTGAGCTATTAGCGAGTCAGCTCGTTAACAGCTCGCGAGCGAAAATCTCAGCTCAAACTCATGACGAGCCAGCTCACGAGCTGGCTCGCTGGGTTTGGTTGGACCTTGTTTTAAGAAAAAAAAATTTACAAGCATTTTTGGACCGAGCTGGACCGAGATGAACCAAGCTGGACCGAGCTTGACAGTATAAAATACACACAAATTCATACAAATTCACAAACTGATGCCTAGCCGAGCTGGGCAAAAGCTCAGCTCGTTAATTTTGGTCCGAGCTGTTAGTGAGCCAGCTCGTTAACAGCTCGGTCCACTATCGAACGAGCTGTTACCGATCGAGCCAGATGTGAGTCGCGAGCGAGCCACGAGCTACGAGCTTTTTGGACAGCCCTACGTAGGGCGGAGGGGAATTCGCATCCTTTGAGATATCTCAAACTTTGCGTGACCTTTTGGAATATCTCGATTGTTCAAATACGTTCGGCACGAATCTCAAAGCTCAAATAATATTGGCCCCCTACGTTCCCCGAATAGGGACCGGACACGTCGGTCACGCAAAAATTGAGATAACTCAGAGGATACGCACCTGGCCGGGAATTCGCATCCTCTGAGATATCTCAAACTTTGCGTGACTTTTTGGAATATCTCAATCGTTCAAATACGTTCTGCACGAATCTCAAAGCTCATATAATACTGGCCCCCTACGCTCCCCCGAATAGGCACCGGACACGTCGGTCACGCAAAAATTGAGATATCTCAGGGGATACGGACTCCCCGGCCGGAGGGGCGATGCTCTGTATGATTTTCTGTGGATCTGTCTTCGTGAGATTTTATGGGTGGCTTTGATGTAACGGGAGCGGTCAGCAGTGAGCAGCCTCATCTTTTGGTCGTCCTTTAGCTGTACGGAATATGGGGACCAGGTGGTTTGGAGATAGGAGTAGGTCCGATGCCCATTCATCGGACCTACTTTTAGGTTCAATTAGCTCTCCAACCGTACGATTAGTATTAAGATTTGTGCGTACGGAAATTGAAACATACCTACACGGTTTTTATTGTACTTAGTACGGATCTTGATGCAATCAAACATTCATTTCACCCATCGAACCAAAGTAGGTCCGATAGGCATCGGACCTTGAATTATGTGGTTTGTGCTGCTCTAAGTTTGTGAGTCATTTTGTGTGGTTAGTTGATTTGTTCTGCACATAGTGGCAAACAAATAGTTCGGCTTCGATATGGCAGGGTCAAAAATTCGTGATTTTGATATAATTCGGAAATGATTTGATACAATCAGGAAGCAAAAAAAATACCCCTAAAAAAGAAAGATTTTTCTAAAAAAAAATTATTTTTTTTGCGAATAATTTGTGATTCGTATTTTATTCGCGAAGAAAATGTATTTTATTCACGAAGAAAATGTATTATACGTTTTTTACAATTTATTCTTGATACTCACATTGATAATCATGCCAATATAAACTAATTAAGAGTATAACTAGAATGTTCTTAAGCGTACCAAATCATTTGGTGAACTCTAACTCAATATTTATCGGAAAGACTTCAAACAATGAATCCAAACTATTAAAACCGATTTATTTCACGAGTAATCCATTTATATGTCATATTTATAAAGTTTTGAGTTAATTTAGTATATAGTCAAATGGTGAAAAAATAAGATTAGTAAGTTCATTTAATACATTCATTTTTTGACCTCTTGACTTTATAAAATTTGAAAATTTATAAAATTTACATCTTAGTGTAATACTTGCATAATAGATCAATTTTAACGGTTTGGATTTGTTGTTTAAAGTCATTTTTGGTTGATTGTGTAAATTTTTCTTAACATATTTAAATTAAAATAGTAGATTGTGTAATTTCTTTTTTTCTTAATTTGGTTTTACGTACTTTGAAATAGAAAAAGAGTCCATACTATTTCATATTTAGGGTGTATTCGGCTGCCACTGTTTCTGTGAGTGAATTTTTTTTCCCACAGAAACAGTGTTTCAGTCATTCAAATTGGATCCGAACTCAAATTTATTTCCGTTCCTATCTAACAGCTGAACACGCTCTTAGAGAATGATGTAGAAAATATTAGGAGCTCATAGGCAATTTTGTCTAATTCGTAAATGTTTCAGTCAATGAAATGGACATTTTTGTCTTTTTTTTTTCAATTTTTTTTTTTGTTTAACTCAACCCATTCGTCTGACTTGACCAATTTGGTCGGGAAAATGGAAAACGATGGCCTCAAATTTTATACGGTTGGTAGGACTTGGAATTTTATCAACCGTCAAATTTATTTTGACATGGAATTTTAAACAATGTATCAGTTGGAGAATTTCATATATACCACTTAAAAATTATGAAATTACGTATTTACCATCTCAAAATTTATAATTACGTAATTATCATTTAAAGATCAAATAACTCGCATATTTATCCAATATATATCCAAAATTTAAATTAATTATTATAAGATTATGAAAACTTCAATTAATCAAGAATTAATTAAAATTCATCTCATTTGCCATGTAGAAACAACACAGGTGCCAAAACAGTAAAGAGAAAGATCAAATTTCTAGAACTAATAATAGAAAAAAGATCAAATTCCATTGATCACAGAGATAATTTCCAATAATCACATTATGGCCTATCTGAAATAAGAAAACAATTAAACGAGGTTAAAAACTTTTTTTATGAATAGAGGACATATGTTTCTTTGCCATAACATGAATACCATAACATGAACAAAATAGCGCCAACAATAAATCATCATCCACAAAAGTTATTCAGAATAACTAGTGTGGGAAATTATCAAGATTATATAGCTTATTATTCGATTGTGGGTGATTCTAATCTAAAGTCTCATCTAGGTCTCTCCATTTTCTCCGAGCTCATTTAAGTGGAAGACACAAACGTTAAAGTGGACAAAAGAGACGAGGAGGAAGGGAGAAGGAGAAGGGACTAATTAAGTTATTAATTATATTTTATATAAAATTAAACTTATTTAATCTCAGTTTTTTATTAATTGGGTAAATATGTGAGTTATTAGATTTTTGAAAGGTAAATACGTAATTATAGAATTTGTGATGGTAAATACGTAATTTCATAAATTTTGAATGATATATATGATATCATCCCTATATCAGTTAAATATATTGTTTAAAAATTTGATACCAAAATATATTTGACTGATTATATTAGTTAAAATTCATTATTAGACTTTGCGTGTTAGAGAGAGAGAGGAGCCAAATTTAGCCGCTACCATCCAACTCTCTCCTCCCCAATCAGTCCGTCTCAGTCCATTTCAGTCTGTCCGCCAATGTTCCATCAGTCAGTTGGCCTCTCTCTGTTTCTTTTTTTTTTGGAGAGGAATGTCGGTTCCGACCTTCTAATCTTCTCCTCATTTTAGATCTTCATCTGTCAGTGCTTTCTTTCCCACCACTAGCTCTACCCATTGGTGCCTTCTCCTCAACAGCTCCAACCTTCTTCGGCCGCCATTAAAACTTAGATTCAAAAGAGAAAGCGAGAGAGAAGAGGCGTAGCCCCTCCGCCTTTCCCCTTCGCTTCCTCCAACCGCCAATTAACCTTGTCAATCTCTAAAACCTCTAAACTAGAACCCTAGGTAGTGTTGGGGGAGGTCGCGGTTGGTGCCAGCCTCCCCCACCCACCACAAAAAAAAAAAAAAAAATCTAGATGCCTCTACCTTTGTGTTGTTGGTCAGCTGGTACAACGGAGAGCAAGAAGGTCGGCAAAATTACAACTTCATTTTTGTTGCTCTTTCTCGAGTTACGTTTTATTTCTAATTATGAATATTATATCTGAACGTTATATTTTTTTTATGTAGTTTTGTTGTTATATATATTATACTTTTAGCGATCCGCAAAATTCGCTGAATCCGAATGCCACGAGTTCAACGGATATTAAGTTATGATAATTAATTACGAATTGAAAACTCTGTAAATTTTATTAAGGATTTTTCATGTACTTACAAAAGGTTTCTAAATGCAAAATAAAAAAGGAAAATTATTTCTCTGAAGCTCTGTAAATTTTCTTTAAATGTTTTCATGATTCCAGGGAGTAAACTAGGTTAAATCAAATTCCTAAGTTGCAAACCAAGGTAAAATATATACAAAAAAAAGATTTCTCACTCTCACCAAAAGCTGTAAAGAAATTAAAAATATGGTTTTGAAACTTCTTAGAAGATACGTAAATTTTCTTAAGGATTTTCTATATAGTTTAAACTTAAAAGTCATCAATTTGTATATTATCGGGTGATAGTTACGAACGCGTATTTTTTGCATTAACTCAAAAGGAAATCTTTTGAGTTAATGAATTCTAACCGTCTGATTTTAAATAGAGTCAATTTGGCACCTGTTTATATTATAAGAGTCTTTCAATATTAGTGCGGATCTAGTCTGCACGAATCTTAAAATAGATTGGACGGTTGAGATTCATAAACTCAAAAGATTCCCTTTTGAGTTAATGCAGAGAATACAAATTCGATAGTTACTGAGAATACTTCACTTAAAAGCATGACGGAGATGATGAGTGCATATCCTCTGAGATATCTCAATTTTTGTGTGATCTACGTTTACGGTGCATATTCGGGCAAGGGACCGGTATTATTTGTGCTTTGAGATTCATGCAGAACTTATTTGAACGGTTGAAATTTTTCAAAACTGATAGAGTGACAAATTAAAGTTGAGTAACCAATTTGTAACAAAGAACAAAATTTGGTGACCTCCCAAAAAATTTACTCTGATTTTATTTATCTTCGATAAGTTAATTTGTGAGAGTGATTTTCACAGATTTTATCAGGAAATTACTACAGATAACACCTAAAAACTTGCACATTTATTTATATACCAAAAACTTCAAAATTAATTACTTTTCCCATTTGAATACAACAACAAATAATATAGCGCAATCCAATTTGAGCCAAAATAATTCTTTAAGCATCATCGTGAAGGAGTGACAGCTATATTCGATCGAAACCAAAGGAAATGAAAGCCTGTGCAAATATATTGCTCCATTTTCTTGCTGATCCAAATCTACATAATAAACAACATTGCAAAAAAAACCTTAAAAATCCATGTCCAAAGTGGAGTTCTGAAGGTCCTGCTAGGAGTATTACTGAGATGAGTTGAGTGATATGCAAATGCTAATGTCGTAGTGGAGATTCTTTCCATCTCAGATTGGGCCTTGGGCCTCCAAGGCTCAAATATCCGATTACGGCCTATGTGGCCAGTGCTACCAAGCCACAGTCAAATATTAAAATGAAATATGTAGAATGCTCCTTGTTAGATTGAGGCAGGATGTTTGACATAAAGTTTAAAACTTGTCTTACACTGAATTTCCAGAAAATGAAGAGGCTGAATAGCATCTATAGAAACGACAGTTCATTTGCACAACGATGAGTTCAGAGTTTAGACCTTTTCAATTATAAAATTCCTAAGATTTTACCCAGCCTTTTCTCATAAAGCATTATTTACTATTTTATTTTGCAAACCACAGTAAATAATTACATGGCATTAAAAGCGAAGAGACCAAACTAGTCTCTTGCCTTGTTCCTACCATTAACTCTTTCAAATTCTTGAACCAGTGTCTAGAAAAATAAGAAAAACCAACATACTGGAAACAAGAGAAATCAAAATACATTTGGGAGCTTAATAACAGAACCAATGTAGGCTAACAAAAGAACGGGGAGGTGAAGATGGAAAAATACAAATAATTAGAAGAGGTTGCGACAAATTAAGAAATGTACATTATCTTAGGACCATGGTACTTTGTGGATGAAGTCACTGAATGGAGCTTGGCTCGGCAGGCGTCTCCTGTGGACTAGATGTATCCAGCAAATTGAGATCGCCGACTCCAACAGGTGGGCCTATGCTACATCTGTCTGTGTTGTGTGTTGCTATGGCATCCTTTATTTTTTGAAACTGTGAATACAAATGTTCAGTCCAAAAGTAATCTTGAGGGAAAAAAAAAAACCAACTATAAAAAACTTAAACAGTATAATCTCCCTCCAAAATTCTCCTCTCTATCAAAGTATAAATAACATTAAGGAGCAAACTTTAGGGCACCGGACATGGTTCACATTTCTTGTTGGCAGGGGTTAACAAGATCTGTACCATTTTTCATGGTTCCCAGAAAAAAAAATCTATACCAAAAATTAACTAGATAGCTAACCTTAGCTAAGGAACAGGAGAAAGATTCAAGCTGGCCATCAGCACCACGGTAAAAATGAAAATAAGGAAGCACCCTGACATTCAATCTCTTGCACATTGGTTTATTTTCATCAAAGTTGACTTTTAGAAATAAGATTTCTGGGTGTTCTTGAGCCGTCCTGCATAGCTGAAATTAATTCAAAGAAATACCGTCATAAATCCATTTGAGAAAATAAAAAAAGTAAAATTAGGTGCAAAATCACAAATGACTTTTAATAGGTGAGTTAGATGGTCAGAAGACAATTTACCAATAAACACCCATAAGTAAGTTCAACCGATACAGAATACAGACAGAGGATACCACTTCCAATAGGAACACCGTTATTCAAATCTAAAACTACCAGCTCTGCAATTAAGCTCTAATTTGAACAAATCTAAAGCTACTTAGTTGCTGTCCTCAATTTACTAAAGTCGACAATAAAACAAGCAAGCAGTAAAACAGGCTAATCACACTACAAGCATTAAGATATGTGCTGACCAATTACATTATACACACTATAAAGAAATTGCAAACACAAAAAAAAAAAAAAAAAAAAAAAAACAGAGAGAATTCAAAGGTGTTCTGCTCAACATTGAAATCCTAAAGACCAAACATTTCAGGCACCCTCAGTGCATGAGTAGATAACAAAACTCAGTGCATAGGTTATTTGTAAGTATATGATCAAAAAATCACCTTAGGAAATAGTGCACGACAAGAAGCACACCAGGTGCCATAAAATTCAGCTATGACGAGTCTTTCGCCGGCATCTTTGAGTGCATCCAAGAATTCTTGGGTCGAATGAATGTCTACCATGTTGGGGCCCGCATTTCTCTCCCACCACTTTGGTTCCCTGTTTTGGCTTTCTGTTGCCACTTCTTGTGCATGTGCCTGATACAGACAATATCATCAAAGCTTTTTCCAATTTTTTTTTCTAGTTACAAGTTTCCATATGACTTCTCTGGAATAAAGGGGATGTTAAATTTGAGGACCTTTGAACTCATACATCCAGAGAGTTTAAGAGCAAAGGTGTATCAAATTTTAATCTTTAATGACAAATTAAATAAATCTTAAATTCCCTTTTGAAAAATGTCACTCTGTCTACTTATTTTTCTCACATAAACCCTAGTTCTTCATTTTCCTTTTCTCCTATCCTCACAAATTCTAAACCAGTGTACATCTTGTCATTCACAATTTACCTTTCCCCTCTATATAATACCCAAAAGCACGAATAAAGCCGCTAATCTTACCTTGAGATGAGTGAATCGATTGTGTTGATGTGGTAGAGAACTGAAAGAGACACCTAGCCTCCTCGGGTTACCAGAAACCCTCGAAGAAGAAGAAGAGTTGATAAGAAACGGGGAAAGAAGAGCAGTAGTAGAGCAAGGAGAACTAATCTGGGTCCGGAGAAGCGAATCAGCCATGAATCGAACAATCAATCAATCAATCAACAAATCAATTAACTAAAATTTCAAACCACGCCAAATTCGCTGTTCACTTGTCTCCGCTGCGGAACTAGAACCATTAAATAGGTTGCGAGAGAAGAGAAAGGAGAGAGAGAGAATGGAACAGGAAATTTCAGGGGCCGCTGAATTTTCGCTTCGTATATTCAGCGCTCGGTGCGAGTCGAGACTCGAGAGGGTTTGTGTGGTATCCTCTGAGATATCTCAATTTTTCCGTGACCGACGTGTCCGGTTCCTATTCGAGGGGACGTAGGGGGCAGTATTATTTGTGCTTTGAGATTCGTGTAGAACGTATTTGAACGATTGAGATATTCGAAAAAGTCACGCAAAGTTTGAGATATCTCAGAGGATACGAATTTGTTTGTGTGGCGAGGCGGGTCTGAAGGAATTCGTATCCTCTGCATATTAACTCAAAAAAAAAAATCTTCCGATATAATCCATCTAAACCATCCGATCTGCTTTACGATCGGTGTGAACTAGATCCGCACTAATATTGAAGGCTCCTGTGTTAAAATCAGACGGCAGATATGTATTATCCTAAAAGATTCTTTTTTGAGTTAATGCAGAGGATGGATTTGGTGATTCTAACGGCGTTTTAACGGCAAGATGGAATCTCCGTTAAGAGGTAAAAGCACACGAGGAAATTATGTGGCTGTGGTGTGGCGGAGAAGAGGCCAACATGGATATTTTTGGGCCGTCTATTTCGATCTCACCACCGTGTGAACTGTGAACTTTTTAGTGGGACCCTGGAGGATTCAGGATGCGTTTTTTCCTTGTATTTTATATTTCTTTCCTGACAAGTCAGTTATGACCAAATTTGCGGTTTTTCACAAAATCACAAGCAAGCTGAATTGGTGCAATGTACGACTTCAATTTGTCGATTGTTTTGGGTCGTTAACGTACCCATTGGCCATTGCAGAATGGTGTTTTGATCTGTTTCCGAGAAGAGAATTCTGTTTTGATTTAGAAAGTTGAAATTTGATTTTGGGGACACGGTGTTCATTAGAAAAATCTTATGGAATGCGTTGGATTTTGAGAAAAGTTCCTTCATTGTTGCTACAAAACATAACTATTTAGATTGACTTGTTAATAATTATTTTAAAAAATAAGATTTTTGAACCGCATATTCTTTATTTTTTTTATTAAATAAGATTCAGAATTTCAGATGCTTAGAAACAATGCATTTGAGCACTTCATAAATCTTCTAATTTCTGCATTGTTTTAAATTTTAGCTTTCGACCTGTATTTTTTTTATTTTTATAACGGAGTCGCGCATCGTAATTTCAGAATTCAGAAACCTTTGCATCACATGATATAACATTATGAATTTAACAAACACAAATTATGAATTTGTGCTAGCATCTTTGATTTCTTTCTTATTCTGGAGCTTCAAAAATAATATTCACCGTTGAAATTTAGTGCCAGTTAGAGATGAACTAAGCTTTCTGACAACGATTGATAGAAGTCGCTTCGTGTTAAAGCCAAGGAAGCGAATTTTTTTTTTTTTTTTTTGGTTAATATTTTCATTCATCAGCACAAAACCAATTACACATATCAGTTCGTACCATACTGGTATCAGTACATATAGCAGCCATACTAGTACATAAACATTGCAACTAAACTCTCTTATACGAAGCTAGACAAGAAAAAACAGAACCGTTCTCCGATTACAAAAGATGACCCTTCAGATCGTCGTGCTTTGTAAAATTGGTGGAGCTGTTTTTCTCCCTCCACCGAGACAGAAAATCAGTGAAGCTGTTTTTCTTAAATTCAACTTTGTGTTTGTTCATTTAAAATCGCACAATTTAGTTCCCTTTTTTTGAAAAAAAATACATTGACTTGAAAATTCAGTCATTTTTGGGCCGTCTATGGTGGGACCCAGGATGATTGCCTTTTCACTTTTGCTTCTTTTCCAAGTTCAATTCACAGTCGGTTTTGGGCCGTTGATATACAAATCGAGAAAATTTGAGTAGGTCCGTTTTGTAGAACGATGTTTTGATCCGTTTCGGAGAAGATAACTCATTTTTTATTTGAAGAAAGAACATTTCGTTGGATTTTTTAGGAAACTTCCTTAGAAAAATCTGAATTTTTTTTAAATAGAACTAATTTTAAATATTTTAACAGAAGAAGTAGATTAATTTGGTTTTTATAAAAAACAGCTATACTGGTTTGTAGTATCGGTGAAGCTATTTACTATTAATTTCTATGGTCATATTGTATAAATGAATTATAAAAATGGCTTTGCCGATTCACAGTCCTTTTTTTTAGAATCCAAATCAATGGTGTTTGTTTCGTTAAAAATATTAAATTTAAATTTGATTCTGTTTAAAAAAAAAACCGTATGTGCATGCAATGTATCTCGAGCAAACTTATTGAAAAAATATGACTTTGATAATAAGTTTCACATTAGGGCAGAACAACTCTTTTAAAAATAGTGATGACTACTTGTAAAATAATATGTACTAAAAACAAAATTAAATGTATCTTATTTATAGGTTAGATATGTTATATATAATTTTTTCTTCAATTTAATAATTAATTGTTCTTTATGGAGCATTTTAAAAATTAACACTTCTTTATTATCAGCATTTAATACCTGAACCAGACAATTTTCAAACTGCACCCATTTTCTTTTTGTTTTATAAATATAACTTTTTTAAACAATAAAATTATAGAAAATTTTATTAATTTTATTGTTTATAATAACCGTCTCATTGGTTATTTTTAGTTGTTAAATAAATTCAGATCGGAGTGTCAAATAGTAACTTCAGTTCAAATGAATGTTAATGATATATTGAATTTACATTTTTCAATATCAGCATTACTAAATTACGAAAAAGAAAGAGAGCTTGCCTAGTCTAAAGGTTTAGAGAAAGAGATAATTTTGTATTGATTTTTTGTGTATTTGATTATATTTACATGACACATATTTATAGACTTGACTGTGATTATACGATGGGTATATATCTAAAAAAACTCAAAAGAAAAACCTCAAATTACCATAGTCGTCCATTTCTCATTGACAACTTTACGTAGTTCTACCAGAACATGTGTTCCTTCCGCTGAAATTGTGCTTTCATCCGAATCTATCTCCGTAGCTTTGGAATTTTGTAGATATAGTTGTGCTTTGTTACAGGACTATCCCCTTGAATCCCTTGAGCATTATGGACTTTAATCTCCAAAGAAATTGATGTCATCTTAATTTGCATGTCTTCTTGCTTCACATTATCAAATAGTAGAGTAATCTGAAATAAAAATTTAAGAACCATATTGTATATTAAAAAAGCCAGACACAGTTACAATAAAATAAAATAAATAAATAAACTACACTAAATTTTCAAAAAGCCACATGATGAAACAAAACAAAATGTTACATACAGCCACAGTGTCAGGTGACCCAGCTTTATTAACCCAATTTTCAACGACCGATCGATTCACAATCTCATACTTCACCCGATGCTCAAGATTCAATAGCTGCGATGAAAATGGGTTAAAAATAAGAATAATGGCATCTAGTAGAACTGATCAAGTGATGAGTAGATCGGTGCAGGAGAGAGAGGAGAGAGTAGATCGATCGGTGATGGCGCCAAGATTATACCTTGGGATGGGCCTTGTCGAGAGCAAGAGTTCTATAATTGCTTATTCTGGGATCATGTGTAGGAGGCGTTGCTATCTCAGCTTCAAGATTTCTTTTCTGAGCTTCGTAACTATTGGAAGTCGACATGGCGATGACGAGCTAGAGCTAATGGCAGAAGTGGAAAGATTTTTGAATGAATTTTAAAATAGAAACAATGCAAGAGGTATTTATAGAAATTTACAAACATATATGACTGTGATTAATTAACTATGGTTTAGAACTGCTAAACAGAAAATACAGTGTTTGTCTTCTATCATAATTAATGTATAATTTAATTGAAAATAAAAAGAGTTGTCCAGTATTTGCTCTAATAGGATTAGAACAAACTAGTTAAAGAAAATTATTTTAGAAGCTACAACTTTTATAGTATTACTCTCAATATTTTTGAATCATAAAGAATTACTTTAAACTCAATCAAATTAATCAGTATTTGATCTTTTAAAGTGCAGTATGAATGATCGTAAGTAACTCACATATTATCAAATTGAGATTTGAATTACTATTCAAATATGCAATATAATGCATATTTAGAGTGTATGGGACTACTAATATCACCTAAATTTTATTTGGACCCAATCCTCTATTTGTCCAGAGTAAATCTGAACCGTTCATTCAATAGATCTGAGCCACTCATCAAAACCCATCTCAAATCTCAGCCTTTAATAAATAATTTTGATTTTATGTATCTATTTCATGTTGTCTAGCGTGTAGAAGTCCAAATTTAATTTAAAATCTACCCGCTACATGAGAAGCCACACGAAAACCACATAGGATACTATCCCGACGCGTTTTCTTCTGAATCCGCATCCTTTGAGATATCTCAAACTTTGCATTACTTATTTGGAATATCTCAATTGTTCAAATATGTTCTACACGAATCTCAAAGCACAAATAATACTGGCCCCCCGACTTTTCACGAATCTCAATCGTTCAAATACGTTCGCAGATCCTTCTTCTCCACACGTTCAGCGACACTTATTTTTTTTCTTCCCGACGTCGCCATAGGAGAATGCCGGTTCTTCGATTCCCTCGCGAAAATGGTTCTTCGATCTCCCCTCTGAGAAAAAAATCAAATGTCCCGCCATTCCAAGTTCAAACGACGTTGGTTCTTCGATCTGTCCTCCATGGATTTGACAGGTAATCGCTCCCGCCATTGCAATTTCAATTGAACCGACTCTTGTATCTTTATATATCAATCAAATTCTTTCCTCTCAAATTGCAAACCTTAATTTTCATTTGTCGATTTGCAGTTGCACAATCGGCCTCTTCACTCAAACCCGCTGCTGCCCCTAGGGTTTCACTGAAATCAGAGAGAGGGGTTCCGCAATTAGCAAAGAAGCTTAACCAGGTATTTGCTTTGTTAAAATCCATATATATTTGCTCATAATTTTGTACAATTTATATGAAGGCATGCTCTGATTGCATCTTTTTTATTCGAAGGCAGTGTGTGCCTTTATTTGATGGTATTTTGTAAATTTGTATTGGCACCATATGAATGGTACGCCTCTGATAAAGAATCTGATTCTACTCAGCACAGTTCACATTTTTTGACAAATCATGTTCCAGTTAATTATAAGGGCAATTACGTACTGGTACCATTTTTCCCTTTGCAAATCCTATCTCTAAAATCTATTGCGGGAAATGGATCAAATCCATTGATGGTTCAGGTTTGTAGAATAACCAATTTAAGTTTTTATTTGACATTTTGGTGAGGAGAAAATTCTCATCTTCTCATTTTTCATTTTGTTTTCCTATCCCTATAGCCAGTTCCATTTTTTCCATCATCAAGTCTGGCAGAACAGACTGGCTATCTCTATTCCAGCCGTGGCGTGCACAATGACTTTCTGCGTACTCTATTTCGACCTAGAAATATTGACATACATATTTGTGCCGGTACACTTCATTTGATATACTTCCGAATGTTAGCTAAAACTATAATATTCTTTTGCAAAAGACTAACAATATATCCGTACAAAGAACACAAAAGCAATATATATGCACAAAGAACAAATAAGCACCTGATTAAGTACGAAATTCATCAGAAAAACTAGAAAAAAAATTGACTGGTATCTCTACAATACTAGGTGTGGTCATGACTTCCTGCTTTCTAACCCAGTCTAACATTATTAGGTAGTGTTTTCCTGTGCCAAGTGGTGCGAACCCAAGTGGAGATACTGGTACACAAACACAAGAACAATCAGGTTCAGCTAGAATGGTTTGACTAATCAAGGTCTTAATGGAGAGCCTGCCAAGGTGGGTTACAATCTCACTAAGTTGCTTTCAGTTATAATCTCATATCATCCCAATAGAATGTTATCTTATATTTTTTATTAAGTAAATTGATCTTAAATGTGTGTACTGTTTATATGGCGAGCACAAATACATAGACCTTAGTGATGACTAATGAATGACATGTTTAAATGACATGCATAAATACATAGACCTCATATTATCACCACTTTTGTTCATTGCAACTATTTTATGTGTATTCTTGTTCTTCTTTTTTGTTGCAGGAAAATCTGGCTATGAAAGACATGTTTGGAGATGTTAAAATGAATTGTTGAAGTTAAATGGCTAGCTTTACCAGATTGGTGTTTTAAGTTTTACAAGGCTGAAGAGCTGTTGAAGAAAAAAACTATTTTCAGCTTATGGACATTTTTGCCCTTTAGATTATGTTGTAAGTAATTTGTTATTTTATTCATTGTGTAGGGGTTCGATAATCACATTTGTATAACTGGATATGTCATTGTCATTTTCAACTTAAATGTTATTTTTATGAAGTGATTTTTTATTTGTTTTTCTTGCTAGCTGCCACTGGTTTCAAGGACAAATTCATTTTAAAAAACTTGTTTGATTGAAACATTTTCTACCACTTTGGTGTTTAAAGAAGATCTTTTGTTACACATGAATTTTTACTTTACTTATTGTACTCTTACTACATTTAGTCCTGACATTGCATGGCAAGAAGTATGAGATACCAGTAATGTCTGACACAGTTCAAATAAGTAATACAAGGTAATTGATATTAATATAGTCACTTGTCAGACTATACACATTCTTTTAATTTTTGAGGAAGGCATAGGAGTCATATTATTGCCCATATATTGCAAGAAAATAGTTTGCTATATCTGTGCTTGAGAGTAAAGTTTTTAGAAAATAAAAAAAAATGCAAATAGACCAAGAGCATTGAGTCTTATTGAATAAAATGTAAAAAGAAGAAAAGAAGATAAGTAAAGGAAGGAAAAAAAAAATGCAAAAATAAAGAAAACAAAAGAAACTGGTTACATTAGCATAAGAAAATTAAAACTGATACCGTGGGTTTAGTAGTGGTAAAAAGAAAAGAAAACTGGTACCAGTTTCAGATTCTCTTTCTTTTCTTTTATTTTTATTTTTTATTTTTTTTGTGAGTACCAGTGTATGCAAAATGAATCCATTAGTTAATTCCAAACATTAAGATGCACCCTAACTATGTGAATATGCTTAAGGAAATAACATAAATATAAAAAAATTGCAAGCATGTCCTTGTAGGTGCTGAAATTTATGAATTGAAAGTATTTCACTTGTTTTTTCTCTTATATTTTTAGATGTGCAGGATTTATGAAACCAGTAAATGCAAGTGAGGGACTCAGTAGGCAACGTATGAAGACTATGAAATTGAACAAGCATGTTATCGATGATAAGCTTAAATGTCACGGGTTCGACCCATCTCTCTTCCTTCGGGCTATTACCAGTGGAGTAGTCAACACATCAATATCTTTTGAGGTATAATATTTTATTTAATACGGTTCAGTAAGAATATTTATCTTTTGTTAGATCTAGCTCTTAATGTATAATTATAATAATAAAAATAAATTAGGAGAGATAATCCCTGGTTTTCTGCTATGGGAAGAAAATGCATGCACATGACATGGAATGATCGAGAGACAATCTCTCTCGAGGTAGTCTAAATTTGTTGTATTCTATATTAATTTTTCTATTTTAGCTTAACACATGTAGTAATGTGAATTATTGCAAATACTTTAATGTGTTAGTTATTCATAGGGATTAGGTTTAGAGGTGGTGAGCAGAGTGGATGATGCTGAGTTTATACTGGTGCATGACACTGAAGCACTAGGTTTACCATTTGGCGGTTCAAAATCTATGAATTTGGAGGGTCTTAGGCAGATTTTAGAACTATGTGCAAAGAGAACAAAACCAATACTTATGGTGGTTGCTAATCCAGAATATGCCATTGTCGAAGCACGTAACTTGCAAGCGATGCCTGGTACTTTACTATTATTTCTTTTGGCTATGCCATATATAAAATTTTATGGAAAATTGTTTTTATGCCACTCTAAAACATTGAAATTATGAAATTGCCACCTCAAAACATGAAATTATGAAATTGCCACTCTAAATTCACCAAATTGCCACAAATATACATTTTATATACAAATTTGATTAAAATTATACTAAAATCTGTTGTATAAAACCTGTATTTTCAAAATTCCAGAAATGCCCCCTCCAATTTATCCCTCTTTCTCCAACCTATTTGAGCTATATGGATCCAAATCTGCTGAAATTCACGGGTATGAACAGTAACCCTGAAATTCCTGGAATCCAAGATCCAACCATTGAATTGTTTCGAGATGCGTGCACAGAAAAATCAGTTATTTTGAGATGCGTGCACAGAAAAAAAAAATGGACGGCTTGATCATGAATTCCACGGATTTCAGGGTTACTGTTCATCAAATTTGGATTTCAGCAGATCTGAATCCGAGCTATATGATCTATTTGAGCTATATGCACTGATGTACTTGAAAAACGTGAAGGTTTCAAAATATCGGAGCAATTTGTTTCTAAGCTCAGCCGGAGGTGGACCCGGCTGCCAAATCGAGTAGCTCCGGCAGCGTTCTGGCCTCGGTCTAGCGGGAACCACCTAGACTGGACCTGCTTATCATTCCAACGCCTCTATATTGCAGACACAGGAGGGGGCGGAAGACAGGAGGTTCGGCGGAGGAGGGGGGCGGAGAGGCAGCGGTTTGGCAGAGCAATTTCCGGCGAAGGAGGGGTTCAGCGAAGAGTTTGAGCGGAGAAGGACCGGTTCAGAGCTTCTCAGCGGAGAGAATGGTTTGGCGTAGGTTGGAGAAGAGGGATAAATTGGAGGGGGGGCATTTCTGGAATTTTGAAAATACAGGTTTTATTCAACAGATTTTAGTATAATTTTAATCAAATTTGTATATAAAATGTATATTTGTGGCAATTTGGTGAATTTAGAGATTTTAGAGTGGCAATTTCATAATTTCATGTTTTGGAGTGGCAATTTCATAATTTCAATATTTTAGAGTGGCATAAAAACAATTTTCCCAAAATTTTATTATACTAACCAGAGTGTGGCTACGGCACTATGCATAGCGAACAATGGTCTTGTACTATTGCTATATATATCTGTTTTGAGATTTCATACGTTCGATTGAAACCGCTCAACATAATCTCCATATTAAATTGTACCAGGTGACTAAATTTTATATTTTTCTTAGAATTTTTATACTATTTTTTTAGATAGATAGAAAATCACTAAATTTTTATGGTTTAGAATCTTGAGTCTGAATCCTTAGAGGTAACATAATATTTGAGTTTAAATCTGGACCGTCTGATCAGAATCCAGGTTATTTTGGCTTGAGGTGGAATGCACATACTCCTTTAATATTCATGCCAAAGCAGATCGGATGGTCTGAATCTAAACTCTAAATATTTATTACCTCAGGGATATGAATTCTAGAATACCTTTAGATCAAGTGATTTCCTAGCTATCTAAAAAAATAGTAATAAAATTCTGAAAAATGTAAAATTTGGTCTCCAAGTTCATTTTCAAATAGGCCGTCATGCTGAGCAGTTCGAAACGACTATTTGGACTTTAAAAACAAATATATGGATCCATAGTACAGATCAGTGTGCGCTATGCATAATATTGTAGCCTCACTCGTACTAACAAATAAGGTGATGGGCTGGAGAGAAGGGTAATTTTACATGGACTTGGGCTGGAGAGACCTTTACCTTTTCAAATTCTGGTCCTTGGCATCTGCTGTCTTTGAGCAAATCATTCAGGTTTGATTATATTTTTCTACTTTGATTGTTTATCTAGATATGTTGGCTTATTGGCACCATAACCATTTACTCCTTTTTCTGAATTTATGGTTATATGACATATCTAAGTATTGCATTGATCATTTTTGTTCTTCTTTTGATCTTCTTTCCTTCTCCAACATTACTTGTTCTGTCACCTGGCTTATCATGCATACCTTACTGTACCAGTCCAATCAAAATTATTGCTCTAAGATAAAAAAATTTAAGTGCACATCAAATCTTTTCCAATGTGCTACTAAATTAATCATGCTTTGATGAACCCCTAATGAAAGGTGAAAGGACTTGAAGTACTGGCTTTGTTAACTCTCTTCATCTCTCTACAGAGAATTGGCGACCCCACATTGAGAGAGAATTTGATAAAAGACGAAACTTTGTCTGAACAACTGCTTGATGAAATGCTAAACAAATTTCTCACCTTTCATTAGGGTTGTAAGTACAAGTCTTGAATTATGGATTCTATTCCTCTCGCAATCGGTGCTTTTCTAAGGTTAATTATAATAAACAAAAATCATACTTGAGGGTATTTACAATCGCTCCACATTTTTTAAATACTGAACATAACTAATTTATGTGCAGTACTACTTCTTGGGATGTGCATACCATGATTATTGGTCGGTTACTTGCTGGGGTCGGAATTGGTATTTCTTCGGATTTATTTTATCGTACTAGGTGTAATATATACTACCCAGTCTTTCTCAAAGTTGCTTCAAAATAGCATAAATCTCACTACCACACCAACATATGCCAACATAACATACGGGCATATGACATTAAATTAACAAATCAATCTTGAAAAGAACAGCAATTGACAGTTGAAGATAAAATTTAAAATGTAAAGAAAAATTCATTTTCATTTAAACTACTCAATATTTTCTTGGAGATAATTAAAGAAAAGTTTTCTTCGTTCAATAGTTTCATTTAAACTATTCAGCAAAAAAAAGAACAGGTAGAAAGGAAATTCTACGGCTCATATCAACATATTCTAGACGGAGAATAATTAAAATGGAATCTATAGTTTGTATTTTACGGTTCAATTATTTTAATAATATCATGTCAGGCTAAAATATAAACAAAAAATACGTATGAAGAAGTATAATGAAGATATTCTAATGAAGATATTCTGGAGATTTTCCTCTTCCCATCTATTTCTGGTATTCAAGGTCAAAAGCAAAAACATGATTAGAAATAATTATTAGGTTTTATGTTCAACTTCTGGATTTGATACGGCAATCCCGTATTAATTGCATGCAACTATATATGGGGTTCATATTTTAGGTCTTTCCAATATATGAAATTAAAAAAATTAAAAAATGATCAAACATATTAAAATCATTGAAAAATAATAGCAGCTATATATTATGGATCATTGTAATTAAAATGAATAATCAAAATTCATGACAAGAGAACTCAAATCTTCATGAAGCAATTACCATCGGTCACAAGTTTATTGGGAAAAGACATTCAAGTTATCATTCAAGTTTATTGGAAAAAGACATTCAAGTTTATTGGGAAAAGACATTCAAATTACCATATTATCGTAACGAGCATTTTTTTCATCAGATAATCAGTCTTAACTGTACGTACCTCTATAGTATTCAAGTTATGGGAACCCATTTTTACAGAGCAGTTTTTAGTGCGTACAGAGTTCGAATTTTTGATGGACCAAAATATCTCTATATCAAAGGCAAAAGATTTACTCTGTAAAATTCGAACGCTGATGAGCAGGGATATTTTGGTCCATCAAAAATTCGAACTCTGTACGCAATAAAAACTGCTCTGTAAAACTGGGTTCCCCAAGTTATCAGGGTGCGCACAACAAATAGAAAGTCTTTTTTGGGAACTCGTTATATTTTCAAATTTTGAAACAAAAAAAGTCTATTTTCTCTTTTTTCCCGATCGACCCCATCTTCTCTCTCTCTAAGCAAACCACTCGGATCTCCGTCTCCCGCTTGGATCTCCGCTGACCAATCAACCCCGCTGCTCGGACCTCCGTCGCTAATGCGTCTCTAAACGGTTGGAGATCGTACCCATCGGATAGGTACGTAGTTTTGTTCAATTTAAGTTACCGTAATTTAGGTTTTCGTGATTAGGTTCAGAGAGTTTTTGTGTTTGATTTTCTTTTCAGTTTCAGATTTACCCGGAAGATTCAAGAAATTCTCAAACCACTCGGGATAGGTGCTTTCTCCATTGTCGCCAGGTAAGTTTTCTCTGATTTCTTTGGAATTTGACTCCAAGAGTTGAAAAAACAACCAAGTTCTACTCTAATTTCTTCTTTTTTGTCTCCATATATGACAAAGGTGGAATGTTGGAGTATTTCTATCAATCGGTCATATAGGCCTGAGTCAAACATCAAATTGCTTCGATTTTCATTATCCAGAGAATACCTTATATATATATATATAAAAAAAGGCAATCAAAGCTATTTCTCGATTCAATAGAAGTCCAAAAAAGTAAATATGGCACCCAAATAAGGATAGGATCGATATGTCAAAAGCAGGTATAATTACGCCTATTCCTAATTCTAAATAGAATGCCAGAACGTAGGAATCCATATGATAAAATCATTAGTACTGGTATGCTTTTGTAACTTTTTCTTTCTGTTAAATTTTTTACTTGTAATAGTGCCTTCTGTTGCAACACTGATGTACGATTTCAATTTTTTTTTTCTCTCCCATTTTCATCTTCATTTTTCGCTCAAATATTTAATCTTTAGTTCTTTGTTTTCAAGATTGAAGATTCAAGAAATTCTCAAGATTTACCCGGAAGTTCTCAAGATTCAAGAAATTCTAGCCATGAATTTTCATAATTTTAATAGGAGGGACCTCCAGGCCATGTCAAAAATTAATGATATTCCAGCGAACTGGACCAACGTAGCCATGGCTAATGCTCTTCAATCTCTCGAATCTGTAATAAATTTATAATTTTTCTCTTTCAATTTTGATTTTTTAGATAGCGTATATGGTTTAGATTTTCTGTTCTTCTCAATTCGTTTTCAGATTAAATGGGTTGAGGAGATCAAACAAAATCTTATGGATGGTACAAGGACAAGGAAAGGGAAGAAAGAAGAGGTACCAGCTGAGGCGGTTGATACGGTGGTGGTAGATACACCAATTCCTCAGCGTGGCCGAAGAAAGGCTGTGGAGACACCCGCTCAGGGTGTGGTTCTCAGATCGTCTGCACGCCTTACGAGGCAGTCCACTAGGAGGTTGGCTGAGAGCGCGGAAGGTACACCAACTCCATTGGTGCAGAATGAAAATGAAGACAAGGAAAGGGTGAGGAAAATTAAAGAACAATGGGCCAGTTAGAAACAACTGTCAAGGTAAATTTGAACTTGCATATAATAAAGCCAGCTATTGGTATTGCTATTTTTGTAATCTGTATATATTGGTTTTAGATTATGGAAGAAAAACAGCAATTGGATTCATCTATTCTTGAGACTCAGGCTGTGCAGGCATTAGGTACTTTCTTATACAGATAAATTAAATTACTAAGGTAGTTGCACAAGTGGAAGTGCTCAAGAGCAAATACAGCGAAGAGATGGCAAGGAGCAGAAGACTAGACTGTTTAATGAACTTCTAGTATAATGAAAGACAAGTTTGTTTGATTTTCTCTTATATCTGAGATGGCATGAATTTTACTAATAATTTACGATAAGTTTATCTAAGTTCTTGATCTAATTTGAAATAACACGAAAATGATATATAAAAGGAGTGAATATATTTATTTATTTCAACAATAACAAAATAAGTTTGTCATGCACAATTCATTTTCTACTCACACAATTGTTGTATTAGAATAGTCATTCAAAAATAATGAAATGCGTCTAAAAAAATAATTAAATACAAATAAAAAGTAGAGAATCATTCCACGTAGACAGTCATATAAACAAATGGCAATATGACTATATCGTATGGGTGTTCAATCAAACGGTCGGTTTGATTGAAACTAAAATAAAATAAACAAACTAAACTTTTATTTTAGTTTTTAAAAATCGAACCGAACCATCCAAATTAAATTGATCAACCAAATAAAACAAAACTGTTTAAACCAAATTAACTTTCAGTTTGTTCGGTTGAACCAAATAAGAGAGATTAAATTTTAAAAAGTCAAATTTTAATACATTAGTATTTTCATGAAAATAAATATAAAGATAATATTACACCCATTATTCAATTTCATAAAAAATTAGGATCCTCTGAAGTAACTCAAAAATTGAGTTTATCTCCGAGGTGGAATGCAGATCGGTCTGGATCTAAACTCTATGTGTGACAAGTGGGCCATCGTCTATTGTAAAAGTTCTTGTCTAGCGTTGCCTTTAAAAAAAAATGCTAAATGTTTGTCAATTGTCATAGGTTAATTGCTTCTATACCCATAATTTTCTTTTTCTTTTTCTTTTTTAATTTATATTTAAAATTTTAATATATCTTATTTTATGTTAAAATAAGAAAGAATTGCATGGAATTAGATTTGAGTAATGGACGATATACTTTGCAATTTCATTGCATAGAATTAGAATTGACTAATGCATTTGAATTATTATTGGTGAAAGAAATTCCTAGCGGCAACAGATAACTTGAAAGTTTACTAATCCTTACTGTTGTATTTTTACAAGTCATAATATATTTAGAAGTTAATTAAATTTTATGGTGTAAATAGGATGAGATTTTCTTACAATCATTCAATTAATTATGGACAGTATGAAAAATAAATATATTTAGATTTATTAGCAAAGTGAATTGTTTGGATAAGAATATTTTTATTTTAATGGGAAAGTGAATTGTGTGGATGAGAAAGTTTTTTTTGGATTCAAATAAAAGTAACTTGAATCAGAAATTTTTTTGGATCGTAACTTGCATATGTGAAGAGAGAAGTTATTTTTTGGTTGAATGGGAAAGTTAAATTTTAGATAATTTCATTTGTGTATTTATAAGTAATTTATTAGGGTTGAATTTTATTCAAAAATAATAATTGATGCGTTATGAAAATTTTGTAAGATATTTAGCAATTATATTTATCGTTTTAATTTATTGAATATGAATGAAACTATTCTGTGGTAAGAAAATTTTGGTGCTTCTAAATCAAATATCACACAGGGAGCTTAAAAAATGATTTTAATACTTCTAAATCAAATAATTATATAAAATGAGTAAATTAGTTTGTAAATTATGTAATAATTAATGTCATAACATGTTTATTATTTAATTAAATAATTTTGATACACTAAATTATATAGTATTACATGCATGTTGCGTATATGACTCACATATTCTATGCATAAACATAAAATATAAACTCTTGTTTTGTGAGTTAATGAAGATGCACGGGATATGTCGCCCGTTGGTCAATTCGAACCGTTCAAAGTGAAGAGAAATGCATTTATTACGTATGAGTTTTGATCCAACACAAAGCGTTTATGACCATATGATACTTCAATTTTCGGTCAACTAGATGGATGGGCACAGAAATACGTATGCGCATGTGTTCAATATATACGGTTTTCTTCCCATTAATTAGATATTTCCTTCTGATTCTAGAGCACACCTCTAAGAATCCAGACACTTATCTTATGGCGGAAGGTCTTAAGATTGTGTTGGTATCAATTTCAAACAAAACCAACATGTTTGATTAGTATATTAGAGCTTCATCTTTCTATTTCTATTAAAAGCACTTTTGTTTTTGTAACCGAATATTTTATTTTTATAAATATTAAATTGAAATTAATATATTAATTAGAGCTTCATCTTTCTATTTCTATTAAAAGCACTTTTGTTGAACACGATGTTTTACCTCACATGTTAACGCTCAACCTAAATTGTTCTTTTCAATGCAACATTATGTGAATATGGAAGCATTTGAACTTTCAGAACTCAAAACATTTGACTTGAAATCTTCTCTCGTGCAAGAAAGCTCTTGCGCAGATAAAACCTGTTGGTTTTCTTTGAGATTGACACAATCTGAAGACCTTCCCGCCATAAGATCAGTGTCTGGATCCTCTATGGGTGTGCTCCAGAATCAGAAGGAAACCCCTCACTAAAGGGAAGGAAGGAGATGGCAATGGGAGAGGCGAACTCTCAAATAGTAAAACCTACACACTGATTTATAGGTGACAGATTTCACCAAAATCTACGTGACGCTGTCCTCCTCCGAACAGTACTCACTCTCTTATGTTCCTTTCTGCTTCCTTTCTGGAGCAGATGAGCTCGTATGATCAATCATGATTTCGTGAGTTCTCACATCCGCACAGTAAATTTGTTGTTCTCTCCCTCCGTGTCTCTTCGTCTGAAGCACAATCTAAGGCTACTCAAACTTTGTTTGGATCTGGTACGTCTGTCCAAAAATATGGGCTAATTCGGTCCAGATTAGAATTTGTGGGAGCCTTTTTAATATTCTTGCAGATTCGAGCACTCTGAATTCAAACTCAAAATTTGAGTTACCTTACCTTAAGAGATCCGAATTTTCCGGATCCTCGGGTGTAAAATTCGCTAAAGAAATTGATGAATTGATGATTACTCGAAGCATTGCTGCACGTAATCTTTGATGATTAAACAATACAATTTTTCTTTGATCATTTATTTAATAGTAACAGCTAGACTGACTAAGCTTGCTGACAACGATTATTGAAGTCAACTGCTTTGCTTAAAAGAGAGCAACGTATCTGAATTGGAAAAAAAACAAATGATTGTCTGGAAAAAACAAAAAGAGGAGTGCTGGTTTATTGGAAAAGCATATCCCAATAACACAAACTGGATCATTGAAAAATTCATCCCTGATTTTCAAATAAAAAAGCTATGAGATCACTTTCCATGTATAATTATACTGACTAGATCCTAACCAACCAATTAAAATTGGATTATATACAATAATCGGCTCTCTTTATAATTATACACTGTATCCAAATTCCAACATCTAACATTAATGTGCTACTATTATGTTTAATGCGCATTCACCACAACTCCAGAAAGGTCTTTTAATGGACCAACTTATAAAGACAGGTATCAAATTCACGTATTTGCCAATTAATTCAATGCGGTACAAATTATAATAATCATATTAGTGCAGCTTTCCACCTAAGAATTATGTTGTGCAAACTATTTTCATAAAATAATGTTATGATATATAAGAAGTTAATTCGCTTTGAGAAATATTCTTCTTCAGTAAAGCATGTTAAAAAATATCCTCCATGTTCAAATCATAAGTAGCATATAATATAATACAATTTCACACCCAATCCTCTTCTCACTTACAATAAACTCCATTACAAAATACTTTCAATCTTGAGCAAAATTTCTCTAATTGAATAGAATGACTGACAATTAACAATTGTTCTATCAAATTCATTGTTGGAACAGACTTCTTCACTAAATTGAACCTACCATCTTATCCCAATAAATACACCTAATTCAAATAAATTTAATTCACATACCCAAATGAACACAAAAAGGAAAAGAAATCATATGTGGAAGTGAACCAAGAACATACACATTCTACATCAAACAATATTGACAATTTTCAAAACAAAGCAAAGATCAATACCGAGACATACCGGGCGTTTTTGATACCACCTCACTGACAGATGTGTACCACCTTCCTGGCCCGGCCGCCTCCTCTTCCAAGTACATCTCCTCTGCTTTCCTCAGTGATGCGTGGGCCGCCACCACCACCACACCGATCAACAAACTCACCAGTATATTCGCCGTGGCATTTGTCAGAAGAAGCAACACCAAAGTTACAACAGCAAGCACCAACAGGATAATTGAATCGCTGATCTCTCTCCCAAAGAGGAACAGAGGCTCGTCTTTCAAGAAATAGAAGAAAAGCCAGGCGATCATGGTGATAATGAAAACGATGAGAGAGATCGGATGCCAGAGGAGAGAGAGGAAAACAATCAAGAGCATGATTATTGCGTAGTTCATGGCAAAGTAAATGAGATTGTTGCGGAGACGGAGGTACGCCTCGCCTAGGGTAGGAGGGAGGCCGAAAGAGGATAGATCAGCGAGCTCGCGCCAGGGGCGGCGAGTGGCGAGAGCGGAGGCACCGCGCTCCTTTGCCCTGTTGATGAAGTCGAGAGGAGAGGAGGTCGTCGGCGCCGATGGGGTGGAGGAGCTCGAAGGGATCGTGCCATAGGTTGTCATGGCGCAGTGAGACAGAGAGGAGGTGGAAGTAGGATTTGGATCGGACAAGGTGAGAGACCCAAAAGTTTGAGAAGAAAAGAGAAAAGGGTTTGGATTGGCTTGCGGAGTGGGTCCGATGGCCATCGGACCTACTTTTAGGTGAAACGAGTTATATAACTGTCCGATGCATCCTAAGATCAGAGGGCACGGAAATCGAAGCTTAGAGCACGAAATTTAAAGATCGTGAACGAATCTTAAGGTATATGTAACGGTGAATAAACCTGTCGAACCAAAGTAGCATCGGACCTGCTATCAGGTCCATGGAGAAGATGACGAATTCGTATCCTCTGAGATATCTCAAACTTTACGTGAGTTTTTGGAATATCTCAATTGTTCAAATACATTCGGCACGAATCTCAAAGCTAAAATAATACTGGCCCCCTACGGTTCCCAGAATAGGCACCGGACACGTCGGTCACGCAAAAATTGAGATATCTCAGAGAATACGCAGTTACGCAACAAAGATGACTAATTTGATTAATTGATTAAACCATGAATTTTGAGTTCTTCTGTAGAATGTTAAATGTGGGTAAGCGTGTAATGAGTTGATTGTATAAACTGACAGTGACAGTCTGACACTGAACCCGGCCCGCCGCCCACTATAACTGGTCAACATATTAACGTGAAACACGATGGTTGTTACTTGTTACGTTGGATTGGATATTCTCGAATCTCAAGTGTTCAGCGTGATTGGATATTCCTGCTTTAATATTCGTGCGACAGTGCCAACTGTAACGGTAAGGTGAAGTTCCCTGTTGCTTGTCATTTTTCAACGAGTCACAACTCGCAACGGAAGAAGATATAAATGTTACACCTAACGAAATTTGTGAGTCCTTTCTTCTCTAAATATAACAATTTGGTCCAACGCCCATCTAGTCATCTACTCAAATAAATTTATTTTTAACACCATTTTTTAAGAAAAAATAAATAAAAAGATATAATAAAGAGCCTCAAAAGGAACCCTACAAACAAGAAAACAAATCTGCCGCAGCGTCCTGCTTGTTCAAATCAAACTATTCATTTATTTTGAGATTCGTACATAAAATTAACTGCTTTGAGATTTGTGCATTTTAAAAAATTAATAGTTTGATCTGATAAAGCAGGGACCTTGCGATTCCAAATTTATTTCCTACAAACAAATGTAAAGAGCCTCAAAAGGAGTAGAACGCGTCCATGCGATATATTCTAAAATTTGTTTACACCGTTTTAATATTTTGTACGTGTCTGTTTTAATATTCATATAGATCTAGTGTGTTTGGATCTTAAGGCGAATCAGATGAGTACAAAATTCATCAAATTCAAAGTTGAATCTAATGAGCAATGAAACCAAATTGTTCCCCTCCAAAAAAAAGTTGCTCTACTCTTAGCTAAAAAAATTTCGCTTCAAGAAAGTAACATCAAATTCACCGATTTTTTAAATACCTTCAATTAAATAAAAAAAACTCCAAAAATTCTCTTTGTTTTTCAAAAATTTGAAAAATGCCCCAACCACCATAGTGTGTGGCAGTCGACTTCAGAAGACAACTGCCACCCTGTGTGATATTTACTGTAGCAACTTTTTTTTAGGAGATATTTAGTATGTGTAGAATGAATGTTTTACATATAGACACCAACAGTAATTTGGTCTCATTGCTTTTGTGATATTTTTCTCTCTTTTTGTATACTCTTATTCTTTGATTTTGTAAATAAAATATATGACAAAGAAAATATATGTGTGTGAAACTATGGCTGAATCTTAGACATTGTATAGACCTCATGTACCAACCTTCATTTCTTGTTAGTACATGGATTTTATACAATGTTTAAGATTCATCTATAGTTTCAGACACTTTTTTTTTTTTTTATCATATACTCTATTTACAAAATTAAGTAATAAGAGTATCTAAAGAGAGAGAAAAAAGAAAAAAAATTATAAAGCCAATGAGACCAGCATACTGTTAGTGCTTATATGTAAAACATTCATTTATACATACTAAATATCTCTTAAAAAAAGTTGCTACAGTAACCGCCACACGCTGTGGCAGTTGTGGTATTTTCCAAATTTTTTTAAAACTGAGGGTATATTTGGAATTTTTTTTAAATGAGTTTTAAAAAAGTCAGTCGAATTCTGAAGTACCTTTTTTTTTTTTTAATAAAAATAAATCAGAAATAAAATAGTATCATTATCTGAATTATTTATTTTATCGTATACAATAAGAAGTTTGATCGCATTGTGCTTATTGTTAACTCTGCTGCTGCCCAAATCCATGGCATTCTGACTTGACTTATCACAAGTCACAACATAATCTGCGACCCATTCTATTTAAATTGTCAGTGTTTTCATAAACTCGGATAATTTTTTTAAATTTTTAAATTTCTAAAATTTATACTAATTTTTCAAATAAATAAAAAATTATTGTTTTCAAATGATCTCAAGTTTTCAGATCAGATGATTTTATCTATTAAAAAATACAAATCCGTTTTTCAAATACATTTTTATTTGGAGATAATATTTAACAGTTTAGATCAACCTTTTAAATATTTAAAATGAAGATAGAGATCCATAGTACAGATTAATTTGTATTATGAATATTACCCTAGCCTAACTCAAAATTGTTCTTGTTAATCTCATATAATCATCTTGTGTAGTTTTTGTTAAACTTATTTCACATATGAATATTATATCTAGATTTAATCACTTTTGAGTACTTCTCCAAAAGCGGATCCAAATCCGTTTCTTGCGAAAAAGAACACCCTTCTATTCTCGGAATCAAATATGTTGAAATCTTCAAGGATTTTAGAGATTATGAAATCCAAAATCCAACTGTTTAAGTTTTCTTATACACAAATTGCAAAACAGATAGTTTTTTTATGTACGAATTTTGAAACATATAAACAATTGAATGAAGAATTTCAGAATCCCTGGAATCAGCATATTTTGTTTCCCCTGTTCTCTCTTCTATCAATCTCACTCCTTGGATTACCAAGAGCATATCATAACTAGCCATTGAGGAGGATTTAAATATGCTGATGCGTCCACAGAAAATAAATTGTTTCGAGATGCGTGCACGGAAAAAGTTGAATGGATGGATTCTCGAATTTCATAGATTTCAGGTGATCTCAGATTCCAACGGATTTAAATTCCACTGAGGATTGTCAACTGTGGAGAATACTGGAAAGAAATTTCAGAAGTTGTGCATGTAATTAGACTGTTGGCATATTAATTAAAATTTATGTAATAATTTACATTATTTTTTCAAAATAGCAACATGTTCACTCTAATGAATGAATTACATAGTTTGTAAATTGTAGACCGTCTTATATATTTGTATTGTAAATAATAACAAGTATTTTTTATTTTATTAATGGGTGAAGTAAAATATACTTTTGGCTTATTATCTCAAATAAAAAACTTTTCTGTCTATTAAATAAAAAATTAACACTCGCCCTCAGTTCCTCCAAAACGTTAAAAATCTATTTCAATCAGAACGGATAATGTCAAGTAATCGGAGAGATCTCAGCCGTCCGTTCCCACATCCAGATTCCCGGAACGGACTTGAAGTCTTGAACGAGTCCGCATCGTCTGCATTAACTCAAAAGAGCATCTTTTGAGTTAACGTATCTCGTCTGTCTGATTTTAAACGGAGCCAATCCAGTCCCAGTCTATGATAAAGGGGCGTCTTAATATTTGTGTTGATCTAGTCCACACGAATCGTGAAGTAGATCGAACGGTTCGGATGCATTAAGTCACAAAATTATTTTTTGAGCTAATGCAGAGGATACGAATTCCCATTAGATCCCTCATAAACCAAATAAAACCAAAATAATTCCCCGATAAAAATCTTTCCTGTTTAATGTCCTCTGGCTCTCTCTCCCTCTCTCCCATGGCTTCTCTGTCACCTCTGCCTCGCAAACTCCCCTCCGACGAAGAACCACCTAACCCTAAAACCGCTCTTCTAACCCCTCCTCTTCCTTCCCCTTCCTCTCCCTCACCCCAATTCCCTTCTCGCTACTGCTTCTCCTTCCTCCTCGTCACCACTTGCATCTCTCTCGCCATCTCCTCTGCCTTCGCCTTTCTCCTCCCCACTTCCGACTCCGAACCTGTTAAAGAAGTGGCCCGCTCGCTATCCAAGCTTCCTCATCCAGTAGTGATTTTAATCTCATCTGATGGGTTCCGTTTTGGGTACCAATTCAAGACTTCCACACCCAACATTCACCGGCTGATCCAAAATGGGACTGAGGCTGAAACGGGTCTCATACCCGTTTTCCCCACTTTGACCTTCCCCAACCACTATTCCATTGTTACTGGCTTGTACCCTACTTACCATGGAATAATCAACAACTGGTTTACTGATCCAGTAACAGGAGAGGTGTTTACCATGCAGAGCCATGAGTCCAAGTGGTGGCTAGGCGAACCATTGTGGGAAACCGTGGTCAACCAAGGAAAAAAGGCCGCAACTTTCTTCTGGCCCGGATCTGAGGTGAAAAAAGGTAAGTGGAGTTGCCCTGATAAGTACTGTCAGCATTATAATGGGTCAGTACCATTTGAAGATCGGGTTGATACAGTTTTGAGCTACTTTGACTTACCATTCGATGAAATGCCAGTGTTTATTACCCTTTATTTTGAGGACCCTGATCACCAAGGCCACCAGGTGGGGCCCGATGACCCAGAAGTTACCAATGCCGTAGCTCACATTGATTCCTTGATTGGTAGGTTGATATCTGGATTAGAGAAAAGGGGGGTTTTTGAAGATGTTACTGTAATTTTATTAGGGGATCATGGTATGGTTGGTACCTGTGACAAAAAATTGATATATTTAGAAGATTTGTCTCCTTGGATCGAAATCAAGCCTGAATGGGTACAATCAACCACACCTGTTTTAGCAATAACCCCAACCAGCAATGTATCATTAGCCGAGGTTGTTTCAAAGATGAACGAGGGTTTGAGTTCGGGAAAAATTGAACATGGTAACTATTTGAAGATGTCCTTGAAAGAGGATTTGCCGACACGGCTCCATTATGCGGGTAGTTATCGTATCCCGCCCATAATCGGATTGTTACAGGAAGGATACAAGGTGGAACTGAAGAGGTCTGACAATAAAGAATGTGGTGGGGCCCATGGGTATGACAATATAAATTTTTCGATGAGAACTATTTTTATTGCACACGGCCCGCAGTTTGGAAAGGGGAGGAAGGTGCAGTCTTTTGAAAATGTGCAAATTTATAATGTGATTGCTTCAATTTTGAAATTAAAAGGTGCAGCGAATAACGGGTCTGAGTCATTTGCTGACAACATTCTTCTTGACAGTGCTTGATCACTAATTGTTGGGCATGTGTCAATTTGGGGTTTTAATTAGTTTCGTATTTTTGTTTAGTGCATGAAATCCACTGGTACTTAGTTTTCTTTAATAAAGTATGAACTACGATTTGAGCTTCTTTTGGTTATTTGCCACTATTCATTTGTGGATATGATTTGAGTTCTTACAGCTTTTACTTTTACCAGTTTTAGTACATATTTTTCTATCTTATTGATTTGTGGATGGATTGAATCTTATCCAACAATGAGTTTCTGGCCTTCTGGGGCAAATGCACAGCATTGTTTTATTGCCTGAAAACATAATTTTAACACTGAAAATGTTCAGTTTAAGCTATTTAAGAGTACTTAACCTTCAACAGATTTCTGGCCAAGGTAGTATTTTATTCTCCCCATTTGCTGCATGTATTAAGTTTCTACATTTCCAAACATACTGGATAGTTAAAATGCAAAACCTGGTACAACATGAAATCCCCTTGTTAGCAATTGGTTCGTGTTTAACTGTTTATTAATGCTTTGTTCCTATTTCATTTTTCTTGTGTTATATGCTCTATAAACACAATCTAATGTCATGATACAACAGGTGTTTCTTCCTTGTAGGAATTGAAAATTATTTTTTAAAAAAATGTCACTGCCAGCCATCATTCAATATATTAGTTCCTTCATATTTTTATTTCATTCTGAACTATCATTTGATATAAAATTTTAAGAAATTCTCTCAAAAAAAAATTTTAAGAAAAAAAAATGTGTTTCTTCATAAATTTAATTTCATTTTGAACCTTTTAAGCGTTAAATGAACCAAATGGACTAGTTGTGGGTATGCACGTATAGCTATTAAGAAATTAAACAAATTTCTAAACAACTGGAAAAGGAAATATACTAAAATGTGACAGAAACATATTAATATTTTGTTCAAAGTAGAGATAGTCATGCAACAATTAAGAGCTGTTTTATTGGACCTGCTGGATTTTGGTTTTGGAGGCCTAATGGGTTTTTAAAGGCTGTTAATTTTAGTTGACTTGGTAGGCCTAATGGGCTGTGCTGAGAGAGGATAGAGCCTTTTATTTTAGTGGCCCATAGTTATAAATAATTAAACGTTCAGAAACCATTTTGTGCATATTTTATGGCCCTTCATAGTACACCACCGTGGGTCCATTATTTTACAGTTTGAGATTTACTCTTAGCTGCTTTGATATTCGTGCAAAGTTAAAAAGAACCATCCGAATCTACTAATTAGAAAATCATTCTAAAAAATTCTCTTGTTCGGTAGTAGGATTTGAATTCCATTCGGGCCTGTTTGGCAGTTACTGTATGCAAAGGAAAAAAAAAATTCACTCAGATTGAATTTTTTTTCCCATGCGCACCGTGTTTTGTTAGTTCAAAATGGACTCCAACCCGAACCCATTTCTAATCCGCACGTGCAACCGAACAAGCCCTTCATTCGTAATATTTTTATACCCCTCGCTCCCCCAAAAAAAAAAAGCAAATCCAGTGCGGTACCTTACCGTGTAGAATGAGACATGTACGTTCTTTTAACCTGACACAAATGACACAAATCTTAAAACAAACTCTTATGATCGAAATAGGCACGCAATTATTTTAGGTTGACAGGTAAATGTAGTATTTTGAAGTAAAGCATTCTAAATATGCTCTGTTGCTGTTAGTTCCTTCCTTATCCATCAAAACAAAAAGAACATTTCCAAAATATAAAAGCAACGCAATTAATGCTTTGAAATTTGAATAAATCATCGATCAAATTAAGTCGTTATGTGCCGACAAAGTGTCGACTTTTTTTAGTTTAAAATTTTTCTGACAAACCAAAGAAACAAAACAAAAAATAGATTATGAGATGAGAGAGAAGAGATGTATGAGGTAGGTAGGGTAGCAGTACAAGTATAGTGCGATCACATGGACTTAAAAAATTCATAACAAAAGAGAAACTGTAGAGATCTTTATAAGCTACATTCCAACCACATCAGATAGATGGATTTCAAAATTTTGTCATGTTTATAGTAGCAAGCAACAGTGCATCCTTTTGAGAATAATAAATAGTGGCTGTGGGGAAGATGATTTGAAGGCAAGCTGTATGTTTTTGACCCAATGTTTCAAGGACAAGGGTTCAAATGCATTGTTATTTTGTGGTCCAATATGTTTTATATTCTTTATTTCAGTTTTTAAAATTTGAACAATCAATTTGAACAGTTCACCATTATCGTTATAATAAAATATGTTTGGAGACCAAATTTTATATTTTTCAGAATTTTTTTACTATTTTTTTACATAGGTACAATATCACTTTATCGGATGGTCCAGAATCTCCTTAAAACAGTGATTTTGTATCTATCTAAAAAATAGTAAAAAAATTCTAAAACAATATAAAATTTGGTCTCCAAGCATATTTTATTATGAAGATATTGTTGAGCGGTTCGGATCGACTGTTCGGACTTTAAAAACAGAGATAAAAGATGTGGAGCATATTGGAGCATAAAACAAATCGTGTATAATTTATAAAACATATGAAAATCAGTCGTTATAAATTATTAAAACTAGATTCAGCCGTTTAGGAAATGAAGCTAAAACAATTTTAATTGGTGAGATCAAGGTCATTTTATTTTGCATCCAATTAATTTGCTTTTCCTTGACGAAATCTAATATATAATCTCCTTCAGCTCCCATAAATTAAGTTTTTTCAATTTTTATTATTTAATTTTTTATTTTCATATTAATATTATTGGCTTTTCTTATAAAATAAAGGGGATTTTATGTATACCCTAAAAAACCTCGAAATCAGGTACTCCCCCTCTAAATTTCATAATATCGAATTTATCCTTCTAAATTTCAAAAACTCATAAATTACCAAATTTATTTCTGTTAAAACTCATTTAAAATTTATAAAGGCCCCATTTTACCTGCCTCATTTTACCTGTTAGTAAAATAATAAAAATATGTAGTTTGTTTAAGAGAAATATTTTGTCATCTAATAAAAATATGATTCATTTTCTTTCTTGTACACACACATACACACATACAAGTATATGTCTAAATGCCACTATGTATGTGTCGCAAGTAAAGAAACGAACAATTTGTCCTCGAAAACTGATCATTTAGAAGATGACATTTTTCTTACACATGCTACATAACTTTAGTTTAACAAGGAATAAAATAGGTAATTTATAAATTTAAAATGATTCCTAATAGAAAAATCAATAAATTAGATAATTTTGTAAGGTTTTTAAATTTAGAAGGGTAATATGATATGATGAAATTTAGAGAGAGAGAAATACATAATTTCATTTTTTTTTAGAGATATATATCTCTATGAGGAGGGATCAAGTTATAACAAAGTTATAATATCAATTTTTTTTCATTTTCAAAGTCAAATCGTCGATCCAAACCGTTCAACATGATTATATAAATAAAATATGCTTCCAGATTAAATTTTATATTTTTTTGAATTTTTTAACTATTTATTAAGATGAGTACAAAAAATAGTCAAATTCAGACCATTGAATTTTGTATTCATCTTAATAAATAGTAAAAAATTCAAAAAAATGTAAAATTTAATCTGGAAGTACATTTTATTTAGATAATCATGTTGAACGGTTTGGATCGACGATTTGGACTTTGAAAATGAAAAAAACCCATTGTTGTAACTCAAAATTGTTATAACTTGATCCCTCCTCTCTCTCTCTCTCTGTATATATATGAAATTCCTCCAAAAATAAATACAAAATATTTACTTATTTATTACCGATATCAATATTCTGATCTGACTTCCGTTTGCTGTTTCTCTTCTTCGTTTTTTAAGATTTTTGATTAGACCGAGTTGCATAATTCCAAAATTGCCCCAAATTTATTTCAGAAAGGGATGGACACTAACTCACTATTAATAATGCGCGCTTTCTCTTTCTCTCTTCAGTTGATATTTCACAGATTTGGAGGCTACGAATAATTTGAAAAAAAAAATAAAAAAATTATGTCACCCACTATCAAGGGACAAAATAATTACATTATTTTATCAACTATGGATGGTTTCTTAATTTCTTTGTTTGGTATTTTATAGAAAGGATAACTTTTTTCCTTTGTTTTTCATCTCTACAGAACAGAGCAGTTGTTGAAGTCTGGACCATAATTTGAATTAAGTTAGACTTAATTTATCCGATCTGGAATAATAACACAATTAGGTTTACTTCGGTTTTAACCGAACAAACCAAAATTTACTTCAGTTTGTTCAATTCGGTTCTTAATTGGTTTAAAAGTTTAATCAGTTCGGTTCGGTTCTATTTTTGAAAACCGAAGAAAAGTTTTGTTTGATTATTTTTAGTTCGGTTAATTTCAACCGAACTGACCATTTGAACCCCTCTAGACTTTAGAGTTTAATTCACAAAAAGTCTTTATGAATTAGCCATGTTTGATAAAGGATTAAACCAAATGGTTTGCTTTCTCTTTTCTCTCTTGATTAATTTTAGGCCGGCCTAACTTTATTATGCAACTAGATAGAATAGATTAAGCTGGCAACTAGACATCTCATAGTCGGTATTAGTGGTGATTAGTGTATATTTTTCGGAATTATACTTTAAATGAAACTCATAAGTCATGTTATGTTTTTTTTATTAGCATTTAAAATTGATCTTTTTTTTCTTGGGACAGTGGGATTTTTCTACCGATTTTATTAGAAACCATATAGTCACACTGTTGCTAGCTCCAACATACTGGAACAGGAACAAATACAAAACGGGGTATGTATCAGTATCATCAAACATACAAAAAGCCAAACCAAAATATAGGCTAAAGCATCTCCAAAAACAACTAAAGCATTAGTCAAGTTAACACAAAATAATAATAAGCTATTCCTCAGTCCAACAAACTATCTAGGTATCCTATTCCAAACATAGGGATTGAATCTCTAGAAACCTGAATTGTTGGTATAGCCTCGGCTATATCCCCTCTACTAGAGCCACCTCTACCTCTAAAGGAATCATAACCTAACATGGCAAATATATAATTAAAAATAAACTTAGTAAAGAAACATTATTCAATGATTTGCACCAGAATGTCATTAAAGAGATTATCTTAGAACCCACATCCTGCAAAATAGGGACATTGGCATTTTGAAAAAAATCTTATTCCTCTCAAGCTAGAGACACTACTACAGAATATGGTGATTGTACACGGATAAATCACGAGGAGCTACACGGATTTCCAGCAGTGTAAGATATTAGGGTGTAGGAATGTCCCATCTTTTGCAAACGGATATTTATCCGTGTGCAATTATCAACAATCTACACGGATTTCTAATTAAAAGCTGTGTAGAAATCCAACTAGAGCTACACGGTTTTTTAATAGAAAATCCGTGTAGGAATATCAACATTCCTACACGGATATTTAGTTAAAATCCGTGTAGCTCTCCTAAACAAAATATTAAATAAATAAACCGGGTTCAGTAACCTTCCTACACGGATTTTTAAGTAAAAATCCGTGTATAATTGTTTCCTACACGGATTTTTAAATAAAAATTCTTGTAGGAAGGTTGCTGAACCGTTTTTTTTTTTTTTCTTTTTTTTATAGCTAGCCTCCACTTTTGCTAGCCGATAATTATATATTTTAGATTGAATATACATAGCCTTTTGCAAAAATAAATACATAGCATTTTGCAAAAATAAATACATAGCGATTTGCAACACATATATATGCATAGCCTTTTGTACATACAATCTCATGTGATCTAACACATAGCATACACTCCTCAAGATCCAATACAATGTTTGTATAAAAATTATGTCCTTACCACTTAGTAAAACTCATGGACTCATGTTGCCAAAACTCATGGCTATGATCTACTCTAGCACGAAATTTCATACATACTAAGTTGTATTAGATCTAACATATCAAAAAGGGAGTTTGCATGTGATCCATGACATGATGTCTCTTGGTTAAAGGTCTCCAACAATATTGCATCTCCAATGAAAAATGCAAGGATCAATATTTGTGCATACATACATACATCATAGGGAATAAAAATTCTCAATTAAAATTTATACATAAAATTAATTGAATCTGTATGGCTTTTATACGAACCACTGAAAATTAATTTCGTAAGAAAAAAATTACTGCATCTTAAATGTATTTACGAAGGGAGGGTGGCGAAGAGGATAGTAACCAACCAAGACGAAGAGGACAGTAACTAACCAAAACCCTACAAAACCAAAAAGATAAATAAAAGAGAAATAAGTAATAATAATTACACATTACCTAAATAAACAATAATAAGTAACAGAAAATTAGAGAAAGAAAAAATATATATATACATACGTGGCTAACCATAGTAAGATAGAGAGGAGAAAATAACAACTTCAAATATCTCAGATCCCAGTCGTGCTATGAGCTGAAATCAGACCAATATTTTAATACAGAGATAGAGAGAGTATTATAGAATCAAAACGGCGTTGGAGGGAAAAGACATTTTTATATAACCAAAACCCTAAAACTACCTTTCTACATGGATTTTTCACTATAAATCCGTGTAGCTCTCTAGCCTTTCTACACTGTTATTTAAACAATAATCCGTCTACAATAACCCCTTCCTACACATATTTTTTTAATAAAAATCCGTGTAGCTCTCTAGCCTTTCTACACTGTTATTAAAACAATAATCCGTCTACAATAACCCCTTCCTACACGGATATTTAACTAAATATCCGTGTAGGAAATGTAAATTTCAAACGGCTTTTTTGAAACACTGTTTTTTAATGAAACATCCGTGTGGGATTCTTAGAGATATCATTGATCATTGGAAAAATCCTATTTGGTACACGGTTTTACATAAAACCGAGAAAATCCGTGTACAACCACAGTGTAGGAAGCGTCATTCTGTAGTAGTGAGATACCACAAAACAGCTCCCCTTACAAGTTCAAGCAAAGATTGATCTTTAAGGGGAATAAGAGCATGTATAAACCATATATCATTCATATTATAACCATCAAAAATAAAATTATTATGTGCTGCAATCCATCTCCAAATTTGGATAGTAGAAGGGTAATGAATAAAAAAGATGATCAGTAGACTCAAAAGTCCCACAAAAAGAACATGCCGTGTCATCTATCTAACCTTTATTGATGAGATTCTTCTTAGTAAGAAGTTTATTCCTCGGGAGAAGGTAAAGCAAAATTTTAATTTTAAGAGGAATTTTAGAAGACCAAATTGATGTAAATTCATTATTGATCATCCCTCCATATTCAAGCCATAGATAGTAAGAATGAACAGAAAAATGTCCTTTAGAAGACCATTTTCATAATAAAGTGTCAGGTAAACTAGAGTTAAGATGACAATCATGTAACATACTGGATAAAGCATTTCACTCAATATATATGACACCTGTTAATTGTCTGGTAAAAGAAATTCGTAAAGAACCATGAAAAAAAAATAAGTTTCAATAACCAACAAATCAGAATCTAATGCAATGTGAAATAAATTTGGATATAAACTAGCAAAAGAGCATGCTCTGAAAACCATCTATCAGTTCAAAAATTGAATAGTAAATAAATACGATCACAAATAATTGATTCCACACTGTGAAAATTAAACGGGTCAGATCGATCAGATTGAATATAATTGGTTCGACCGTGTCAATGCATTCAATGATTGGTTTTAGATAACTCAGATGCGGAGTCGGATCGAATAAGAAATCGACACATGTAGCTCCTGATCTAAATCTATCATGCTCTCTCTCTCTCTCTTTAATTTCACCTCTTGTTAATTGGATGCACTATAGTTACGTACTTGGAGTAAATGAATACATGCATGATGCATGCATCTGTTATAGTTGAACTTGAATGAATAGCATTGCTTGTCTGAATCCTTTAAAGAAACAGAGAATGTTGTATCCATACAAAAGGGCACATTCACTAATTGAGCTTGTATGACATAATAAATACACAAGCACACTTTATATTATCACTCAAAAATAAACACCATATATATATATATATGTATATGTATATATATATATGTATATGTATATGTATATATGTATATATGTATATGTATATGTATATGTGTATATGTATATGTATATGTATATGTATATATATGTGTGTGTGTGTGTGTGTGTGTGTGTTATTGACGGAGGTTATGGTACTTTGCAAATCGCATGTCTCCGAACTATGAATTTATATTTTCGTTTTCAAAGTTCAAACAGCCGACCAGAACCACTCAATACAATCTTCATATGAAAATATACTTGGAGACTAAATTTTATATTTCTTTTAAAAGTAGAAAATCACATAATCATCAATTTTTGGACTATCGATCTGAAAGTAGTGATTTTTAACCGACCTAAAAAAATGGTAAAATTAAAAAAAAATAATTAAATTTGGTCTCCTTTATAATTTCATATGGAGATCATATTGAGTGGCTTAGATCGATTATTTAGATTTTAAAAATATAAATATGAATCCATAGCACAGACTGATCCGCTCAAAGTACCATAACCACTGGTGAGTCTAGCATGCAACATGGGTAGACATTTGCCTATCTCTGGAATTTATTTTTTCTTTTAAATCAGATTTTTTTTTTTGTCTACCTTTGAAAAATGGATTTGCCTATCTCTGATCCAGAGCCCAGTCCTGCCCAGAGAAAAATTAATTAAAAAAAAAACCTTCGCCTCAACACAGAGGAGATGTTGAGACGTATGTGCGCGATTTTGAATCATACGGCTTGATGTTAACCAGAACTGTTAATTTACAGGCTAATAAAAAATGGCAAAGAAATAACATCAATTACTTTGAATCATATAACCTGAACTGTTAATTTATTTGAACCCGAACCCGAACCCATTAATTTATTCTAACTCAAATCCGATTTGTGCCTACCACTAGCTCAAATTCTAGCTTCGCCACTAACCATAGCCTCATCTATATTATTTCTTTTTTTAGATATAGCTGACATAAGAAATCAACTTTAATTTAAGATTAATTAATCAACTTAGCACCTAACCCAAGTTGCAATTGGACATCAAATGTATACACACAACTACCATAACAGAGATCTTGATTAATGATTTGCTAACTAGTTATGACTGAATCATTAATTAAAACAAGGCCCCAAGGACAAACCAAATCTTTGTCACCTGTAATTTGGTATTCCATTAAGGGCTTTCTAGCTTAAATAAGCACCGACTAATCACTTCATTGATAAGTGCCTAAAAAAAGATACTAAAGTCACATCCTCCCTCACTAAATTAAAAAATTCATAACATAAATTATCTTGGCATGAACCAATCTAATTATGGATCCATGCGGCCTGGCAGGTAGAAGATCAAATCATTATGATTTGTTTTTTACAGAAATTAATAATTTAGAATCAATGCATATGGGATCATAAGCTTTCATCTTCCTTTAGCAATTAGAAGATATCTACCACAATCTTGTTCTCATGTGGTGTCAATAATGTAGCTAAATATGTGGTTCTACATATTGTAAACTTGCAAGTCTCTGTTTTTCAAGTAGGAAATAAATTTGCCTCCTTTAAATTAAAATAAATTACAAGAGTACAAAAATAAAAGGAAAGAAAAAAAAAGATTGGAATGCATGGACTCAAAACAAATTTGATTTTTTTTAGTAAATATTAGAAATTAATCCACTCAACTATTTAATATTTTAAAAAAATTTCTTAGATTTCAAATTTGTGACCTCGCACACAGAGGATTATCACCTTTGTCACTGGACCAAAACCTGATTCTAGAACACATGAGAATATAATGAATCAGAAAAAACTTTATTTAAATTTTTTATAAAATTTTAAGGGATCAACACAATAAAATTGAATAAATAATTTTTCTAAACAGGTAATACTTTCCGTGAAAAAAGTTATATATATTAGGTATTATGGTTTCTCGTCCATTTCGATTATCTATAATAATGCATTTCAGTGCGACAATGAACCGTGATCATATCATTATTCCTTTTTCTCCCAAAAAAATAAATTAAAATTGAAACAATTATTCCCATAACCTATGAAGAACAAAACAATGTTATGTATTATATAAAATAAATTGAGTTAAATAAAAACTATTTGTAAATTGTATATTTAAAGAGTTATATATCTAGTACATATGACAATTGGTATCACTTCTCTATGAAAAAAATGTAGTTCACTTTTCGTAAAAAAAAAATCTAAAAATGTAGATATCAAGATTAGCAAAAGTTCTTATTAAAAAAAAAGAGTGAGTCTATGGTACTATGCATATCACGATTTAGTCCGTAATGCGGATTAATATTTTTGTTTTAAAAATTCTAACGGTCGATTCGAACCATTAAAAATGATTTTCATATGAATATGTACTTGCAGATCAAATTTTATATTTTTTAGAATTTTTTACTATTTTTTAAGATAGGTAAAAAATCACTGTTTTTGGATGGTCTAGAATTTTCAGATCAAGTGATTTTCTACCTATCTTAAAAAATAGTTAAAAAATTTGAAAAATATAAAATTCGGTTTGCAAGTAGATATTTATGTGAGGATCATGTTGAACGTGGAAAGGGCATGCGGAGGGTGAAATAGGATGACATGAGCAAACACTAGCAGGCAGCAGCGTCCCAGCAAGCAGAAAGAGAGGAGAGAGTCATTTTTCTACAAATACTTGGTATCTTAGATATGAATACTTGCATTACGAGGTATGAATATTTACATTACAAGGTATGAATATTTGCACGATGAGATATGAATACTTGTGCGACGGACAATCCGAAAGTATGTCATCATAAATCTTATTTGGAAGACAAAATTGCATATAAGAGATTCATGGTTTTAGATTCACAAAATTCATAGATCATAAAAATATACTTTTAAAACGTGTAAAAGATGGGTGTGTGATGATATGTCTATTTTTTTTTCCGAAAAATTTAGCATCTTAGATATTAATACTTATATATTAATACTTGCGCGCATATGTATTCATATTTGTGCGTTTCAGTTGTAAAATCTATCAAATATTAGACAGTTTTCTCAGATAGTTAATGATCGAAGGGTGAATGAAAAAATGAACTCGGAAATAATTAGGCGCTCCCTTAAATAAAATAGAAAAATGAACTCGGAAATAATTAGGCGCTCCCTTAAATAAAATAGAAAAAGGAATGCATAAACATATTGTTGGCCTAGCTCATTGATCGGTGTGTATTTAATTTCATGTAAAATCAATGTAATTTGATATTCTATCATGGCTATAAATATATCGAATATTGCAAGTTTTAAATAGTTTGATTAAACAGTAGAACTTCTATCAAATATTATTATTTTTCATGTACGCAATGAGCAATGAGCAATGAGCAATTAGGAGGATTCAAATGCCTTTATTTTTTGTGCCTCCATCATGTCTCTATTTTTAAAAACTTTAATAACTAAAAATCTAAAACTTAAAAGTCACAATAAAGTCGTTGGATATGATCTACATCATTTTATCTATGCATGTGTAAAAAATTATAACATTCCAACTTAATGTTGATTGTCATCAAGAGTTTGTAAAAAATGTACTAATGTGGATAATTTAGATACATTGATTTTTCAACTTATTGATTCGCATATAAACAAAAGTTGAAATGTGATAGTTTTTTATGAGTATATCGAAAAAATAATATAGATCACATTCAATGGTTTTATTTTAACTTTTAAGTTTTAGATTTTGAGCTATTAAAGTTTTTAAAATATAGACATGATGGAAGCACAAAAAATGGAGGCATTTGAACCCTCCTCTTTTTAAAGTTATCAACTTAATTAAAATTAATGAATCTCAACTCATAAAAATTAGTAACATGCATGAGACAAATAATTGTGATAAGTGAGCATTAGTAAGACGTTATCAAAATTATAAGGGTATAAATGGAATAATTTGGTAGCATCGAAATGTCGATATCTTACCAAACAATGTACCGGTGCTGGTACCACATCTCTCCATAACTAAATGATGTTGAAAGTTTACACGGGCATGGTAAAGAACATTAAAACCCTCAAGGAATTAGAAATAAATTATAACTTTGCTTAATTTATCTTCCAATTAATTAGAGATTTTCTTGGTTGGTGCCTGTTCATCTTTCTAGAAAATTAGCCATTGATATTTGTTCTTTTAAATCGATTAGCCAAAATATTTTAATTTGATTTGTAATATTGCTTATATTGCTCAAATGAAGTGTTATTAGCATTCCAATAGTTATTTATAGCTGATGGTTTCTAGTTATAGTGTTTTAGTTTTAAAACATATTACAAAATCAGAATAGAAGTAAGCTTAACTCTAAAATCTATCGAAGTGATTTTAAATAACGAATTTAAATTGTTGAAACGGATATACTTCATGAGTGATGTGTTTACATTCAAAATTGATAAATTTTTTTAAATTAATTTAGTATAAAGTTTAGCAATAAAAAATTGATGTAAAAATGAACACAGTAAAACTAATTTACAAATCTCTAATTTTTTTTGCAGCTTGAATTAATTCAAAATTTTATAAATTTTGCATGTAAATGTATCTCTCACAAAGTAATCAGTTTTAACAGTTTGAATTTGTCATTTGAAGTCAATCTAATAGATACCAGGTCCTTTGGTATCCTGCTTTTATAAAATAATAATAGTAACAATAATAAACGAAAAGTTCTAAGGAGAATCATAGGAATTCACAATTTTTCATGTTGATTGGTAACGAACTTATTATTGAAGGTAGCGTTAAATTTACACCGTATTTGTCATCTGGCACTAAGATTGAAAATTGCTTAATTAATTAATGTGGCGTCATTTAGACAAAAGAAAGCAACATATAAATTTAATGCATCGAATCTTTTCCACAAAAGAAAAGGGCTCAGAATGTTTTTTTTTGGTGTGCTGTCAGCTGTGCAACAAATCTGAGCCAATTAAAAGGCCAGAATTTTCTTTTTCCTTTTTAATTATATTTCTTTTTATATTGATGCTAAAATCAGCTTTTGATTAAAGAAACCTGTATTCTTAGCTCAGAATTAATTAACACTGAACTTCTCTCTGCAATTTATATCCCTATGTTAAGATGGATCCGAATTTGCTAAAATCCGAGACGAATGAACAATGTTCATAAAATCTCTACAATCCGGATCTAGCCGTCGAAATATTCCGAAATGCGTGTGTAAAAAAACCAGCTGTTCTGAGATACGTGAACAGAAAAAGTTGAACAGCTGGAATCTCGTATTTCAGGCAATCTCGGATTTCAGCAGATTTAAATTCTGTTAAGATTGGAACTGAATTTCCTGTCCCCTTGTGGCAAGAAATTACTGTCCCTAAATTCACTAATACGTGTATCCGGAGCGAAATTATATTTAATATTTAAATGTTAAAATTTACTTTGATCTATGTGTTGGTGACTTTAGAGGCAGTAATTTGCTTGGAGACCTACCAAAATCGCTTAGATTAAGTTAGAATAATAATAAATGACAACAATTTTATATGAAAAAAGAAAAGAAGAAGGCTGGGCTAAATTAATGATTCTGATAAAGAAATGGGAACTGCATGTGATGTCTTTAAAAAAAAAAGATTGTTAATCGTTAGGAGTTAGGACCATTAGAAGATATATTTATAGTAGAACAAGCGTGTCTTTATTCCTTCAGTCACATTGGTTTATTTTTAAATTTGATTGATAAAGAATTGTTTGAATACTGTGTAATCATAAACGCACAACTGTATAAGCAAGGAGAAAGTTTGATATATTGGATATGAAAACTTGGATTTAAAATCGTCTCTTTTTTCTGAGAAAAATTCAACCACCATCATTACATTGTTCGATTAAGAGTTATGAGCAGAGGCGGACTCACATGATTCGGGGAGAGAAAATGGTCTCTTTCCTGAATTTTAAATTTTAGTGGAGATCTATAAGTTATGATCGATTTTATTCTCTTTGAATTTTTTTTTTTGCCTCTATGTGAATGTTTGATTTGTAATTCGGGTTAAGCTTAAAATTGAAATAAATTTGCTGAATTGATTGGTAATTAGAATGATAAGTTAGAGTATCAGAAATTACAAGTTAAAGAATTGGAAAGTATAAATTAAATTATTATTTTTTATTGAGTATCGTAACTATTTAAATTCAATTCGATATTTTTTTATCTCTAACGAAAATCCTGAATTTGCCTTTGCTTGTGAGTTCATTATTAATGGTGAAAACTCTACTTCTTTATTTGTAGGCTTTTATTATTTTGTCGGTCTTCAATTTAGTAACTAAAGACAATATTATTAGTGTGAATGTAACATATTCAAAGTCCAGTTAGAATTTTTTGTGAATATTAGAATGTTGAATGACTTGGTCCCACCACTTCTAAGATAAAAAATATATATATATTTCTTTATCATCCTTTTAGGTTGATATGGTTCATGTTTCAGTCGTTAATTACATTTAAGTTTTCATAATGCGAATGTTTATGTTTTTATTAAGCTATTTTTGTGGTCACTATAATGTGTTGATGCTGTCATCTTTTATCGGTTACTGTTAGGGGTCTCAATATTATCTTTTATTGGATACGGGTACGGGTACAGCTATGGTAAAGATTTTTTTCGTTATCTAAACGTATAAAGATACGGGCAAAGTCTATTTCGTACCCGTTACACGATTGGATAATGAAAAAAGTTATATATTATATATTAATAAGTATTGAAAGAGTACTTTAATTGATTTATTACGCTTAGCATGATCAGAATATTTTCAATAAAATACTATACATGTATGAAATGAATATATATGTTTTAATGTTTTATTCAATAAATAATAAAAATAATTATTATATTAGTATTACTCCTTATTTATTTGCTACCATTTCATTATCCGACAATCATAACGGGTAAGAGTAAAATACGGATAAGATAATTTATAGCAGATAAGAGTAGAATACATGTAAGAATAATTTGTAACAGATATAGATATAAACAAATACTTTCACACGTCTCTTACCGTACCCGTTCTACACATAAAGAGGATGTCCTTATAGCTCCTTGTTACGGTGAGCGGTAAATACCGATCACTGATGTGCATTCCTTAAGCAAGAAAATAAATGTCTTAGACATAGGACAACAACATCACATGAACTATTAATGACACAATCCAATATATAATAGTGAGTTGTGAGATTAAATCGACATCCTGGTTGCCATGATATGTGAAACTTGATCATCCTTTCAATCCTCACACTGTTCTCAGGTGTAATTAGATTCCATGTGCTAATTTTCTTGATCAGAGATAGTTTAGAGTTTATTAATTATGAATAACAGTGCTTCACAATTCAACTCGTGAATTTCAGATGAACTATCAAGTAACCAAACTCAAGAAAATAAATTGAAAAAGTCAACTATTCTATAATCAATATAAAAAACAATAAACATATTTACTCTATAACACTAATTCCTTCACCCTCCTCCTTTTTCTAAAATATAACACACTTTTTTTTTACTAAACCAGTAATTCCTTTTGTAGTTATACATATATATGTTCAAGCCAACTAGCTTGGAATCGAGATCCAGTAATATAACCTAATTTTGGATTTTAAATTAGAATTGTCTGATTTGAAATTAACGCGCGAGATGAAGCACCGGATTCGAGATCGATGGAGCACACATTTCGAGATGGATCGTGTGAGATGAAACGTCAGATTCTAATCGGACAGTCTCAATCCAAAACTCAAAAATTGGGTTACATTAAGGGATCCGAACCTGTTTGGAATCGAGATCCGGTAATCTAACCCATTTTCAAGATATATCTGGGGGTAGAAAAGTAAAAAAAAGAAATTCCAGGAAATAAAACCATAAAATTCTGTGGATTAAAATACTTAATCCAAGATTCCAAGTTGGGGGAATTAAATGAAGAGAACCCACGTGTGCGCACGAGGAATAGAGATGCGCTTTGGAATTGGCACTTTACGACCTACGACAGGACACAAAAAGGTTTTGTACCGAGTGCAACAATCGATGGTTTGACAACTTTGACTTCTATATATCAAATGAAAATGAAATCTTGGTACAGGGACCAAAGATCTATCTCGGTGCGTTTCACACTTTCATTTGTCAACAATATAGGCGAAACGTTATATTCAACACAAAAGGTGCTTTCCTCGTGTTCAAATATATGCTTGGATTTTTAGAGAAAAAGAATTTTAATTTGAATAGTTTGGAAATATATTAATTTTGTGTTATTTTGAAAAATTCAAAATTCAAATATGTTAATGTATTGTATGTAAGGGTGGCAATGATCTGGCTTGTCACGAGCGAGTTGATTTTAGAGATCCAAGCTGAAATCAAAGTTTGAAATCGTCACAAGCTGGACCGAGTTGGCTTGCTAGATTTGGCTGGATCTTATTTTAAGAAGAAAAAAAAATTACAAACTTTTTTGGACCGAGTTGTTTTTACAAATTATTAATTTTCAATATACAATATAGAATGCACACAAATTAATATAAATTTACAAACCCCAGCTCAGTCCATTAACAAGCGAGTTGTTAGCGAGCAAGTCAGCTGCGAGTCACGATCAAGGCACGAGCCACAGTTTTTTTTGCCAACCCTAATTGTATGTCTCGAAACAATGCAAATTTGTTATTTTAAAATAGAGTAGGGTTAAAATGTCCATCTCTTTAGAATAATATACTGCATCTTTATCTGTGCTTTTAAAATCTAAATGGTCAATCTAATTCACGTAACATGTTTTTCATATTAAAATATACTTAACGATCAAATTTTATATTTCTTTAGAATTTCTTTTAGATAGATGTAAATTAAAAAAAATGTTAAAATTTGGTCTTAAGTACATTTTTAATATAGAATTCCTATTAAGAAGTTAGAGTTGATTGTTTAAACTTTAATAATTAAAATAAAATTATAGAACATAGCTAGAGTCAAAAAATACAATGAAGGATTTTAACTCTACTCTTAAAAAATAGAAGTTAGCGAAATACAACTCCAAATGTACTTTATTAAATAACTCGAAATTAAACAGTGCTAATTGATTAAAGTCAGATGGTCAACATAATTAAATAGAACTCCTCGGGCAAAACAAATAATTTGAATTCTTTGACGGAAGTTACGACTAATAATTTGTTCTTTTTTAGAGTTTAAGAATCAACGCATGATTAGTCATTTGTTTTTATAATTTTTTTATAATTTCAAGAACCATTTAAATTAATGCATATGAAAGTTTGAAGACTTCAAGAATAGCTTTAAGCGAAAAATAATTGTTTTTGTTTTAACTTTTTGGTCAAAAACAAGTAACTTTTGCCATCATGACAATTATTATTGTGCTTGATTTTTGTCTTAAATTAAACATACAGCATACTTTATTTTAAAAGAGCAATTATAACGTAATTCCTTATTTCTAACACATTGTTTTGACTTTTTACAAGCGAAGTAAATATTATCCAAAAGTTAAAATTAAGACTATAAATGTGTCTTTCATCATTTTGATATGATATATTAATATGGATCCAATTCATAATGAATACCGAAATTTTTATTAATATCATTTCCAAAAAATAAAATAAAAACCAAAAGACCATTGAAACTGGGGAACTCCATATTTACGAGGGTTTCAATGCCAAATGATAGCCTCCAAAAATGGAGATGCCATTTGTCATTGCGGCTCTGGTAAATATCGAATTCTCCAAAATTTATGGTTTATTTCTTTTTTTTTTGTTGAAAATGGTATTAATAAAAATTTCGGTAAAAAATATGATATATTGGCAATTAAGTTTATTGGATAATCATGATAAGTTGATAACAGATATGCATATCTTTCGTATTAATTTTATTTTGATTTTAGAAACTTAATAGATTTATTTAAACTGAACATATTTGACAACTATTACAAGTTTACAACCATGCATCATGTTTATCCAATTTAGACAAAGTTCTTATCAATCTGATAAGGTCTGACATTGGTTAAATTTTCAAATAATACTCTCTTTATTTTCATGTTATTTGTTTTCAGCAAACTATTCATAATGAATCAATGAATTAAATGTGTGTTGAAAATTTTATAAATAACATCTATATATTGTACCCATATTTTATAAATTTTAGAAACAAGACTCAATTTTATACATGCATTTTTTTTTTTTACAAAATTATAGATTCTTTAATTTGATTTTTAAAAGCAACAATATATTGACATTTTAATTATATTATATGGCACGGTTTGACCAAAGATTTAGAAAGACACAAGCTAGTTAAACTAATTCATAATACTACCAAAGAGATTTAACTCAGTAGAGGACAAAGAGAAATCAATTCATAATATTTTAAAAGCTTTATTACAAAATAAGTTTGGCTTCATTTATAGCCTCACTGTACCACACAAAACTCACTTAAACAATAATACTACTAATTACTTTTTACACTTTTCAAAAGCTCTTGATAATTCCCTTGATGAGACTCAAAATGGTTTTTTTTCCTATGGATGGCCATGTTTTTATCCCACCTCTCTCATCATCTCATTCCCTCTATTTCTCTTTTCTCTTTTTGACCAAAATATATGTTTATATGAGAAAACTCCAAACATGAAGGGCCTGTTTGGCTGCATGTGAGAAATGTGAATGGGTTCAGGATGGGGTCTATTTTGAACTAACCAAATATTGTGCGCATGAAAAAAAAAAAATTCAGTTTGAGTAAATTTTTTTTCCTCACGCGTACATTAACTGCCAAATAGGTCCGAAAGTTATAGTACATTTAGCTTTTCAGAGAATTTTGAATTACCTTAATTAGACCTTCAAATTGAAGATAAATATTGAAAAAAAAATGCATTTATTTTTATATCTTAGTTTTTGTGCTCTCTCATTCTCTCTTTCCGGATTCCCTTAAAAATTTTAAATACTGTACTTGCAAGTAAATTTGTTTGAACAATCTAATCACTCTTTCTCTCTCCTTCTTTTAGTTTGTGTATAGTTGTCTAATTAAAAAATATACTTTAATTCTGAATCATGCATGCGCAACAACCATTTTAGTAATTGAACTAGGAGACTTACACATTTATGTTTTGCTGAACTGAATTCATTTGTACGCATGACATGAATGTTCAAAGTACCGAGCCGTATTGTGTAGTTTAGGACTAAAACAAGGACACTTCAACTTGTTCAGTATTAAATTTCTTAGCAATCAACGCGCCATGCAACAGCCATACGCTGTTCTCAGATCATCACTGGAAATTAAATCAACGACTGAGATTAAAAATGAATTGGAAGTACATGCATGCACCACCTGTTACATGTGTTGTATAATAGAGGATCCGGTCACAGCAGCAACCACTCCAACACAATCCGAATTCGCATCCTCTGAGATATCTCAAACTTTGCGTGACTTTTTGGAATATCTCAATCGTTCAAATACGTTCTACACGAATCTCAAAGCTCATATAATACTGGCCCCCTACGGTTCCTCGAATAGGCACCGGACACGTCGGTCACGCAAAAATTGAGATATCTCAGAGGAAACGCACCCACACAATCCCACAGTGCAAGTCTTTTTCATCATCTTCTCCCAACAATCAACATATATCAACTGGAACAAAATCTGAACCGTGCGATCACCATCCTAAAATTTCTCTGTTTTTGTTTCTTTTATTGGAAATTGGAAAGGAAAAGTATCGAAATTAATTCTGGGCCCACCCCCACCCCTCCTCCCTTTCAAATGGCCCTTTGTACTTTGCCTTCTCGACAAACCCAACTCTCTCTCTCTCTCTTTCTCTCTCTCTCTCTCGTTACGAAACAATGGAGAAATTTTGCTTTCAGAAAACAGCGTGGTTTATCAATATAGTTATCGTGATTATCGTGATCACAAGTTCATTAGTGATTTATTATTGGAGATGGAAAACAGAAAGAAGGGCCAAAGGACAAACACAGATTAAGGCTAGACTGCCAAGTGGGACCCTCGGGTGGCCGATCATTGGCGAGACCCTCGATTTCATCTCTTGCGCTTATTCGCCAAACCCCGAGACCTTCATGGACAAACGCTGTCGCTTGTCAGTCTCTCTCTCTCTCTCTTTTTCATGATTTAATTTCCTCATGACTTTCTACTATGGGATTTTTTTTGTCTTTGGTAATCTGAGCAGTCTTTTATTGTGTACCTAATCGAATTCTTAAAATAAATAGATACACCTACGTACGTACTTGTTTGTCTTAAAAAAATAATAATAATATGTGCGTAACTGATAATAACTGAACATACATACATATATCCATACATTGATTATAGGTAGTCTATAATACCTTGTATCTGTTAATTGATTAATTAATTAACTTTTTTTTTTTTTTTTTCAAATGATAGTACGTAGTTATTGCAATTTGCCTATACTGAACCTGTGCATCAGTTGTGTTTTCTTAGGTACGGAAAGGTGTTCAAGTCACACCTTTTCGGTGGGCCGGCAATCGTCTCGACCAGTGCTGAGGTGAGCCGAGTGGTGCTGCAGAGCGACACGAGATCGTTCGTGCCGTGGTACCCGAAATCGCTAACGGAGCTCATGGGGAAGTCGTCGATTTTACTGATCAACGGGAATTTGCAAAGGCGGGTGCACGGCCTTGTCGGGTCGTTTTTCAAGTCTACCCAGCTCAAGTCTCAGATCACCAGAGACATGCAAAGTTATGTGGAGACCTCCATGAATAGTTGGAGAGATGGACAGCTTGTGTTCATTCAAAAGGAGGCTAAGTCGGTTAGTAATTAATTAATCTACCTATTATTAATTCCTCTAAGTTTGTGTTTCAAATCTTTGTTCTTTTCTTTCTCTTTAATTTCCTGTTGTGAAAGACATAGTATTTTCTTTTGGTATTAATTATAATAAGAGAGGTGCAATTACGCGATGAAAATTAATGTATTTTTTATTATTAATTATTAGTACTATTGTTGTTATTTATCATATTAATAACATCCTATTATAATTAATATGTCCCTTTTGATTATTATTATTATCATTGTTATTATACATATCGCTGCTATATTATTACTTTTGGTGAAGAAAGGAAACTCTTCAATGCTACACACATATATATAATATATAGTTACTATTTGTATATCTAATTAAATTTCTATGTAGTCCAAACGGCATATATAGTTACTATTCATTGCATAGGAATATTTATTATGATACATACAAGTTCAAGTTGTGTTGTCACAAAATTTGTAATCCTGCACAACTGAAAATTTATTGAAGAACAATATATATATATGGATGCATGTAGTCTTCATGCCTCAATTCAGTAGACGTAAGTAGAAGCGAGTACGTGGGAAAAGACAGAGCAGCTACTTTTGGTGTTTTGATGATTCCAAAGAGAGAGATAGAGAGAGAGAGAGAGAGAGGAGAATTGGCACAGAGATCAATGAGTCTGCACACGTGCGTGCACTCGTGTCAGCACAGGGTAGGTCTAGGGGTAGCTATTAAATTGAGGAAGGAGGGGGGTAAGATGTAGAGGTACAGTGGTTGGGTTTAATAACCTTGGCTTGGGGCGCTGCTTTTGCCTACCCCATTGTTTACCTATCAATTCATTCATTTAAAATTTAAATTTTTTGTGGGGCTATTGCTATGTACCATTTTCCATAAGATGAATAAATTAAGGCCATTTATTATCTACTTTTGAAAATTGGAACTTTTTGTTTACCAAGGGGAGTTTCATTAAATGAGTATCCGAATTGTTTGTTCTATCTTTAAAAGATTGATTTTTTACATATCCTATATTGTCTAACAAGCATTCTATATATTTTTTTTTTACAAATCTAGTAATCAGAAAATAAGATGTATAGCTTAATTAATATATGTATCTTAGATGGTTTTTTTTCTTATTAATTTTGAACTCATTTCAATTCATTAAATCATGAAAGCTGACAGTTAATACTTCAAATATAACATAGATCAATTTGAAAAGTATTTTGAACATTGTTAATTACTGGTAACAAAAGCAAATGTAAGTGTATGTTTTATGGACTTTAATAATTAGATTGTCTTTGTTTAGTGTATAACTAATATCTTTAGATTGTGTATTTGAAAATATAGAAAAGTTACATAAATTTGGAATAACAAAAGAGTATATAGTTCTATTTAGTTACTAGGTTATCAAAATTGAACATGGATAGAACATTCATTCAAAATTTTGATTTGGACATAACTAAATTAAAGTTTCACTGTGCAGATTATATTCCAAATACTAGTGAGGGGGCTAATAGGACTAGAACCAGGCAAAGAAATGCAATTCTTGAAATCACAATTTCATGAATTCATCGCGGGACTTATGTCGTTGCCGATTAAGCTACCGGGAAGCAGGCTATATAGATCTTTAAAGGTAAGTGCAACTGTTGTTTTTTCCTTTTAATTATCTCCATTTTAATAATTTTCCTGTTTACAGTACTTAGCCTGATACCAAATACTGTTTCATGTATGGATGCAATGATTTTATTAGGCTAAGAAAAAGATGGCGTCTCTAATACAAAAGATAATACACGAAAAAAGAAGAAATGCTAGCAAAAGATCTTGCAATGCACAGGATGCAATTGATGTATTGATGGAACACAGTGATGATGAATTAACAGATGATCTGATATCTGATAACATGATTGATCTGATGATACCAGCTGAGGACTCAGTACCAGTTCTAGTCACCTTAGCTACAAAGTATCTGTCTGAGTGCCCCCTAGCACTTAAGCAACTAGAGGTAATGTTACATAATCAATACCTTTTTTTTTTTTCCATATTTTCTTATTCAAATTTTTTCCTGGTAATATTGTAGTTATGATATTGTCATGCCTTGGACCCATGATAGATTGAAATAGTGTGTAAGAGAGAGGAACGTAGTGTAAGAAAATATAGAGAAGGAAAAAAAATCATGCCAGAAGTGGCCCATACCTTGCCTTGGTGGCAGCTTTAAATGAATCAGATAATAAATTGGGCTATTTGAAATTTTGATTTGATTTGAGATAATATTTTTAAATTCTTGTCACTTGCTAGTCTTGTGACTCTTGTCGCCCTTAATCCCACTTGACAATTTGGAAACACAATTCAGGCTTTATTTTTTGTAAAGGAACATTATAATTTGACACTTGCTTTCTTTGACTAAGATTGAGACCCCCATTTTTTCCTGTCCAGGAAAGTTCAATTGATTCAGTCATTTAGTATATTAAATGATATTTAATTTTGATTGAAGTGTTTTGATTTTAGACTAGTTATAGCTGGTTAAAATTTATGTTAATTTGTTTTTTTTTTTTTCTGGTTTGGTTTGATTTCAATAATGAATATCAAATAAATTGAACACACCAATTTAGTAATAATATGTTAGTCTGGCAATATTACACATAAAATGCATATATTAGCCGTACTCAACTTTTCAGAAATTGAGTTCGAAATATTAATTCGGTTAAAAGGACTAATTTGTGTTTATTTGTTATATGTTTAGTTCAGTTTAAACTATTCCAAACAAGAAAATTCAATCTGTCTAATTTATGAACCAAATTTGACTGAATGAACACTCCTTTCTTTGAGTAACAGTTTAGCTCTAATATCATATGAACATAATGACTTGAACTAAAGAAAAATCCATACAATTGTTACAATGTCAGGAAGAAAACATGCAGCTAAAGAAGCAAAAGGAAGATAGCGGTGAACCTCTGGAGTGGACCGACTACATGTCATTGTCATTCACGCAACACGTAATTACCGAAACATTGCGTCTAGGGAACATTATCACCGGGATAATGCGAAAGGCTGTGAGAGATGTCGAGATCAAGGGGCATCTAATCCCGAAAGGTTGGTGCATGTTTGTGTACTTCCGATCAATTCATCTTGACAATGAAATCTATGATGATCCTTACAAGTTCAATCCATGGAGATGGAAGGTAATAGACATTTTTACCACTCCTCTGTTTTCAGCATAATATATAATTCTATGTTTTGTTTGAGTTCAGTTGCATTATAAATAGCTGATAATTTATTGAATTTTGCTCCTCTAGAAGAAATTTCAGCAAATAATTCTTTTGTTGACAATAAATATCAAAGCATGCCTAGTCATCAAATATTTTAGATTATTAGATCAACCATTAATTCATTTTAAATTTTATCATATGAATGAAATTATTAAAATTTTGTACTCATAAATGTTCATCAATGTGTATACCTAATTCAATATATATACTAAGCTAATTAATTTATTATGTGACTATCAATTGAAATTCCTATTTATTTATATATTTGTTATGATGTATTCTATTTGATAGTATTTATTTCATTTTAAAAATGAAATTCTCTCTTCAATATATATTTTTATCTCGGGATGAAGTCCGAAAAATAGTTTTTGTAAAAAAATAATGATGCTCTGTTTTACTGAAAGGCATTCAAAGTTATTATAGAACAGAGCATTGTGTTAAGCTTGTTAACTTTCACCAAAATGTCAAGATATTATTGGAACAGAATAAAGCTGCTGAATTGAACATGAAACTATTTGGAAACATTCATCTTCCTCTTTCAATTGTTGGGACTGATTATTGATGACAGAGAATCAAATTGTACAAACAAGTAAATTTGAAGGACAGTTTTTGAAACATCACCACTTCAAGGGACCAATTGAAAAATGACTATTCATAATGGACCATTACTGTATAGGTTCACTTGCAAAATAAATAAAAAAACACAAGAAAGACCTTGTTCTTTCTATTTCTTTTATTCCCTGTAACTTTGTCCTGACAGTTTGACCAGTATAATCACTGTCATCAAAGGACATTATCATTTATAATACTATACAGCTGTACTATCTTTCACTATTATCATTTATAATTATTCATGTTATGTCTTTCTATCTTGTTATCAGAATATTTCATAATTGTGTTTTATTTTATATTCTAATATTCTGTAGCTACTCACTTCTGAAGTGAAATTTATTAAACTTCTGTTGCATCTTGTTGAATTTGAACTCATTTTTTGCATAACAAAAGGAAGAAGTAACAGTATTGCTGATCATCTATGCTAAACCATTCTTGCATGTATTTTTGTATTAAATATATTGCATTATGATTAACAGGAGAGGGAGCCCAGTACCAGCACATTCATGCCATTTGGAGGTGGCCAAAGGCTCTGTCCCGGTATCGATCTCGCAAGACTGGAGGCTGCCATTTTTCTCCATCACTTGGTCACCACCTTCTCGTAAGTATTATAATTCTCAACCCTTTATTGTATTTTTCAAGCCAATTATTTTTTTTTTCTTTTTCTTGGTCTTCTCTGTTTTTTTTTTTTTAAATTACCAAGGTTATTTTAGACAATATCGATAATGATTTTTTTTTTATATGAACTGAAATGACGTTGAAAATTGAAACAAAAAATTATAAGTATATTATTGAACATATTGATAATCTAAAAATAAAATTTGAGTATCGTTTGTTAATTGTTAATACATCAAGGATTGTTAACGCTTTTAAAAATTAAGATTATTTGATAAATGATAAGTATGTCATTTCTCATTAATTTTTATACATAGATTTTGCTTATAATGTCAGACTCTAAATTTAAACATATATATTTGAAGACTTTCAAATTATCAAACTAAATATTTATCAAAAGTGAATAGATGCATGCATCTTCTTCCTATTTTTAAAAAGAAAAGGAAAAAAAGAATGCTAGTGCCTAGTGGAACTTTTGTCTTTTCTTTCTTTCTGCTATCTGGTGTGGTGACAAATATTACTTGGTAAAATGACCAGGTTTACCAAATGGAATCTCTGTTTCTTCATAATAATATTTCCAAGTACAACATGCATGCACAAGGAAAATGTTAAGAATGAAACAGTGACACTAATTGTACACTTAAATAATGAAACAAACTTATACCTGTAGATATGGGCGGATTCAGAATTTTTGTCAGGGGCAAAAATTATCGAATTGAGTTTAAATAGGTAACTGAATTTAAACTCATTAACTAATTAGGCCGATAAAAAATAATACTTTAACTTATACTTTATAATACTTTGACTTGTAATTTCTGATGTTCTGACTTATAATTATAATTACCAATCATAATTCAAAAAATTTATTTTAATTTTAACTATAAATTTAATCCGAATTACCAATTAAATATCCAGAGAGAGGTAAAAAAAATTTCAGGAGAGACAAAATCAGTTGGAATCGATAGATCTCCACTAATACTCAAAATCCAGAGGGACAGGCTTGCTTGTAGAAGATTAACTTATTAAGGATATACTTAATTAGTAACACAAATTTGTAAGAAAATTATTAAGAAGAAAAATAATTGAAAATGGTACTTTTCTGTAGTTTAAGAAACAAATATCATATATTCATCAAGCATATAAATACCTTTGGTTTATCCACAATTAGAGTTAGGCACACAGTAATTCGGTTCACCGAACTTTGATCGAATTATTTTCAAATAATTAGAGTTAGGCACACAGTAATTCACGAATTATTTACGAAAAATTCGTTTTTTTGGTGATGCCGAACTGAACGCAGAATTATTCGGTTGACCGAACTTTGACCGAATTATTTCCAAATAATTCGCGAATTTTACTAATTTTTCCCGAATTTTTCAAATTATTCCCGAATTTTTTCCAGAATTTTCTTTGTTATTTTTTGTTTTCCTCTCTTACAAGACTGAAATCTCTAATCCAAATAATACCAAATAATTATCTAATTATACCCGAATTATTCCCGAATCACGAATTTTTGACATTGCCGAACCGAACTCGAATAATTTATTTGCCACGTGTTTAGGCGCATAGTGCCCAGATTCGCAATTTGTTCGTATATAATTCGCGTTTAATTCGGTTTTCAGAGTTTGCCGCACTGAACCGCGTATGAAATGTTGACCGAGGGTTTGACCGAATAATTCGCGAATAAAACGCGTATAAAACGAGAGTCACGAATTATTCGCGATAAAAACACGAAAAAAACGTTTGCAATTTGGGCCGGCCCACTAAGTTCAAACAAAAGCTGCTTGAGGTGAGGCTCTGAGCCACGGTCAGCTGCTGTCTCCTCAAAATTTGTTCCGGATCCCCTCCAACTAGTGTAGTACACGTACTTTTTTTTTTGCTTCGTTATTGTACCGAATCATTCCCAAATTATGCCCGAATCACGAATTTTTAACCTTGTCGAACCGAACCCGAATAATTAATTTGTCACTATGGTTAGGCGTAGATAGCAACACACAGTTGGGCACATAGGATGAGATGGTGGTGGGGGAGAGCGCACACGTGCATGGCCATGGCATTTTGAGTACCATGTAGCTGGTAACAGGTCAGAGGAGGAAAAATAACACAGAACCCGCACGTGTGTACGTTTCTGCCTCTCTGGGTATATTTTTATCTGATCTGACTTGTCATTGGAATACATGATACGACGTAATATGATAAAAATTGTTATCACTTATCACACACATATATATAGATATACCAGATGAAGTCTGGTTCATTATGGAACTGTTGGGGCTTGGAATTGATCGTGTCTGGTCGCACTGTCTCAGCCTCAGGTCACGTGCTACTTACCTAGTTATGCCCGATTTTCAGGGTTGAAAGCAGCATGGATGATATATCATACTCGTATTCAAAAAAATTTTTAGTAAAAATTAGATGTTAAATCATCTAATTATTTAATACATGTGTTATTATGATAAAAAAATTTCTTCATCTGAATTTCGAACTCATGATCTCTATCATAAAAACTGTGACTTAGCCACTAGATCAAATGCTAGTTCTCTGTATTCAAAAATTTAGCTGTAGATATCTGATATTTGAATATCTGTGTAGATAAGGAAACTGATATGATTTATATTTCAATTATCTGTATCGGAATAGTAAATATATATCATATATTTTAATATATATTATGTAAAATTTATGTTATTTATCATTATAAATTTATAATTAATTATAATATTAATATTATGAATTTTAATATTTTTATACTATTTTAATAAATATCCAATCTGATCCGAACCTGTATTCGTATCCGTATGATATATATGATATCCGCTCTGTATTTGTATTCAGAAAATAAAAACAAAATATGAATATGTTTTTACCACTGTCCGCTTCGTATCCGCTCCGTTTTCATCCCTACCGATTTTTCCTTTATTTTTGTATAAATTTGTGAAAATTATACAAAGAAATTGATTGATGAAGAAAATATCAAAATACACACAACTGGTCTTTTGAGTCCGTTCTCTGCATATATTCCTCAATAGCTTTTCTCCTGCTCACTTTTGATAAATTTGTCCTCTTTGCTCCTCATTACCATGCATCCACCTATGAATGTTAGGTGTTTGCACCAATTTAGCAGAATTCGGTGGAGCATGTGTAAATATATGATTGGTTAGCATTATTTTCAGACATTTGTGATGTATGTTGCTATGACTGTATTGGGTCCAGGGCAGACTCATAATTGCGGTTAAGAGTAGTAATAAGAGTATAATTTTTTTTCCTTGACGAATTAGAGCAAAAAAAAAAAGCATATAAGGATCTAAAAAACTCACGATGTGATACGTCACAATACAATACGGTTTAGTCACAGCACAACACACTTCTATCATGACATGACATGATACATGTGCAGGTCATGTGTTGTGAATCGCGCGTCCGTGCCGTGACTATTCACACGACGTGATCATTTTTCAAAAATTTGACACGACACAACACATCACGTGAAAGATTTAGTCACGACACAGAAAATGGTCACATGAGTCATGTGTAATTTGGATTGTTAGATCTTTGAACAAATGGTGAATCTTAAATAAACTAACTTAACTTATGAAAAAAAAAATTAAACATGACCAAACATGACCGGTTACATTGGATACGTCATGTGTGGTCACAGCATGCCTTGGTTATGGCGTGACTAACGTGTTATGACCATTCTTTCAAATTTAGTCACGACATGTCACGTGATTCAAGTCACGGCATAACTAGTTACGACATGATATATTGTTAGATCTCTAGTAGTATCTCTTTTTTCTCCTGGTGAATCAGCTATTTTTCGGAGTGTAGTAGTGAATTGGACCGTGTCTTTTCTCCTTTATTTTTTTACTCGAATCAATTTGGACTGACTTTCTTTTCCACATAATTTTCTTCTATTTGGCCGTGAATTAAATCCAGAAGTAGGAACAAGTATAAAATACTACTGAGTTTAAAAAAAATTTCGAATCCAGAGATAAACAAGTGCCTATCCTTGATCCACTCTGAATTCGCCAATGATTTAGCCTGGTACCAGTAGTTTGATACCTGTGCTCATAAAACCTCTTTTGATTTCAATAGAAATTGGGGGATTTATACCTACTTTTATCAATAAAAAAATAGTATAGGTCGATTATACATGAAGTTTGTATCTAATTTTGATGTTTCGAAATTTTGATCTAATTTATCTCGTTTAGATTATCTTGCTTGAAACATTCAAACTTTCACGCTCCCTGACAAAAATCCTGAACTACCTCTATTTCTAGTGACAACTTCATTTTTATAAAAATATATAATTTTTTGCAAGTTAAAGCTAATTTTTATTTCCAATTATCTTTTATGTAATTTTTTTTAATTTTATGGTCTAATTTCTTTGTTAGCACAAGTGATTTTCAGTAGATAAAGTAGTGATATCCATTGGGTGCTCATACGATTTTGCTTTGAATTGTCTGACTAATTGGAGATGATGTCGGTCAATGGTCATGGCCCCATTTTAGGTTTGATTTGATGCCAGAAAATGTGTGGTCCCTTTAGATATTATCTTTTTTTGAAGTAACACTAGATGTCATCACTGCAGCACCAAATTCATAATAAAAATTAAAATCGGATTTGGAGATTGGACTATTTTTAAATTGGTGCAATATACTTTTTTGACCAATATATTTTATAGTTGTCGGGTAGCCTGCTCTCTGTAACTTATTGATGAACTTTAGTGCAATAATTTTTTAAGTATTCTTTTACATTATCATGTATTATCATGTTTGGGATTTCATACTTAATTACATTAATAACATATCCAAAAATAAATGAATGACAAATGCATCCAAATAGAAGGTAGTATAGTTGGTTAGGAAAAAAAATAATTTAAAACTGTTGGTTACTTAAAGATCAAGAGTTTAATTTTCTCATGACTTCCCAACCTCTGCGAAAGTTTAAAAAAAAAAAAAAAAGACAATGTATCCAAACTTACATGGGCAAATACTTCATATTGACCAATTTATTTGTTAAGAATAATTACTTATCTGTTTAATAAAATTACATAATTACTAATGATTTTATTAAGAAAAATAACTTTGTACACAATTATGTCGATTGGTAATATATATATATATATTTTTTTTATCAAGAATAACTACATAGTTTTACTCAATCAATCAATATATATTATTAACAAATAACCAGATGAACAATTAGATATATACTTATTTTCCATTTGCATTAGATGTCACTGGTTGTGTGTGCTCAGTCTCCTATTCCAATAATCAACTTGTCTATAATTAATAATCAATTTTGATTAACTGACAAACAAAATGCATGGCAAACAAGCACCTTAAGCTTACACGTGAAGGAGCCCCTCTGCATGTGCACTCAATTCCACAAGTCACACTCTCTTGATGTCTCTTTATCATACATCACGATAGACATTGTAATGACTAATGAGTAGGGCCGGAAACGAGCTAGCTCGGATCGAGCTGGGTTTTAGCTCAGCTCGTTATTTTTGGACTGAGCGAGCTGAACGTAGGACTTCCGAGCTAAAACCTCAGCTCAAATTCATGATGAGCCAGCCTGAACTAGCTCGTGAGCTGACTTACTGGGTCTGGCTTGATCTTGTTTTAAGAAGAAAATAAATTTTACAAATCTTTTTGAACCGAGTTGGACTGAGCTTGACAGTATAAAATGCACACAAATTCATACAAATTCACAAATTGATGCCTAGCCAAGCTAGCTCGCGAGCGGGCAAGCAAGCTAGGCCCCATCTCAAACTTGTTAATTTTAGACTGAGTTAGTAGCGAGCTGGTTCATTAACATCTCGGTCCAATAATAAGCGAACTGTTAACGAGCGAGTCAGATGTGCGTCACAATCAAGCTACTAGCTTTTTTTTGCCACCCCCACTAATGACACATAATTTGTTATCATATATATTTATTTTCTTTTTCTTTTTTAATTACAGGTGGGTGGCTGAATCAGATCAAATTATCAACTTCCCAACCGTAAGGCTCAAACGAGGCATGCCTATCCGTGTAACAAGAAAATGCAACATGTGAGAAATAAAAAGAAGTATAATTTTTTTTGGTCAAAGATCAATGGAAGGAAGACGTACTCAAGAGAGCAAAATTTGATGAGAAAGAGAAATAGAGGTGATCAAATTCAATTGGTCAGGTTCAATCCGGGAAATATTAGATGCATGCATGATTGATGAAGATGATGATTTAGTTACATCTGTTTAAAATCTGGGTCCACAAAACAGAGATAGTACTGATTATGGAACTAATCATGCAAGTACCTCCATGTATATATATGAAGAAATTAATTCATGAGGCCAATGTATTGGCGATGTATAGCATATTAGCATAAGGGCAAGGATAATTAATATTATATATATGTAGCCCCAACCTACTATCTGTATACTTTTGTAGACTGTATATAGATACAGTAATAAATATATGTAGAGATTCCATAGGGGTTGCCTTCAAGCCACAGAAAAGAGTGCGGGGTGTGGGCCCACAACTACCAACTACCTAAATTTATAGCAGCGGTGGGTCCGGTTTTGGATTTGGATTGAGTCGAGCAAGATCTATGACTTTGACCATGGATCAAATTATCGAATAAAAATAAACCAATTCTTTGATAATAGAAAAGGAATCTGATTTGATTTCGCATGGCCTTTTTTTTTTTTTTTTTTTTTCTGTCGTGATTTAAATAGGTAAGATAATATTTATACTAAATTATTTGATTACTATGACAGCAGATTTAAAGGTGATTAAAATTTAAATAATTAAAATTGAAACTTTTTTATTTGTAATTTAGATGGACCGAAATTTTTAAATATACCATTAAAAAAAGTTAAATCAAATAACCACGATTTGATCAAAATTTTATTTTTGACATGGTTGTAACGTGAAATTCCAAACAGAAATTAAGTGTCCGGAACTTCACGTTGTTGTCCGCAATGTGAAGTTGCAGACACTCAATTTTTTTTCGGCAATTTCACGTTGCGGCTATGTCAAAAATGAAAATTTTCAGATTTTGTAGTTATTTGGTTTATAATTTTAATGGTAAAAATAAAAAATTCGGTTAGATGGACTGCATATGAAATGTATTGCGATATTGATACTTTTTATTAAACATTTGATTGATCAGTGGCTAAATAATTTTCAAATGTCATTAATGTGGCTAAATATTGTGAGCTTATGCTCAGTTAAGAATTTCTATATTTTAACCAAGCAATATAATCTACTCCTCTTTCTTCACATTTTATATTCAATGCAAAAAGTAAAGTAAGTTTGTACAATACTTTCCTTTAGCATTTTAGATTTTTAGTTGGTCTCTTGAGGAGTGCACAAAAAGCTCGTAGCTTGTGATTCGATTGAGTTCGATTCGAAAAAATTCGATTCAAAACAAATCAAATCAGCTCGGTTTTGAAATGAATCAAATCCAGTTCGGTTCAAAATTGGTTTGAATCGAACTCGAACTGACTCTCACTTGGTTTGAAAATCTTATTTTTAGTTCTAAACTATGTTTCAATTTCGAACCAGTTCGGTTTGAAACTGATTTGAATCGTACTAAATCAAACTCGAACTCTTCATTTTAGTTCGAAATTCTGCTTCAATTTCGAACCAGCTCGATTCGAAATTGATTCGAACTGGGTTAAGTTTAATTCGGTTCGATTCATTTGTAGCCTTTTTTCCAATTTAGTTAATGCTTCTCTAATGCAAGTAGAGACGTAGGTGGTGCAGTCCTTGATGGCCATTTAACAAACAATAATATAATAAATGAATCCTAACAAATATGGTGATGGGGGTTGCTGTTTCTTTATTAATAATAAGTCAAATGGCAGTGTTGCTAAATATATATTTGCATCTAGCTTGGATTGAGAGGTGAGAATTGAGTGCTGTGGTGGTGAGAAAGGGAAATCACACTGAATCCATTTTTGGGTTTGTTTCTCTCTTTCTAAGGATGCCATCATGTTTTGTTGAACACAAACTGTCTTTGTTTCCTCCTTTTTATGAATTGCTTGTTACTGATTAAACACCTTTGTCTTTTACTGCATAGTTTATTGGAAAAAAAAAATAGAGGAGAATTCTAAGCTGACGGTAAGGCTGCACAAAAAAATCGTAGTTCATTCGTCGAAAAAATTCGTAAAAAATTCGATTCGAAATAGTTCAAAATTAATTCAAATCAAATTTAAGCTGGACCTGGTTCATTTGAAATAGATTCGCGAACTATTTTAGTTTGAATCTGAAAGTAACGTGAACTGTTGATTTCCGCTGATGGCTTATGTTCGTTGATGACTTAAAAGTTAAAATATAAGGCCGTCCAGCCATAAGTCATAACTCGTAAGTCGTGACGCTTTTAGTTCTGAAACTCTAGACAACTTTTAACTTTCACTTTCAGTGACTACGATTACGCTTCCTTGTTGTAAAAAAAATTGTAAAAGAAATTTGAAACTGAGTTCGTAAAAAGTTCGATTTGAAATTAATTCAAACCAAACTCAAACTGAAATAAGCTTGATTCAGATCGATTCGTTTGCAGCGCTAGCCGACGGAGATAGAAATCAAATTTAGTTTTCTTTCTATTATACAAAAACACAGATTGCAGCTATAATTTAATTTTGTCAATATCATCATAAATAATATATATCTTTGCCAATGCCAAATTGACAGGTGTAACAATTTGCTATTACCAAACATGCTAAAATATTAACACCCAATTTAGTTGTCAACAATTGTTTTACGTCAAGACCAGAGTTGTCAACGAGCTGGGTTTTGGCTCAGCTCATTCATTCTGGATTGAGTTACAGTTGAGCGAACTGGACCTAGAGCTTCTAAGCTAAAACCTTAGCTCAAAATCATGACGAGCCAGCCCCGAGCTAACTTGCGAGTTGACGAGCTGGCTCACTGGACCTTGTTTTAAGAAGAAAATAAATTCTACAAATTTTTTGGACCAATTTGGACCAAGCTTAATTAATAGTATAAAATGCACACAAATTCACAAATTGATGCCTAGCCGAGCTAGCTTACGAGCTGGCAAGCAAGCTAGACCCCAACTTGAACTCGTTAATTCTTGGACCAAGCTAGTAGCGAGTTGGCTTGTTAACAGCTCGGTCCAGTAATGAGCAAGCTATTAGCGAGCGAGCTAGATGCGAGTCACGATCGAGCCACAAGCTATGAGCTTTTTTTGCCACCCCTAGTCCTAGTCCATGAAATCAAATAAAATAAAATTATAACTGTAATCTTCATTATTTGAATAGAGTTAGCTATATAAATATTAAACATTTTATTTTTTTTGTTGCAAACTTATTACTTATAGAATCGTTTGATTTTTCATCTAATAATTGTAATCTCAACGGTTCACTTTTAACATCTATGGACTTTAAAACAAAATGATTACATTAATATTATACAAATATCTAAACAGGATAGGGGATGGTGGGATAGCTATCTGGGCCCCTTTCCTGATCTACTACTACTAATAATGGTCTGTATTCTTTGGTGGGTACATTGGTCCAAGTAATTTTAGCCCCATTTGGGAGCCCCATAAGGTGGCCCATTGGATCTAGTTTGTGTGGTGCTTGTTAAAAGCCCCTCATCCTAAGAAGGCATCTTCCTGGTTGGGAAACCATGCTAGGAAGTAGGAACCACCACCTCATGAAACATCAGATATACCCTATCTGGAATATGTTTTGGTCAGAATTTTTGATAAGTTGAAATAAAAATCATTGGGTCTAATAGGATCATATTTCGTCGCAAAATGTAATTAGTTTTTAATTGATTTCGAACGATACACTTCATGACTTGTTTCGTGTTGCTTTTTTGTTGATTGATATATTTGTATTTACTGTCAAATAGCACAATACTTGCTAAAGTGCTGTGTAGAAGCCCTTAAAAGGTATAAATTGCAAATCAAATTATTAGTTGGATGGATAACAGCTGAACTGGTATATATCAGCAACATGATCTCAAATTATTTAACTTGATTTGTCCAACTGATCTGAATCAAATGAACCCTTATTTTAGGCATTTATTATGCAAAATAGCTGGTGGCAAACTAAACTAGCTTAGAACTAATTATGAACAAAGGGGTGTTGTTTTGGGGGGACCTTTACATGAAGGGGCAAGTATATCTGAGCACAAAACGGAAAGTAACTTGTGTTTTAAAAAAAAGAATCAGTAGTGGGTCTTAAAGACTCTTTTTTCTTTTGCCTGATAACAGCAGATGGAAGGGCCTAATTTATAAGGTTGTAGCTTTCTACCGCCCAAAATTTTGGAGAAGGTTGTCCTTCAAAAGAGAGATAAAGGGAGGGGGGGACCTCTTTCCTACAGGAAGTAGTTGGAAAATCAAATCAAGTGATAATTTCTGGGTCATTAATAGTTTGTCTGACACGGTCAGTGTGTTCGGGATTTTCCGTTAGTGTTTGATTGGGCTTTCATTTTATAAGATAAGCCATCTGAAATTTCATTGAAACTTTCAGATATTAAGTTAGGCTGTCTATACAGTTACAAACAACGGTATTGTGTCGGTACAAAGACTAGCATTGTATTGTTGAGAATTATGAATCAGCATTCATTCATAACAATATGCAGTGATACGGAATACCCGAAAAACCATATAAATATGCAAATTGATATTTATACTTTATGATAAAATGTTAGTTATGTTTAAGGAATTGTCCATGGTATTACATGTAGCCAAAAATTGGAGATTAGTGAATTACAATGAATATCATTAAAAAAGTTGCAGCTTCAGAAAACATGAAAGAACAAAAAGCTGATTAAAGGGTATAACAAGATCATCAAATATCCAATATCCAATACCAGTGTGGTTTAGTATTTCATATATGAAGCATCAACAGAACATTTTTTTGGATACCAAATTTTATATACTGAGACAAACAATGGGACTGATTTTTTTTCTGAGACAAGCTAGTTCTAAAGATGGGACCAAAGGAAAGAGGCAAGATCTGACAGAGGGTTGTTTAATGCAAGATCTAATTAGAGATTTGTTGAGATCAGATCAAAGGAAGAGAGCTTTGTGAGAACAAGTCAACGAACTTATGGGAAAAGCAGGTGGGTTATTAAACCAGCAACAGCAGTGATGGGGAAGTTTCAATTGTAGCCACCTTGCAATTGGAGGATAGGGAAAGATGAGATCATAGTGCCTCAAAACTAATCATATTTAGATAAATCATTCAATTCAATAGATTGGTCCAAAAGTAAAGAGAGACTGAACTGTTGTTAAATTGCCCCACAATTGATACTGATGTCTTGATCAAATATAATACCGGATAAAAATCAAATAGATGTGCAACAATTCTGCAGCTTGTATCAACTCTTAGAAGCCTGTCTACTATCCATAAACAATTGGAAAATCATTTAACCTTGGTATCTGACTATCCCCTTCATTAAGGTGTTTAGAGTAAATATCTCCAATTAACAATGTCAAATGCTTTTCCAAAAATTCGGTTTTAGAAAATTATCTTTCTTTTTTTCTTTTCTTTTCAGTTTCAGCAGAATATAAAACCTCATGAGGTATGAGCTGTGACTACACATCCAATAAACCTTTAAGAAAGCACTCCGAGAATCACAGATAATTCTAACAAACAAAGCAACTTGGCGAATTCTTCTGCGAAAATGTTATAGCTACAATTCATAAAGATCAACCTGTAAATAATAAGCATATTATCATTTAGGTATCAAAAATATTAAGACCGTATCAAATTTGATTACATCTAAATGGCCCTCATAAAAAGCCGCAACATACCCACCAAATCCTACTTGCTCAAATTTTAGAAGAGTTGATAAAACAACATTAAAAATTCATGCATCAGAATGAGGTGATTTTTCAAGATGCATTTGGAAAACAGCAGTCTTGATATCATTTCATTCAGTGAAAAGAGGAGGTCAATCAAAGTAGCATTTATCTTTTCAAGGAGAACAATGAAGCACTAAATCTTTTTCAACCAATTCAATTTGCAACATTGATGTTGTTCCATGATGACTTAGTAGATCAAACTATCAAAATTTTTGCCTTGTAAATGTCTGCTGCATTGTGTCAAGTTCAGGAACTAAATTGCAAATTTCAATTCCCCTGATAGAAAAATAGATTGCTTTCCATATGTGCAGTGTAGATTTGGAATAGAAATATTACATAGCTCTATCTAAATTCTAAGCTAAAAAATTTACAAAAGATGTGAGTCAACTCCATGAGCGGCCACTTCCATAGTTCCTGTACCGATCTCGGGCTCCTGGTATGTAAATACAAAGGCATATCCATTAAATCACATGCATTACTGATATTTAGGCAAAGACAAGTAGAACACTTAACTACATCATTGTACCAATTCAAGATTAATTAAATGCTACTGCTTGTCCAAATATGGTGGTTTGGCAAACACTCTCATTAGAGTTTCATGTTAATCCTTGATTTGAATATGAGATCAAGCTAAAAATTCTGAACAAATTACATACAATTTATGTCACACCCAATAAAAAAATAATCCCACTATCCTCTCCCCAACAATTTTTTAAAGGTTTTTGTGTTCAATCTATTTATATTTGTAGTTGTTTCAGGGTGAAATGAGAGCAAACATGCATAACACTGGGACTGACATCCATTCTGGCTGAAAACAACCAACAAATACCAAATTCTGTCTGTTTCTGGCTCCTGACAAAAGCTATCTGAGTAAGAGAAGAATTATTTTAATTAAGTTTAGATAAAAAAGAAGACTTACCTGTGGAGGGAGGGGCTCCACGGGCCATCCTGGACAGGTCAGGACTGACCTTCTGGTCAGCCTCTTCTAAAATAGAGACCAACTCCTTTGCGAATCGGGCATTGGCAGCTGTAAAAAAGGTGTATGCAGTGCCTTTTGCACCGGCTCGGCCTGTCCGTCCAATTCGGTGCACGTAATCTTCCATGGAGCCAGGGAAATCATAGTTCACCACAAACTTCACATCCTTCACATCTGTTGCAGAATTATGCAGAGGAAACAAAAAGGTCATACTATTTTTATTTCATCTTAAAAGTTGATTATTAAGTTCGCTAGAATTGAACTGTCAGTTCAAGCAATTCGTACAAGGTGTTGACATCTATTGTAATTGTCATGGTAATCTCTACTTCACAAGATCAACTGGTATTGACTCCCACAAATCTGTACCTAGTATTGGCTCCCATTGTAATTGCCTAGGCATGGAATTGGGCCTCAATTCAACCCATAGTTGCCCGTCTAATCAGTCATTGTGCTATTAAGGAAATTTAAGACAATTGTGGGCAAGTAGAACCCTCCCTTTTCAATGAACCCTTAGTTTATCAAATTGCTAAGCAACACAAATTGTTTCAATTAATGTCCACTAGAAGAATGCCTAAAAACCTTCGGACTATGAACCTTAGGAATTCAGCTTATATAAGCCATCAATTGGACAATCAAACACCACCGAATAAAAAAAGAACAACAAAATCTTGTGAAACAAAGCAGCACAAGGCTCATAAACCATCAGTTAACAGTACAGGTATACTGGCAGGCATATGACAGTTCATACCTATTTAACCAGTTAGCTCAACTAAATGCACCCTAGTATCACTGAGCCACAAATTGAGCTTACCCAAGCAAATAAAACTAGCCATCCCAAGGGCAACCGAACAATACCAAGGGCATAGAATGAGGCCAATACCAACTCATAATATGATTAATGGATATTAACTGTTAATTATTCCTCTATCAAAATATGAATAGCATCGTCTTTTGCAGGCCTTTTTCTTTATCATTCCTGATGTTTAATCTCACCAAAAAATGAACAGATAATGATGCCTCAGATGCTATCCAACTTAACATGAAAGAATACAAATCTCGAATATTATTTTTGTTATTCATTTTTTATTTTTTATTTTTTGAAAACAATCAAAACAGAGCCATTCTTTCCAAGCACCAAAAATAATATGAAAGTGTCATGTATAAAGACCAAACACGTACCCAATCCTCTGGCAGCAACATCAGTGGCCATCATAATGGGGCTCTTGCCAGACTTGAACTCAGAAAGGACCCAGTCACGTTCAGCTTGGCTCTTGTCACCATGGATGCAAAGTGCGGGCCACCCGTCAGTCCGGAGCTGACGTGTGATCTGGTCACACCCCTTTTTAGTATCCAGGAATATTAAAATTCTGCTCCCGTCCATTATATCCTCTAACAAATTCACCAATCTGTAAACAAATAGCATTATTTTGAAAAATTTAGAAGGATAATCATGCTTAATTTCCTTGGGTTCTCTGTTGGAAAATTCCTCAACAGCTACCTTTCTTTATGCTTGTAAGGCACCTTCAGAAAAAAAATCTCAATTCAACATATTCAATCTAACTATTTGTTTAAGAAAAGCACATTACTTGCATGAGTTCAGTCAGCATACTGATTAAGATCAATCTAACTGTTTGTTTTATTTTCTATTACATTATATTTATAAATTAAATGATTTAGTTTGTGTTTCTTTAAAACTTTCTAATATCTCGCTGAGGCCAAACCGATAGAAATTGATAAAACAACAGTACCAAAACATAGACACCAAATCAGTACCTTACTGCATGCTTAGCATTGTGACAAGCCAAAATTGCAAATCCTCAGTTGTCTATAATGATCTTTCAGACATACAATCATCTCAGATCAAAACTTTGCATATTTGCTCTTCTCAATGTAATAAATTCTAGTTCTACTATCTTTGTATTTGCCTATAGAATCTAAGCTATGGTGCATGGTGGCGGTATTCCTTGATGGATTGTATAAAAAGATGCTATTTTAACGAACAAAAAAAAAACTAGTTTATCATACTTGTTATATTTCTGACTCTCTGACAAGATCTCAACAATCTGGCGAATTGAGTGATTAGCTTTTAAATCTTCTGAACCTATAATAACCTGTATATTTTCCGAAAGAAAGAGATCAATGTCAGATGCAGTGATCAAAACATGATTACCAGAGAAGAAAAGGAAAATATCATAGATCAACTATGTAACTAACCTAATTGGAATTACTTTTTTACAGGTTTCTGTATACTGGTAACAAACATAATGCACATAGTATTTCTACCAGGCCTAAAAAATTCTGGGTAGGCAATAGACTTAATTGATGTGAACAAAAATATTTTATACTGTTCTGTGCACACTGGTAAGAAGCATAACTTGTGAAGTATTCTACTTGTCATGATCGTGGGTAGCCTATAGACTTATTAAGTACAAATAATTTATAATGTAAAATAGATCTCTTTTTCTTCTTGTACCTTGTATGGATTGTAGAGGAACGTCCTAGCGAGTTGTTCTACTTCTTTTGGCCAAGTAGCGCTCCAATATAGTGTCTGACGATCAGGACGGATCTTCATGAAACAAAAGACAGTAAATCATAATTTTTCGTTGTAATAAGTAACAAATTTGTGCAAATGAAGGTAAGTGAATTAAAAATGGTTGTTACCTGAGAAACAATTTTTCTGATTTGAGGCTCGAAGCCCATATCAAGCATCCGGTCAGCTTCATCCAAAACAAGATAGGTAACACGTCTCAAGTTTGTCTGGTTTGACTCCAACATATCAATCAATCTGCCAGGGGTTGCTATTACAATTTCAACACCTACAAAAATCCCACTAAAGGTCAACAACAGATGCCACAAAATAATTGAAGATGATGAAGCTTCTTATGTTTTTCAATACCATCATTTGTCCTGGTTTAGTACAATTGTATTAAAACTTAACCTCATTCTCATGAATAAAGGCACAAAAAGAAACAGCCACAGAGATTGCTGGCTGCAAACAAAGACCAAGGAGTTTATGCGAGATCCTGTTCTATTTTTAAGAAATTTGTTGTGTGCGTAGGCTGTGTGTGCACATATTACACTACTAAATTTCTGTGTGCCTCACAAGCCAATATCAGAAAATGAGAACATTGATATTGAGCACAAAAGAATAATACTAATGGGAATAAGCAAGACTATAAAATCAGAAGGTTACCCTTTTGGAGATCACGAACTTGTGGGCCCTTGGGAACACCACCATATATGCAAGTGTTCTTAATCTTAGACGAAGAACCAAATTTAGTCGCCTCTTGTTGTATCTGTACTGCAAGCTCACGTGTAGGTGCCAATACAAGTACAATTGGGCCATCTCCAGGGGCTTAAAAAAACAACTTAGTTTCATTATAAATTGGTTTACTAAAGTTAAGAAGAACGAGTAACTCAGCATATGTTTTCTAAAACAACATAATACTTATATTGGGGCTAATCAGTCCATCAACCACCAAGTAAACAACGGGATTCTGAAGTGCCTAAACAACCAGTAGGCAAGCATTATGCCCGTGCCAATAACAAGGCTGAGTGTATATATACTAATGAAGACAAAAAACTATATTCTTTTCCCAATGTTAAAAAATGTCCCAGTTTTAAGTGTAAAGGCAAATGTACCCCAAAGGACAACAATAATGGATAATGACTTACACAAAATTGGCTGGGCATTGACATGGACAATGGCAGGTAAAAGGTACGCTATGGTCTTTCCAGAACCTGTTTCAGCAATGCCAATTAGATCTCGACCCTTCATTGCCATTGGCCACCCTTGGGACTGGATAGGAGTCGGCTCAACAAACCCAGCCTTTTCTATTTCTTGCAGAACATATTCTGACAAGGGATACATTAGGTATAGTGAAAAAGGTTATTAGCATTGTGACATAAAAAGATGAAACAGTTTAAACAAAATGAAATCATAACCAATATAGTAAGCAATTCTTGGGTACAATTGACTACTAAGAATTTCCATTTGTCAAACAACATTTAAGTTCTTCTATGTGAGTGTGTGCATTATTTTTTTTTTTAAAAGGTGACTGCTTAAAATTTCCCAAGAAATCACGACATTAAATCAAACCAGACAAAAAGTAGGCAAAGGGCACAGTACACATACCAGGAAATCCGACATCTTTAAACTCTTTGACTGGTTTAGGCACATCCTTTCCCTCAACAGTGATCTCACGCTTCCTCCTGTATGCCTCCACTTCCTGCTCTGTCATTGCTGCCACTGAATCTGACTCCACGTAGAAATTCTTCTCAAACCTCGGCAAGCCATCCAGCTCAGCTGCTGCTGCCGCCGCCTCCTCTCTCTTGCTTGAAGAATATGTCTCTGCACCGCTACCACCTAAGCCCCCTTCACTGAAAATAGGATAAACGCTAAGGGACACAGTGAGAGAGAGAGAGAGGGAGCTTTTTTTTTAATTCCAGGATATATTCTAACTTAATGTTTCTATGAAATTGGTGGTGCTCCAAGCCAATATTGTAAATAAAAATCCAGTATATATTACATTTATTCATCCATTGGTAAAAATTTGCATAACTTCGAAAAAATGTGATGGTTGCTATCATTAACAAAAAAAAAAAAAAAGTTAAGAAAAGGGCCCTTAGGTAGACAAGAGCACAGTGGTACAGACATGAGAGGGCTTACTACTGGAACAACAAAAATTTGAATTATCAAGCAGAAATCAATGGAAAACAAGCACAATCAAGTAATTCCACACCAACTTAATTGAAATATGAATAATATTACAAGCAAAGATCTCATCTATAAAAATGATCCAGTTTGATTGTAGCATCAACTTGTGCCTAATTAGAGTCTTCTGGAACCGCACTGGTATAAGGAGGTTAGCCTATCACAGCTCTCAGTTAACATATCATACTGTACCAGTCATTTTCCACTGGGCCCACACCTGACCAGCATGGTATCAAAGTTCAAGTCCTTAATCCTTGGTTGAGCTACTTCTCTCTCTAAATTTCTAGTTTCTAGGTAAGAATTAATTCAACAAAAAAAGGAGCACCTTCGTCGGTCGCGGTAGGAGCCGGGATCAGCTGCGCGGCTGTCGTAGCGGCTCATGGCTGGCGTCGAGCTTCAGCTGTTTTGCGGGATGAATGAAGACAGTAGAAAGGTGAGAGACAGGAGCGAATAAATTAGAACTGGAGAAGTTACTGGAGGAGAGGTTTTGTGCCAAGGGCTTGAGGCTTCAGGGAAGAAAGGGGATTAAAGCCGACAGAGTAGGGGCAATGGCCAAACTGGGAAAGGTCGCGGATCCGTATCCTCTCTATTACTGCAGAGGATTCTATTACTACAGAGGATGAGCTTCACTTTACGGTTGAGATTAAATCTCAGCCGGTTTGAGATTCGGGGACAAATAGAGGGCAGTATTAATGGACTTTGAGATGCGTGCCAAGTTAAAATTAATGGTCCAGATTTAATAATTGTAAAAGATTCCCTTGTGCGGTAAGAGAGAGGATGTGAATTCAAATGTTGTCTAGTCAGATTAAAGCGACATTTCATATGTAACCCTGCAAAATTTCATTATACATATGTAGTCTGGATGAGAGAAATTTTGATATTTTTTCACGTGCAATGCTTCTTTTCAAAATAAAAACTAATGTGTTGTAATAAATTTTATTGGTTAATTTGATTTTTTTTTTAAGATTATCTTTTTGTTGTTCACAATGTGTGATTTTCAAAATTAAATTTATGAGTAAAAGTTAGAACAGAAGTTGAAATAACCAAATTTAATATTGTGATTATACGATCACTATTTAATTGAAAACGCTTGTAATATAAAATTTTATAGTTCGAAGTTATGATACCGATTTTTTTTAAATAATAATTAATTCATTATTATTTTGGATGTGAGCACGAGGAGGATTCAAATGCACAATTATATTGTGCTCCAATATGCTTTATTTATGTTTTCAAAGTCTGAATTGTCGATTCGAACCGCTCAATGTGATATAATAAAATATGCTTGGAGACCAAATTTTATACTTTTTAGAATTTGTTAACTATTTTTTTTCGTAGGTACAATATCACTTTATTAGTCCAGAATCTCTTGGAGACCAAATTTTATACTTTTTAGAATTTGTTTATTATTTTTTTCATAGGTACAATATCACTTTATCAGATGGCTCAGACTTATCTAAAAAAAAAAAAAATTCTAAAAAATAAAAAATTTAATTTTTAAGTATATTTTATTATGAAGATAATATTGAGCAAATTGATTGTTCAGATTTTAAAAACAAAGATAAAGAACGTGAAACATTTGAATCCTCCTCTAAAAATCATAAATGTTAAGGATAACTCCGCAACTTGCCAAAAAAATATCCCTTCAATCTTTCTTGAAGAAGCTTAAACCCAATCCAGAGAGTATCCAAGTAGCTTAAACCCAGCCATGGCCATGGCCACAAGAACCTACTCTCTCTTCCAAGTTCGCGCGTCGTGGGACACGTGTCCCACCCCGAAGCCGCTTCGAGTCCCCTCCAAGCCCTCCCCTAAACCTTCTCCTCCTCGCATCCCCACAATTGCGTCCCCCGTGCCATCTCCAGCCCCAACCAGTACAGCTTTACTAGAAAGAGACTCCACGCCTCTTTCCTCTCAATCTGGTAAGATGCTTCTGCAAAATTCACTTATATATTATTTTGTATTGTTAATTTCGGGACACTATCTGTTGGGTTTGAATTTTGTCCTAATTATTCAGTTCAATTGATATGCATTTTCTTAGTTAGAACATCACTACAATAAGAGATTATAATTGAGAATATATTTCCTGGTTCTAACATAAGTTTACATAAAGGTTTAAAGGTCAAATGTAACAATATGGAAATACCAAAATAGTACCTTTTCCATGCAGCTCATAACCAGTACAGCATGTGTCAACAAGGCACCAGCATTCTACTTATTGCAATAATAGCAGCATGCTTGAATAGATTAGCTGTATCTGTACCTGGTCATGACAACTAGTTGTTACTATTGTTGTATTTTATTTCTTTTTGGTGGAAGATGGAAAAGTGGTACGCCTTTTGAGCCAGTCTTGTAATTTAGCAGGAAAAATAGAGGAGAAATACATGGGATTTGAAAGGTGGTGGCTTCCAGCAGCACCCAAGGTGAAAAAGCCCCGTTCGACATACAATGCTGTTTCGTTAGCATATCTTGGAGATTGCATATATGAGGTTTTTGTTACTGCCTTTAATTTGTTTACTTTCATTGGAGTATTTTGAATCATTTTCACGTTATTTGTTCTAATTGTTAAATCCCTCAAAAAAAATACAAAAAAACGAAGAAGAAGAAGTCGTGGAGTATTAGAAAAAGCTGATAGAGGGCAAATTTGTCCTTATGGATGAAAATTGTTCACTTTGAGTATTGTTATTTACTGTGTTGAATGTGTCTTTCCATTTGAGGTCAAAATTGTCCAAAGTGAACAACTCCCATGGAATGAGTGGGGTTAAAATGCCCCATTATTTTTGTGTCCTAATCATGCCTCACAACCTTATCTTCATTTTCTAAGTGAAACAGTCGATCCGAACGGCTCAACATGATCTCCATATTAAAATGTGCTTGGAGACCAAACTTTTATATTTTTTGGATTTTTTTTTACTATTCTTTTAGATAGGTACAAAATCACTGTTTTTGGATGGTCCAGAGTCTTCTTTGAAAACAGTGATTTTGTACCTATAAAAAAATAGTAAACATGTTCCAAAAAATATAAAATTTAGTTTCCAAGCACATTTTAAAACAGAGACCATGTTAAGTGATTCAGATCGACTGTTTGGACTTTGAAAATGAAGATAAGGATGTGAGACATGATTGGGGCACAAAAAAAATGGAGCATTTTAATCCTACTCTCAATTCTATTTAGTTGTTTCCTGAATGTTGGTGACCATTATTAAAAAGGCAGGGGCTTTTCTAATTATGGGAACAAATATTGCTGTATTTTTTTACTTTAGTGAAGGAGCTGTAAGGGCAGACACTAATCATTAAAAATCATGGGCATTTCCTGCAAGCAGGATATTAACGCAGGCATCATTTTGAAGAAATTTTACTCTGTTTATTTTGGTTTTAGCTTCTTGGCCTTTTTGATGTTTCATTGCTCTGTAGTTGATGCAAAATAATTAGTAATAGTTTCATTGCACCAGTTACTTGGTCTGCCATTCTAACTACTCGATCTGGGCAATGAGGTTTGTCTTTTCATAAGGTTGAATTATATTTCTTTTGATATGTTTTTTTTTTGTCTTAATGTGTAGTTGTATGCAAGGAGGCACTTTTTGTATCCACCTCTGAGTATCAACCAGTTCAATGAAAGGGTTATGAAAGTAGTAAGATGTGAGTCCCAGGTAGGCCTTTGACTCAGATAAATTCTTCAGTCTGATGCTTCCTAGAAGTATTTTTTTTTTCAATTGAGCTTTAAATTTATATCCTACAAAGGTTAAGATTTTGTTTATATATCTTCATGACTCCCTGGATGGTATATGCAAGAAATTTTCATATACGACGCTGAATGAAATAAGTTACGTGTGAATTATATATGTTTGATAATGATATGCCTTCAAACAAACTATTGGTCGTCAAGTGATTGGCTCATTTAAGAAGATTTTTGTTTTATTTCGATGTTCTTTCAGGATATCTTACTGAAGAAACTTGTAAAGGAGGATTACCTAACAGAGGAAGAAAGGTATGCTAAGATTTCTTTACTAATAAACTATGTGAAGGTCCCTGGTGTTCAAAAAAATTCTAATTTTTGTTGTTGAAGGGATGTATTACGGTGGGGTAAGAACATTATGACCAACAAATCAAAAACAAGGAAGAGAGCAGGTGCGGCTGTTTATAGCCGAGCTTCTTCACTTGAGACACTGGTTAGTTTGAACAGAATTGATATTTCTGCTAAGTCGTTGTTTGTAATTTATTCCAGTAATTTATACATCTAATATTAGTTCAGTATATCCTCCCTCACCCACACACTCGCACACGCAACATGCTCATGCATGCACACACGCAAAACTCAAGCCAAAAAAAAAAAAAAAAAAAAGGAACTAAAATTAAAAATGAATAAGAAGCTCAATTATATGGATCTGAATCTGCTGAAATCTAAGACGAATGAACAATATTCCTAAAATCCCTGCAATTCGGATCCATCCATCGAACTGTTCCGAGATGCGTGTACAAAAAAGTTGAACGGTTGGGATCTTGGATTTCAGAGAATCTCGGATTTCAGCCTATTTAAATTCCAATTATATAACTAATTCCTATAAGTTTTTTTGGTTAGATTGGATATTTATACTTGACGAATGTGGAGAGATTGGAAGAGCTTATGTTTAGATTAGGTTTCTCTGTCGGCACTTCTTCTCAGAGTATATCTGATGAACTTCGCTCAAGTTTCCAGTGCGTCTTCTATCTCTTTCTTTTTTCTTTTTTATTGCCTTAAAGTTTGTACTAGGTATATTGTATAAACTAATCCTTCAAATATCTGTAAATTATCCTTTTTTTTTTTGTAAAATTGCTCTTAAAATGAAAGAAGCAAGATGAGATGGAAGGATGAAATGCCTCTATGGCTCTATCATGTATCGTATTTAATAAAGAGTAGGGTTAGCACCATTGGTTTTGTGCTCCAATCATGCTCCACATCCTTATCTCAGTTTTCAAAGTCCGAATAATCGATCCAAACCGCTCAAAATGATTTTCATATTAAAATGTGCTTAGAAACCAAATTTTATATTTTTTGGAAACTTTTTATTATTATTTTTTTTATAGAAAATCACTGTTTTCATGTTTTGGATGGTTCAAAATCTTATGAAGATAGTGATTTTGTACCTATCTAAAAATATAGTTAAAAAAGTTTCCAAAAATATAAAATTTGGTCTCCAGGTACATTTTAATATGAAGATCATGTTGAGTAGTTCGGTTCAACTGTTCGAACTTTGAGAACAGAGCAAAGGAGGTGGAGCATTATTGGAGCACAAAACCAATGGTGCATTTTAGCCCTACTCTTTAATAGATCTTACTACAAAATCCATAAAACTCAAATTACATAATATAGTCATTGGATATAAATATCACTATCTTATATCCGACAAAAATATTGCGATGTTTAGTTCCATTTTTTGAGCATCAAGAGGTTATTAAGGGAACGACTTCTGTAATGTATTTTTTTGTGTGTGGTTGTAATGCTCATGAAAAGGAAGCTTTTAAAAACATACATCATATATTTTTGTTTTTTTGAGTAAAGGTTAGAGGTCAAGCCACCAAACTATTTAATACTCATGTTATTATAACAAAGAATTTTTCTCATTGAGTTTCGAACCCATGACCTCTCACATAGAGACTATGTGTCTTAGTCACTAAACCAAATGCTAGTTCTCAACATACATCATGTATTTTATCTTATCATTTGAATTGGACGGTTGTTATTAGATCCGACGGAAAGGTCCAAAATATTTGTAATAATTAATACTGAAAAACATTTAGTGCCAAAATTGCATTTATTCTTTAATGACAAGTTCAACTAACCAATTGGTGTAACAATTTACAGGAAAAAAAACCAGCAGGTCCTGGAGATTCCTGCAACAGGTGATGCCTTAAAGAATGAACCCGGAGATACTGGTACATCACTGATTGTTGAATAGGAATAAGTGGGGCCCGGGGAAAAGAAACCCCTGACCAGTAATTACCACATAGCAGATAGAACTAGCTAATCTTTCCTTTTCTTTTCTTTTCCTTTTTTATTTTTTTATTGTTCCGTCTGTCTGGGGATAAGAATGTTGCTTTTTGTCGCGGTGCTTCAAGTAGAATATGATTAGTACTAGAATTATTTCAGAAGTTTAAGATCTTTTTGTTTGTTTGTTTTAAATTTGTATTACAATAAATATATTGAATTATGAATTATATTTGATGATAAATTTTGAGCATTCAGTGAAATGTTATATAAGTTTTGAATTCATAGAAATGAAAATATCTGTCTCCTGTTCAGATATCAAATTCCGTATATTGTGAGGGTTACTTCAAGAAAAAGTCGGCCACGTGAAACCTCAACTCTCTTCTTCCCTCCTCACTTCTCTAGCTCATGTTAATGGCGATTGCGACTATCTCACACTCTCTCCTACCACTAATTAGCTTCCTCTTCTGCTTATCTCTCTTCATTCTTTTCCTTCTGTCTCTCTTTCTCAAAACCCACAAAACGATAAGAGCTCCCCATGCGGAAAAGCCACCACCTTGTCAGACCGAGCCTCTCCTAACTTCCTCTACCGAAGAAGAACCTCCAAAAGAGGAAGATAGGAAGAAAAAGCGGAGAGCGAAGAAGAAGAGACAAGAACCGATTTTGTCTGAAAGTGGGGATGAGTCAAAGGAGACAAGATTGACGGCTGAGATTGAAGGTGGTGAGGTGAGGAGAGTGGCTGGTACTGGTTCTGGAAAGGGCAGTACTGGTACCGGTTATCCCTTGTTCCCATTTACTTCTCTCACAAGCTCTCTTCAGAAAAGGATTAAATCAAAATACGATGAGATTGTCAGGTCAGCCAATCAATCTAGCGCATTGACTGCTGTTCAGGTTCTCCCCTCTCTTTTCCTCTCCACCTGATTTTTGCGCTATAATTCTTGTTAAAATCGGTAAATATGGGTCTTTTATCTCAGTAATTTGGTAGTGTCAGGTTTTTGTCTTCACAGTTTTAACTTTGTTTGATTCTGCAGAAACAAAAATAAATTCATTTTCTTTTAGCCTCACAATTCTAATGGATTCGTCTCATTTATTCTCATTTTTTTTTATTCTTAACCAATGTATATTTATTTCTGCAAAAAGTATAAATCTTTTAAGTTCAAGACTTTACCTTTTGTTGTCTGTTAATTACTTTTGATATATTTAAGTACATCCCATCTATCAAATTGGTATGGTCTAGTGAAAGAATTGGGGATGTGTGAGCTTGAACTATGACTACCCAATAAATATAGCTTACTTTATATGTTTCCAATAAATTGGAGTACCAATGTTACTGACAAGGATAATTAGATTAATTACCTGCTAGTCAAGAATGATAGTTTTTGAATTCAAATCTTTAGGTAACTGAATTTATTGATTGCCTGGTTGAGGCAAGAGATGAACTACAACATAGGTACAATTTTTTTCTACAATGACATACTCAATAACATATATTCAATAATTTTAATTTTATGTACTCCATTTTCAGTTTTGAAACTTTTGATTAATAATATGCATCCTTGTGTTCCAGGTTGGGGTTGGTACAACGCAGCTTTAAAATAAAGAAGGCATTATTGGCCATGGCAAATAAATCTTCCTATGATCGCTTGTGCAATGAGGTTTGCTTTCATTAGTTTGTATTTTATTTTGAGAGTTTGGGATTGTGTTTAACTATATTTTTAATAAACAAATTCTTGAAATTAACCTTCCAAATTATTGAGCACAATAAACCCCACCTCCACACCTCGTTAATTTTTTTTTAAATGATGTTCCTATTGGTCCCAAGAGGCTACTTTAACTGATTATGACTGTCCCGGTCATTAATTGGCTGGAACTTGAATAATGATATTCTTGGGTTCCTGAAGACCACCTAAATGCCAATTTGTGGTCTCCAATTGGGCACTGTTTGAGTCAGTCAAAAACTTATGACCACTTTTTACCCAATAGGTTATTTTTGCAAAGTAATCAGAAAATGATCATTTGTCGCATGATTAATTCTTGAAACTTGCTCCTGCTTTGTATATTTTTAAATTAATTCTCAAGATCAATCCAACTAAAAATCATATCAAACATGCAAGGGAGAAACTGCAATTAGTAGGGTGAACTCAAGGAATTGTAGTCACCACCTGTTTGGGATTTGGGGGATTTAGGGGTGAGAAAATTTGACTTCACATCCTAATTACTTGTAATATTTGTTTGGATAACCATCCCAACTTTGGAAGTGAAACAAACATTGGATGCACACCACTTCAACGCACCTTGACTTATTCACCCTGTGTAACTGTTCATTAAAAAAAAAAGTTGAGGTTGACCTAAAAAAGATGTTGAGGTGTTGAACCTAATATGATTGTCCATGGATTAATTCAAGACTTACAGGGCAGGTAAGCCTGTATGACAGAACTCGAAATATGTATTTGCAAATGAGAAAATTCAGCATGTGAGTGATTTGTGAAACCATGGACATTCTCTAGGGTTTACATTAGTAGTTTATGATTAACTGATTATTCCTCCATTGGATTTGACATGGTGATTTTGCAAAATAAAATTGTCCTAACACCTAAAACCCCACAAAATAGTGACCTGTGATTGTTCTCCTCTTAATCCAATGGTTTTCGTGGCAACTCTAATCGGTAAATAGGCCTTGAGGGATTTACTTTTAGAGTAGCTTAGCTTATAGAGGCTGCCTCATGGAAAATTGAGAGTGAGAGTGAGAGAGAGAGTAGTGTGAATTACTCTCTTTCATTTTTTTTATTTGGTTATCAAGAAAAGTGAGAGTACAAAATTTGGCTGATTGGTTGGCATTGTTCATAATTTCAATGTATTTCAGGTGGACAAGTTAGAAAAAGAGCACAAGAGATTAGAGGCAGATGCCGCTGTTTATAATCTTCTTCGGGAGCAGCTGACGTTGTCCCCAGCTTATAAAACGGTACAACCTTCGCCTTTCCATTGCTTTAGTGTACCGGTTTTATCAAGGACATGACCCACTCGCCCAACCCAAAACACACAGACACACACTTTATCTTGGTTGAGTTGAAACTCTGGTCAGAAAAAGAGATATTGTTGTTTATAATCTTCATCGAGAGCAGCAGTCGCCATCCCTAGCTTATAAAATGGTATAACCTTTGTCCTTCCGTTGCTTCAGTGTATCGGCTATCAAGGATTGACCCTCTCCCCCCAATCCAAAACATGCACAGATGTCGTGTTGTAGCATGTGGATTTACATTTTGTACTTTTTTTCTACCACAGTTGCTTGAGCTTAGTGATAAGATGGAGAAAGAAGTCGATAATGAACAAACAGAAGATTTTCCTGACATCTCCTTCGAAGAGTTACTTGCTCAAGAAAAGAAGGATTCTTTTTGGTATGTTTGAAAATTTCTAAAATTATATTAGGTTTGGCAGAAAAGATAATAAACTTTTTGAGTTCATATTTTTGGAAGTTGGAACAAGAATAATAATATCATGGGACTTTTTGGTGTTTGGAGTATTATTCTAATAATTGAGATACTTGAGGCATGACAAAGCTGCATTGGCCTTATTGCTATAGAATGTGAATTACTAAAAATTTACATTCTAAGGTTTGGTCCTCAAAACATAAAAGTACAAGTATTCTATGTTTGTTGTTATTTTAATATTGCAATTTCTTTTATCTAAATGTCAAACAATCTCACATCTTCATTATCTTTTTCAGGCAAAAAAATGGAAAAATGAGGTCATTTCAAAATATCACAGGGAAATAGCATCCTGGTTTCAACCTTAGGTTTCTCCCTGACCTTATCATTTTTTTTTTGTACTCTAACTGAACTTCATGTCTCCATGTAACATGTTTGCCAAGCTAGGCTTTGGTTATGTTGTTTTTATTCAGATGTGTTAACTTTCTTCCTGTAATTAGTGAATTCTAATTAGTTAGTGAAGTCATGAATGTGTAAAATGAGATTTTGTTCTGATAATATTATTATGGGAAGTCATCTATACGCATAATATCTGTGGAAGCTAAAATTGAGATTAGAATTATTTTTTCTGCAGCAAAAATATAAATAATTCTACTCAAGTAATAATTATTTTTGTAAATAACAGGACCGAACCAAATAGCAAGCGAGCTTAAAATGCCCGTTATAATAAACGTTCTCAATTCTAGAATAATAAATTGAACTCTCTTTTAAACAGAATTCGTCAAATATGATTATTTTCATCATGTTATTTAGATTCGTTGAGAGAGTTGAAAATATCAATCACAAATCGGTATCTGACATCTCTTTTCTCAAGTCTCTCAAGAGCCTCATTGATATACTCTATACTGATCATCTCCACTTCAGGATATACTCTATTTTTGGCACAGAACTCGAGCATTTCTTCGGTATCTTTCGTACCGCCAGCGAGACTTCCCGCAATGCATCTTGAACCTATCAAAATCAAAATATATATATATAACTCAAGATGAGCATATTTGTGCACTTGGACTAGCTACTTTGTAAGCTGCTAAGAATAACTAGTTTGTTACCGGGCAATTGGTAATATTTTCATCAAAATAATCTTAATTTGATTTTGATGCTAAACAGAAAACAAAATTTTCTAGAAATGGAAATACCAAAATTAAGGTTAATCGGCTGTATTTTGATTTCACTTGGGAATCCAACTAGAACCATAACCCCATCCACCTTTAGAAGAGACAGATACGGGTCAAATGGGTGATCACCAGATGCTGTATCAATGATAAAATCCAGAGACTTTGCTGCTGACTTAAAAAAAAAATGCAAATTAAATGATTAGTTAAGCAATTTCATTCATATGTATTGTTCAAAACCAACTATTATGGCATTGAGTACAATTCACCATAATGTTTGAGGGTGCAATAGAGAAAGAACGGCCTTGATTTAATTCCAGCCAGGCCAAAAGAATTCGGTGTCTATTTAGACACAGGGGTCTGCTTTAAGATTCGTGACAGAGTTAAAAGAACGGTATGATTTTCTCTATTGCACCCCAGGTAACCTGAGGAGATACGGATTCAATTTTTGAGCAATGTCAGTTTCTTTTTTATTGGAACGGTTTTATACTTAGAAGGCCTAATAAGAATATTCTGAGAACAAAGAAAGTAATTAATACCGGTTTCCTTTCATGATTTATAATTTGAGCATATTCCAATTGGGTAGATGATTAAGTAAAGAACACTCTCAGGATCATTATTTTAGCAGAAATAAAATATCATTTTCTTATTACCTCCATCTGTTTCTCATCTGTCGACAGCAAAAATCTATCTGCCAGAAGAAGATCAATTGCCTCCTCTTTCTTTGACTTGCTTGTACTGATCACAGTAACTTCCAAACCAAATGCCTTTCCAAATTTCACAGCCATATGGCCTAAACCACCAAGACCAATTATCCCCAGAGATTTACCAGGTTGGTTCATATGATGTTTAATCATAGGGGTGTAAACCGTAATTCCGGCACAAAGCAACGGTGCTGCCTTCTCTAATGGATATCCATCTGGTATCTTGTAACAATACCTAAAAATTGAATATCCATGAGTCTAAGAGATTTAACTGTACTGGTAATAATGCACAGACTTTTAAAATGTGATTGTACTCACTTTCTTCATTCTATTAGATTTAGTTCTCTTCTTTTAAACTTATTTCTTAAGTGCAGTAAGGTACTTTAACTTTCTTGAAAATTGTTCTAGGATTCATAATTTTACTGGTATGTATGTCGAACACAGATATACTGGTAACACTGGACAGAAATCCTTATTAGCTAGATCTCTTTATGTGATGGCACTCCTACAATAATTAAATTACTCACCTCTAATGTACAGCTATATGACTTGAGTATCCGCCTTTAGTTATCGTGCCATCCTTATCAACTCTATTGACTGGAAAAACCATTTTGTCACAATAGATCTCTCTCGATTCATTGCAGTACTCGCAATCTCTGCACGAATCGACATAAGTACCTACACCGACATAATCTCCAACTTTGAAGCGTTTCACATTTGTACCAGTCTCTTTTACCACCCCCACTATTTCATGCCTACAAAAGAAAGTGATTATTAGGCCTGATTAGAGTTTTATACAAAATAAGGATTTAACATGTACCTCTTGCTGTGGTATTTACCAGCATTCAACCTTAAATTATCTTGGTGTTATGGTATATTGGTAAAGGACCAGTTTCCTACAGATCTCCTAACAGAGCAACCAATAATCTTTCACTCTTGATTGTTGTATTAATTGAAATCTCATGGGATGTGACAAATATACCCTGGTACCAAAGGGTAACTGCTGTTACCCATTTTGTTTCTAGTTGAGAGGAAATCAGCATAGCACACTCCACAATGCATTATCTTTACTGACAAATCATCAGTCCTAATCTCCCTGCATCAGTACACATGATTGATTAAGATTTCAAAATTTAGATATAAAATTCAAGCTATATTTATAACAAATAGCAGAAAAAAATGACTTTGTCTGGGCTATTTTGTAATTACATGGCAGCAATATAGTTTTTTTTTTTTTTCTATCAAACTCATGAAATTACTCTTCTCAATGAACTCACAGCTACTATGGTTCGGCACCATTTACACATGACCAACCGGAACTCGGACTGCTTGGATTTAGTTAATCAATTAATTGATTGTCTATCTTATTAGTCATTACCTTATATATATGATCATTTACATATATTAATGATAATTGGGATTATGTTTTTGCTAACATGATCTGAAAATAAGCGTACCTGCGATTAAACTTGTAAGGTGAAAGAACCCCAGATGCATCTCTTGCTGCCCATCCAAGACAGTTCTCTGATTCTATTTTTGATTCCATTTATTACCTGTTGGTATGAATAAGAAGGCAACTTAAAATTTATAGAGACCATGTAATTAATTCAAGTATTCAACAAAGATAGCAAGCTAATTAATAAGTGTGCAACTGTAAAACCTCAACATTCAAAGGCTGTGAAAGCATTTCCAAAAGAAATTATGTACTTACAAGGAGGAGGGTGATCCAATTTCTTGGTTTTCTTCCACTTGTTGTTAATGAATGCCCCAGTTACTCTGCTTTATATATTAAGTTAACAATTAATGGAATGAGCCCTGTAAATTGCACTGTACAATTTGATTTTTAATTGCTCACAGCTACCAGTCTACTAAATGTTCACCTCATATTTATTTATTTTTTAAAATAAGGTATGTAATTATCAAAGTTTATTTATTAAGAAAAACGTTTATTGTGCTTATTTTTTTTATATATATTTGTAATATTTTTATCATGGATAATTACGTACTTTTACTTAATAGATGGAGGAAGACTTGTCCAATTATTAGAACTTTCTCTGCAACACATTTAAGATTTGAAGTTACTAGTGACGTTTAAAAGGCTCTGTTCTATTCCTTTTATAAGCTAAATTTTCCTTTGACCTTAATTTTAAACGTCACTAGTGACCTCAAATCTTAAATGTGTTATTGCAGAGAAAGTTCTAATAATTGGAAAAGTCCTCTAAAATTGTCAAAAAGTAAGAAAAACAAATTAGGTCATTGGACAGTAAGAAATGGACATAATATGTGCTGTCCATTGTAAGCTAATGCCTCAGTTATTAATCACATTTTGTAAGCTAATTCCAAAGATACATAAATTCCCTCTTTCCTTACCCATGAGATTTTAGACTAATGACTGAGAATTTAATGTGTCAGTGTATAATTAGATTAGGAAATCAAATTTTTCACTTTGCATATGCACCATAGCATGTTAGAATCCAACACACACCTACACACACTGGTGAAAATAAATAACACACGACCAAATTAAACTCATCAGCCTTAGCCCCGGCCTAGTACTCAGTTACTGCATTGAAATTTTGGTAGTGAACCCTCAATTAAAGCATTATTACAGAACCATTGAGTTGGCTTTCAAAAAGTAATTAAAAGGGAGTGAATTGCATTGAATGAATAAACGAAAAATATAGTCTTCATCTAGCTTAATGGATCATCAGATTATGCACAGTTTACAATTAGCTGTCGAAAATTTAAAAAAGTAAAAATAATTTTTCGTTCAAGGTCTCTTATGAAAAAGATAAATTAAAGAGTAAAAAGTGCAGAAGAAATATATGTTAAAGAAAGTTTCATGAAGAATCAAAGAATAGATGCAACAAAATATATACTTGAACCTGTCTAACTTGTAAAACAAAATTTGTCTGAGCCCTTGAATGAATAAACGAAAAATATAGTTGTCTTCATCTAGCTTAATGGATTTTCTCAGAAAAGAAATTTCTTGATAGATCATCAAATTATGCACAGTTTTACAGTTAGCTGTCGAAAATTAAAAAAGTAAAAATAATTTTTCGTTCAAGGTCTCTTATGAAAAAGATAAATTAAAGAGTTAAAGTGCAGAAGAAATATATGTTAAAGAAAGTTTCATGAAGAATCAAAGAATAGATGCAACAATATATATACTTGAACCTGTCTAACTTGTAAAACAAAATTTGTCTGAGCCCGGGTTCGAACCGGGGACCTCTAGTGTGTGAGACTAGCGTGATAACCAACTACACCACCCAGACCTCTTGTTCTTGAAATTTTGTGAATAAATACACATATTATTCTACAGCACAAATGCACTGTACTTGTGCTAGCAAGGGTGAAGAAAGGCCAAGAAGTGAATGTAAGAATTAAGATGAAAAAATTAACTGAGGCAAAATTACTAGTTAGGATACTAGTAATTTGGCCCAAAGTTTGCCTTTTATGATTATTTGTCGTTTTTGGGTTGTCCTTTGTAACTATGCATTTAAAAATAACTGAGGCATATCTAGGGCGGTAAAAACGTGCTGTATCTTAACTAAGACGTTATTACTTTGGTCTTATACTGTGCCGTGACTAAGTGAACAGTCACACGTGCTGTGACCAAAATATCAAAGATTGTCATAGCACGCGAGTCACACCATACCCAAACATCCTGTGTCCAAACGTGACTGGTCATGTTTAACTATTTTTTTTTTCATAATTTAGATTAATTTATTCAAGATTCACTATTTAAACAAGACCTAACGGTCCTAATTACACTTGACTCACGTGACCACGTGCCATGCCGTGTCGTGACCAGATCTTTGGTGTGATGTGTTGTGCCAAATTTTCAAAAGATGGCCACATCACGCGAATAGTCACGGTATGCGACACACAAGTCATGACATGTAACAGTCACACATGTCATGCCGTTCCGTGACGAAGCTGGACCCTGCCATTTTTAACACTCTAGACATATCAATAAGAGTTATGAGTAAAATCAGATTAAATTAGATCTAATTAATTGCTCACTTGAGGCATTTCCTAAATTGAAATTGAATTTGGCCTAATTGCTTAACTGCATATTTTGGCAACCTATACATCAAAACTTTGATGAAATTAAAAGATCCCCACTAAAATCCATCTTTTCTGCCTGAATAGTGAATATCACATGGTGTGATACAGTGACAAATGAATTATTTAGATTCAATTCGGCATCTAGCATAGATTTCCTCTCATCACCATCTTGCGAAGTCAATATTTAAAACCTCACTATATGGTTTCAATCTCACTTTAAATAAGAAATAAATAAAGTATCTTAGAATTTAAATTTATTTGGAGATATGTTCTTGCACCAATAATATTGGACAGTATTAGCATACTAATTTGAAAATATAATGTTCTTGTAACTTTCTTGGACTTATTTTTTCAATTTTTTTAACCTTTTTAAGTATTGGTGTTCAATTATAGGAAACGATAATATAAAAGTTTAAGCGAAACTTACAATATTGACAGCTTGTTAATTTTCGATGAACTTTCTTGAACATGTTATTTTGCCATCGGTCTAATTGTATAAATATTAGCATTTCAATATTAAAAATGTCAATATAAAATGACAATATTTTTGAAGAAAATTATTATCTAATTTCTATAAATTTATAATGTTCTTTCAACTTTCTTCAACTTATTTTGCAAAAATAAGTAATTGAACAAGGAACTAATTGTGCAAAACTAAAATGCTTAGCTACCCGCCTAGACTATTGTTATGCTAGTGTTGCCTGCCTGGCAATATTTTTGGAGAGCAGCTTGGGTCCGATGACCATCGGACTCAAATTGAGTGCGATGGGCTCCAGAACCGTCTGATTCGTTTTAAGGTCTGTGCACATCGCTTTAATATACGTGCGTAATTGCTTTAATAACTGTGCACGAATTCTAAAGTAGATCGGATGGTTGTGGAACCCATCAGACCCAAATTTGTCCCATATTTTTGGTAAGCTAGATTGTGATGAATTCGCATCCTCTCAGATATCTCAAACTTTGCGTGACTTTTTGGAATATCTCAATCGTTCAAATACGTTATGTACAAATCTCAAAGCTCAAATAAAACTAGCCCCCTACGTCCCCCCGAATAGACACCGGACACGTCGGTCATGCAAAAATTGAGATATCTTAAAGGATACGCACCCGATTGTGATCATGGTATTTGGCAAATTGGATTTTCGGATCTCCTGTGGCGTAGTTTGCTATGGACTGTTTTATTCCAAGTGAGTTGGCCAAGAGATAAAACATATTTTAAATTATCATAAAATATATGCATACTAAAAATGTGGGACCCACTAAAGTAAAATTATGGACATTTTTTGAAACAGTTATAAAAAACCACTTAATAAAACTTATCATCATTTTTAAAAATCCATCCAACAATATAAAACCATGGGCATATTAAAAGTAGTTACCATTTAAAAAAATATTAAAACATATTACATAACCGACCACTATTGTAGAACCATGAACCTAATAATATAATTAGACTCACTGAAACAAATATGCGGACAATACTTTCAAAAAGTTTTACCAAAACCACTCAACAAAACTAGCTGCAATTTTTATGAAACCACCAAAAACTACAATACCTTGGACAAAATAAAACTATTGGCAAATATTAAAGCGGTTTTATAAAACCACATAATTTATCAACTATAAAAGACTCTTACCCTTTCATTCAATCTACTAATACGAGATGAAATGATAGAAGAAGAAACTAGAGAGGAGGAAAGAGGGAACGGAGGAGATTTTTTTCTTTCCAATTGGTTCTTTAGGAAGGAAAGTAAGAATTGGTGGATATTTTGAGCTTGAGTGTCTGTGAAAACTAGCCAATTTTTCACTATAACAGTGAAGTTTTGACATTTCGCAATAGACATTTGCGACTCGTCAGGTTAGCTTCCTAGACCACTCAAGCTGATGATATCCACCGATCTCTTTCTCTCCTTTAAGAACCACCTCTTCAAAAATACAGACACATGCACTTGGGATGAGCGAAAAAAAGTCACAATTCAAGATGTTTTTCAATTGCTATTGGTGCTTAAATGATAGAAAGTTGTAATTGGTGAACATTTTGAGCTTGAGTGTCTATGGAAACTAGTCAAATTTTCACTTGAATATTGAAACATTGACATTTCACATCAGAAGTTAATTTGCATCTCATTAGGTCAGCTTTCTAGACCACTCAAGCTGATAATATTCACCGACTTCTTTCTCTCCTTAACAAACAATCTCTTTTTTATATGTTCATTTAATGAATAAATATATCTATTTATTTTCATGTTATGATAACAATTTAAAACAAAAGTATTAGATGAGGCTAATTATTTTTCATTAATAATATTTTTTTTATTGATTCGACTAAATACTATGTAAATTTTATTATCAGATAGAGCTCACTCTTTTATTTATTGTTTTTCAATTATCCCGTGAGTCGTCATGTCGTTTCAAATCATGATATCAAGATTCATTGTGCAATAACTTATTACAAACATAACTTACTCCAGGTTTTTTACACCAAACATTTCTCTACATTAAAAGATGTAAAGTCAACTTTTTCTATTCCAGTGAAGAAATATTAGTTCCAAAAAAAATTCTAATATTATATATAAGTTAATAATTCCAAAAGGTAAAATTATATTTTGAAAAAAAAATATATGGTGTACGAAATAAATAAAATATTTCTCCAAAGAAAAGATGCAAAATTTTGATTTAAATGCTTTGTTGTCATCAATTTGAATTGTCTATCCAAACAACTTTTGTGGTATCCGTGTGGAAATTAGGTACTTCGCGATCGAGTAAAATCTTCACATTTTTGGGTTTTTCTTTATTGAAAAATATTTTGTGGAAACACATATATTTGGTGCATGAACTTATCAATGATTATCTATATATTTATTGACTATATCAATCGTAATTTTGGGTTCATTGTACTTATACCTTTTTAATTCTTATTCACCGTATCTAATTTGTATTTATTGATTGTATCTATTGTAAAATTTTGTGTACATTGTATTTGTATCTAATATATTTCTTTATTCACCGAATCTAATCACTTTACAAATTAACTGTATCTCTTTTTAATATCTTTGAATTATACTATTACCATGCATGATGGACCCATCTGTCAAAATACATTGTGAATAAGTTGAAAAGTGGTATTGAAAAATTTCAAGATATTGTTATTGCACCAATAATATTGGACAATATTAGCATACTAATTTGAAAATATAATATTCTATCAACTTTGTTTTCAACTTTTTTTGAACTTGTATAAATATTAGTTCAAATATAGAAAACCCTGAGATTTTGCCATCATTTTTGAACATATATTATTTTGCCATCGTTCTACTTGTATAAATATTATCATTCTAATAAAAAAAACGTCAATATATATAATACTTAAGCTAATGTTACAATATTTTGAAATGTTTAATTTTCGAAGAAAATTATTATGTAATTTGTCCTTTTTAGTTTAGGAATTCTATAAATTTATTCTTTCCACTTTCTTCAATTTTTTTTTTGCAAAAATAAGTAATTGAACAAAGAAACTGATTATGCAACACTGAAATGCTGAGCTACAAATCTAAACAATATTATCGTGCTAGCGTGGCCAGCCTGGCAATACTTTTTGGAATGTGAGATTTTCATCATGGCATTTGCTATTTTGGAAATATTCATACTAAAATATACTTGGAAATGAAATTTTATAATTTTTGCAAATTTTTTACTATTTTTTAAGATCGGTACAAAATCACTGTATTTGGACCGTTCAAAAAACAGTGATTTTGTATCTATCTTAAAAAATGATAAAAAAATTACAAAAATTATAAAATTTCATCTCCAAGCATATTTTAGTATGAATATCATGTTGAATGGTTCGGATCGATAGTTTGGACTTTGAAAATAGAGATATATAACATGAGTTATGAATGAAGTATGAGAATATGAGGTATTGGAACCCTCTTTGGCAAATTGAATTTTCGAATCTCCTGTGGCTTAGTTTGTTCCGGCCTACTTTATTCCAAGTGAGTTGGCCAAGAAGCAAGACATATTTTAAATTATGATAAAAAATACATGGATACTAAAACTAAGGGACCCACTAAAGCAAAATTATGAACATTTTAGAAACGGCTCTAGAAAACCACTTAATAAAACTTATCATCATTTTTAAAAAACCATCCAACAATATAAAACTATGAGCATATTAAAAGTACTTGTTTGTGTGCTTAACAACTTCAATTGGCGTTGTTCGTGTGCTTAACAACCTCTTTTGCCCTTAATCTTGTGCTTATGAATCTCATTTGCATTTGTTCTTGTGCTTAGGAACCTCATTTGCCCTTATTCGAGTACTTAACAACATCAATTTTTGTTGTTCATATGCTTCTTAATCTCTTTTGTCCTTGATGTTGTGCTTATGAACCTCACCATTTGCCCTTATTCGTGTGCTTATGAAGCTCATTTGCATTTGTTCTTGTGCTTAGGAATTTCATTTGCCCTTGTTTGCGTGCCTAACAACCTCAATTGGCATTGTTCGTGGGCTTAACAACCTCTTTTGTACTAGATCTTGTGCTTATGAACCTCATTTGCATTTGTTCTTGTTCTTAGGAACTTCATTTGCCCTTCTTCGTGTGCTTAACAACCTCATTTATCGTTGTTCATATGTTTCTTAACCTCTTTTGCCCTTGTTCCTGTGCTTAGCAACATCATTTATACTTGTTCTTGTGCGTAACAACCTCACTTCTCATTGTTCTTGCGCTTTGCAACATAATTTGCCCATGATCTTGTGCTTATGAAGCTCATTTGCATTTGTTCTTGTGCTTAGGAACCTCATTTCCCCTTGTTTGTGTGCTTAACAACTTCAATTGGCATTGTTCTTGTACTTAACAACCTCTTTTGCTGTTGATCTTGTGCTTATGAACCTCATTTGCAATTGTTCTTGTGCATAGGAACCTCAAAAGAGGTTGTTAAGCACACGAACAACGCCAATTGAGGATGTTAAGCACACAAACAAAATTGTCACTACCCTGCCGCCGGGCCGGGAGTCGCGAGAAATGAGGCACCCTCGCATCCATCCATCGTCCCGTCAACCTATGTCGCAACAAAAAGAAACAATAGAAATAATACGGAGTCAGCTACAAAGCCGAGTAACCGGTTATTTAATGACGCAGCTTCTCTATAATTTGTTTAATTAAACAACCATTTAAACAGACTGGACTAATCAACACAAATTCATATCAAATTATGTATGCATATTTAACCGACGATATCACCTGGGTTTGGGTTATCAATAAAACAAGTCACACAATATCCATATCATTCCATTTCACACATTTGATTTCATACCCGATTGGAATTCTGACTACGTCGCGTTGATTCTCAATAGTCATTGCAATTCATATTGGATTTCTGAACTGATCGTTATCAGGTAACTGGACTTCTCTATAATATGTGTTTTCGATTTGTTTTGATTAAATTACACTTTCAATTGGGTTTTGGATTTGAATTGGGTATTGGGTCATATTGTCGTTGTTCATATGGTTCTTAATCTCTTTTGCCCGTGATCTTGTGCTTAGGAACCTCATTTACTAATGTTTGTGTTCTTAAAAGCCTCAGTTCGCTTTTTTCGTGTGCTTAACAACCTCTTTTGCCCTTGATCTTGTGCTAATGAACCTCATTTGCATTTGTTCTTGTGCTTAGGAACCTCATTTGCCCTTGTTCGTGTGGTTAACAACCTCAATTGTCGTTGTTCATATGCTTTAGAATGTCTTTTGTCATTGTTCTTGTGCTGAGCAACGTCATTTACACATGTTCTCGTGCTTAACAACCTCATTTGTCATTGTTCTTGAGCTTTACAACATAATTTGCCCATGGTCTTGTGCTTATGAAGCTCATTTGCATTTGTTCTTGTACTTATGAAGCTCATTTGCATTTCTTCTTGTGCTTAGGAATTTCATTTGCCCTTGTTTGTGTGCCTCATAACCTCAATTGGCGTTGTTCGTGGGCTTAACAACCTCATTTGTACAAGATCTTGTGCTTATGAACCTCATTTGCATTTGTTCTTGTTCTTAGGAACTTCATTTTCCCTTCTTCGTGTGCTTAACATCCTCAATTATCATTGTTCATATGTTTCTTAACCTCTTTTGCCCTTGTTCCTGTGCTTAGCAACATCATTTATACTTGTTCTTGTGCGTAACAACCTCACTTCTCATTGTTCTTGCGCTTTGCAACATAATTTGCCCATGATCTTGCGCTTATGAAGCTCATTTGCATTTGTTCTTGTGCTTAGCAACCTCATTTACCCTTGTTTGTGTGCTTAACAACCTCAATTGGCATTGTTCTTGTACTTAACAACCTCTTTTGCACTTGATCTTGTGTTTATGAACGTCATTTGCATTTGTTCTTGTGCTTAGGAACCTCATTTGCCCTTGTTCGTGTGCTTAACAATCTCAATTGTCGTTGTTGATATGGTTCTTAACGTCTTTTGCCTTTGTTGTTGTGCTTAGCAACATCATTTACACTTGTTCTTGTGCTTAACAACCTCATTTGTCACTGTTCTAGTGTTTTGCAACGTAATTTGCCCATGATCTTGTGCTTACAAACCTCATTTGCATTTGTTCTTGTGCTTAGGAATTTCATTAGCCCTTGTCTGTGTGCTTAACAACCTCAATTGGCGTTGTTCATGGGCTTAACAACCTCTTTTGCCCTTGATCTTGTGCTGATGAACCTCATTTGCGTTGGTTCTTGTTCTTAGGAACCACATTTGCCCTTGTTCGTGTGCTTATCAACCTTAATTGTCGTTGTTCATATGCTTCTTAACCTCTTTTGCCCTTGATCTTGTGCTTATCAACCTCATTTGAATCTGTTCTTGTGCTTAGGAACCTCATTTACCCATGTTTGTGTTCTTAAAAACCTCAATTGGCATTGTTCGTGTACTTAACCACATCTTTTGCTCTTGATCTTGTGCTTATGAATCTCATTTGCATTTATTCTTGTGCTTAGGAACATCACTTGCCCTTGTTTGTATGCTTAACAATCTCAATTGTCGTTTTTCATATGCTTCTTAAACTCTTTTGCCCTTGTTGTTGTGCTTACCAATATCATTTACACTTGTTGTTGTGCTAATAACCTGATTTGTCATTGTTCTTGCGCTTTGCAACATAATTTGCCCATGATCTTGTGCTTATCAAGCTCATTTGCATCTGTTCTTGTGCTTAGGAACCTCATTTGCCCTTGTTTGAGTGCTTAAGAACCTCAATTGGCGTTGTTCGTGTGCTTAACAACCTTTTTTGCCCTTGATCTTGTGCTTATCAACGTCATTGGCATTTGCTCTGGTTCTTAGGAACCTCATTTGGCCTTGTTCGTGTGCTTAATTAACTCAATTGTCGTTGTTCATATGCTTCTTAACCTCTTTTGCCCTTGTTCTTGTGCTTAGCAACATCATTTACACTTCTTCTTGTGCTTAACAACCTCAGTTGTCATTGTTCTTGCGATTTGCAACATAATTTTCCCTTGATCTTGCGCTTATGAAGCTCATTTGCCCTTGTTTGTGTGCTTAACAACCTCAATTGGCGTTGTTCGTGTTCTTAACAGCCTACTTTGCCCTTGATCTTGTGCTGATAAACCTCATTTGCAATTGATCCTGTGCTTAGGAATCTCATTTTCCCTTATTCGAGTGCTTAACAACCTCAATTGTCGTTGTTCATATTCTTCTTAACCTCTTTTTCCCTTGATCTTGTCCTCAAGAACCACATTTGCATCTGTTCTTGTGCTTAGGAACCTCATTTGTCCTTTGGTTGTGTTCTTAAAACATCAATTGACGTTGTTCGTCTGCTTAACAACCTCTTTTGCCCTTGATCTTGTGCTTATGAAACTCATTTTCATTTCTTCTTGTGCTTAGGAACCTCATTAGCCCTTATTAGTGTGCTTAACAACCTCAATTGTCGTTGTTCATATGCAACTTAACCAGTTTTGCCCTTGATCTTGTGCTTATGAAGCTCATTTGCATCCGTTCTTGTGCTTAGGAACCTCATTTGCCCATGTTTGTGTTCATAAAAACCTGAATTGGCATTGTTCGTGTGCTAACAACCTCTTTTGCCCTTGATCTTGTGCTTATAAAACTCATTTGCATTTGTTCTTGTGCTTCGGAACCTCATTTGCTTTTTTTCTTGTGCTTAGGAACCTCATTTGCCCATGTTTGTGACCATAAAAACTTGAATTGGCATTGTTCGTGTGCTTAACAAGCTCTTTTGCCATTGAACTTGTGGTTATGAACCTGATTTGCATTTGTTCTTGTGCTTAGGAACTTCAATTTCTCTTATTCGTGTGCTTAACAAACTCGATTGTCGTTGGTCATATGCTTCTTAACCTCTTTTGCCCTTGTTCTTGTGCTTTAGCCACATCATTTACACCTGTTCTTGTGCTTAACAACACCATTTGTCGTTGTTCTTGCGCTTTGCAACATAAATTGTCCTTGATCTTGTGCTTATGGAGCTCATTTGAATTTTTTTCTTGTGCTTAGGAACCTCATTTGCCCTTGTTTGTGTTCTTAACAACCTCAATTATCGTTGTTCATATGCTTCTTAACGTCTTTTTCCCTTGTTGTTTTCCTTAGTAACATCATTTACACTTGTTCTTGTGCTTAAGAACCTCATTTGTCATTGTTCTTTCGTTTTGCAACATAATTTGCCCATGGTCTTGTGCTTATGAAGCTTATTTGCATTTGTTATTGTGCTTAGGAATTTCATTTGCCCTTGTTTGTGTGCTTAGCAACCTCAATTTGCGTTGTTCGTGGGATTAACAATCTCTTTTGCCCTTGATCTTGTGCTAATGAACCTCATTTGCCTTTGTTCGTGTGCTTAACAACCTGAATTGTCGTTGCTCATATGCTTCTTAACCTCTTTTGCCATTGTTCTTGTGCTTAGCAACATCATTTACAGTTGTTCTCGTGGTTAACAACCTCATTTATCATTGTTGTTGCGCTTTGCAACAAAATTTGCCCATGATCTTGTGCTTATAAAACTCATTTGCATTTGTTCTTGTGCTTAGGAACCTCATTTGCCCTTGTTTGCGTCCTTAACGACCTCAATTGGCGTCGTTCGTGTGCTTAACAACCTCTTTTGTCCTTGAACTTGTGCTGATGAACCTTATTTGCATTTGTCCTTGTGCTTAGGAACCTCATTTGCCCTTGTTTGCGTCCTTAACGACCTCAATTGGCGTCGTTCGTGTGCTTAACAACCTCTTTTGTCCTTGAACTTGTGCTAAGGAGCCTCATTTGCTCATGTTTGTGTTCTTAAAAACCTTAATTCGCTTTGTTGGTGTGCTTAACAACCTCTTTTGCCCATGATCTTGTGCTGATGAACCTCATCTGCATTTGTTCTTGTGCTTAGGAACCTCATTTGCACTTGTTCGTGTGGTTAACAACCTTAATCTTCGTTGTTCATATGCTTTAGAATGTCTTTTGCCATTGCTCTTGTGCTGAGCATCATTATTTCCACATGTTCTTGTACTTAACAATCTCATTTGTCATTGTTCTTGCGATTTTGCAACATAATTTGCCCATGGTCTTATGCTTATGAAGCTCATTTGCATTTGTTCTTGTGCTTACCAATTTCATTTGCCCTTGTTTGCGTGCCTAACAACCTCAATTGGCGTTGTTCGTGGGCTTAACAACCTCTTTTGTACTAGATCTTGTGCTTATGAACCTCATTTGCATTTGTTCTTGTTCTTAGGAAATTCATTTGCCCTTGTTCGTGTGCTTAACAACCTCAATTATCATTGTTCATATGTTTCTTAACCTCTTTTTCCCTTGTTCCTATGCTTAGCCACATCATTTACACTTGTTCTTATGCGTAACAACCTCAAATGCCATTGCTCTTGTGCTTTACATCATAATTTGCCCATGATCTTGTGCTTATGAAGCTCATTTGCATTTGTTATTGTGCTTAGAAACCTCATTTTCCCTTGTTTGTGTGCTTCACAACCTCAATTGGCATTGTTCGTGTGCTTAACTACCTCAATTGTCGTTGTTCTTGTGCTTTGCAACATAATTTACACTTGTTCTTGTGCTTTGCAACATAATTTGCCCTTGATCTTGTGCTTATGATGCTTATTTGCATTTGTTCTTGTGCTTAGGAACCTCATTTGCCATTGTTTGTGTGCTTAGCAACCTCAATTGGCGTTGTTCGTGTGCTTAACAACCTCTTTTGCCCTTGATCTTGTCCTTATGAACCTCATTTGCATTTGTTCTTGTGGTTAGGAACCTAATTTGCCCTTATTCGGGTGCTTAACAACCTCTATTGTCTTTGTTCCTATGCTTCTTAACCTCTTTTGCCCTAGATCTTGTGCTTATGAACCTTATTGGCATTTGCTCTTGTTGTTAGGAACCTCATTTGCCCTTGTTCGTGTGCTTAACAACCTCAATTATCGTTGTTCATATGCTTCTTAACTTCTTTTGCCCTTGTTCCTGTGCTTAGCAACATCATTTACACTTGTTCTTTTGCGTAACAACCTCAATTGTCATTGTTCTTCCGCTTTGCAACATAATTTGCCCATGACCTTGTGCTTATGAACCTAATTTGTATTTTTTTTCTTGTTCTTAGGAACCTCATTTGCCCTTATTCGAGTGCTTAAGAACCTCAATTATCATTGTTCACATGCTTCTTAACCTCTTTTCCCCTTGATCTTGTTGTTATGAACCTCATTTGCATCTGTTGTTGAGCTTAACAACCTATTTTGCCCATGTTTGTGTTCTTTAAAACCTCAATTGGCGTTGTTCGTGTGCTTAACAACATCTTTTGCCCTTGATCTTGTGCTTGTCAAGCTCATTTGCATTTGTTCTTGTGCTTAGGAACCTCATTAGCCCTCATTAGAGTGCTTAACAACCTCAATTGTCGTTGTTCATATACAACTTAACCAGTTTTGCCCTTGATCTTGTGCTTATGAAGCTCATTTGCAGCTGTTCTTGTGCTTAGGAAACTCATTTGCCCATGTTTGTGTTCATAAAAACCTGAATTGGCATTGTTCGTGTTCTTAACAATCTTTTTTGCCCTTGATTTTGTGCTTATGAATATGATTTGCAATTGTTCTTGTACTTTGGAACCTTATTATCCCTTATTCGAGTGCTTAACTGTCACACCCCGAGACAACCCGCCACGTATTTATACGTAAGGCGTGTGCACATCACATACATTATTAATAATAAATACTCATGCAACATATTAAATTTAAACAAAGTCTTTTAATACCACAAATAGTTTTGAGTACATATCAAACATTTAACATGAGATCAAGACAAATATGGCAAACAAACCGATAATTGCCATATCAGTCAATGTATCCACTTCTAAAGAGAGAATTTAAATTAACTAAAGAAATTAAAGAGATACTTGAGCCGTCTGCTCGTTAACTTCCTGATCCGCATCCCTCCTACTAGTGCTCCTCGCCGGCTTCATCATTTCCTGGAACCCACATAAAAGTGGAACGGGTGAGAGATCGAACAGTCTCTCAGTACGGGATTTTAGTTCCAGTCCCGGAGTTTGTCAAATTCACTTATGCGTACAAATAGGATATTAACATTATACCCTTGAAATGCATTCGTACTAAATTCAATTTAAATCACTCACACACACACACACACACAAACACACACTTCCTTAATTATCTTTCAAGTTTTCCTTTTAATCCTTTCATTTGCCAATCCTGTGGGAAATCCATCCAACACCGGAAGATCGCCAACCCGTTGGGAAATCCATCCAACAACGAGAGGCTTTCTCACTAGACGGGGAATCCACTCTACGCTAGATATTGGCTGTCACACTAGACGGGGAATCCACCCTACGCTAGATCTTGACCCGTGATAGGACCGCTTTCGCCTACAATCACGTTATCGAGGGGTCTAGTCGATCCCAGACCCAATGTATACATTCCAACATGCGTTCAACGCATGTTGGCTCCTTTCCTTTAACTCATTCGTTACATTTCACGTTCGTTTCATTTAACACTACACAACAACACGCTTAACACATCCTACTTACAAGTCTCATGATTGATATAAATAATCATATTAAATTTCTAAACAAGTCAAAGGGATCGTTCGATTCAACATGCACAATTTCATAAATAAATAAATAAATAAAATGCACACAAAATGATAAGTAACAATTTGACAATGTCCAGGAAACCCGTACCTGTTGTCGTTAGCCACTTCAATGCGTCTCTATGTTTTCTCCTTACTTCGACACTCGGACCAAGACTGTGAAACATGGTTTCTAAATAAATATTTATGCATGATTTTGATAATTAAACAAAGTTCGTTGTTAAAATAATATTTGTCAAGTTTATAATTTGAATATCATCAATAAGATTCAGACATATAACCATAATTACTTTAAAATAAGGTAATTATATTTGCAAATTATTTTTCAAGGAAATTAGAACTAAATCATTTGTGAAAGTAACGAATTAGACTTCTTTATAATAAGAATAATTCTTAGGGTCATCAGTGAGAAAACTCTAAGGATCTTCGGTGAAAATTTACTATTTAATAACTAATTAAAATTACTCAAACTAATTGAATACTAAATTAACTTCTGAAATTTCCAAACTTCGATGAAAACTTAAAAATAATTGAAGTTACACAATAGTACCATATATAGTACGAGTATTATTACTAATATCTATTATCAAATTAACTTTCTTTATGAATCAAATTAATTAAAATAACTCAGTATCTGAATTTTATAAATGAAGACATATATATGGGTAGTATAAAATAACATCTCCCTTAGACTTGCCGATTCCAAAAGAATGAAAACCGATAAAATACAAGTCCAAGAAACATTAAGAAATGTTTTGATTATTGTTTAAAAAAAATGATTTATGAAATTCCATAATTTCTGAAAATCAATACCATGACCGAATATGATTTAGATATCTTACCAAAATTAACAAAACTAAAGAAATCTTATCAAATACATAAGTTTCAGAAACAATATTGTTTTCAAGAAGTTTTATCACATAAAAAAAAAAACGAAAATATTGACTCTAATTACTAAACACTAATTAAATGTAAGAAGTTTTCAAGAAGTCTCTTACGGGATTATCAAGAAAAGAGAAATAAATTAAAAGAATAGAGTTCTTTTCAAAGAACTTCTGTGAAGATGGCGGAGAGAGAAAGGTAGGGGTTTAATTATGCAAGTAGTTATTTTATAATGAGAGAAACTCAAGAGTGAAGAAACATTATTTACAGTGGAAAAGACGCCAGGTGGTTATTTTGGAAAGTTATGATTCTAATTTGAATAATATATATATATATTATGGGCTGCCGAAACTAATATGTTAAATTGGGCCTTGTGTTTGGGATAACTTATAATTATATACTATTTAAATACTAATTTACATCGGAATATATTGGTTTCTATTCAAGTTATTTTCTTTAGGGTAATTTGTTTAAGTAGATCTATCTATATGAAAGAAAAAAAAAAAAAAAAAAAATATATAATAATAAAATAGAAAGACAAATAAAAATTAATTATTTATGTCATTCTATAATTTACTAATTTAGTATTAAAATTATGTGGTGTTACATAATCATATATATTATTAAGATCAAATTTTCAATTAGATCGTACGTATGTACCTAAAATTACATAGTGTTACATTAACAACGTCAATTGTCATTGTTCATATTCTACCTAATCTCTTTTGCCCTTGATCTTTTGCATATGGAGCACATTTGCATTTGTTCTTTTGCTTAGGAACCTCAATTGGCGTGGTTCGTGTGTTTAACTATCTCTTTTGCCCTTGATCTTGTTCTTATGAATCTCATTTGCATTTGTTCTTGTGCATAGGAACCTCATTTGCTCTTGTTCATGTTCTTAACAACCTGAATTATCATTGTTCATATTCTTATTAACCTCTTTTGCCCTTGATCTTGTGCTCAAGAACCTCATTTGCATCTGTTCTTGTGCTTCGGAACCTCATTTGCTTATGTTCTTGTGCTTAGGAACCTCATTTGCCCATGTTTGTGACCATAAAAACTTGAATTGACATTGTTCGTGTGCTTATCTTTTGCCATTGAACTTGTGCTTATGAACCTGATTTGCATTTGTTTTTGTGCTTAGGAACTTCAATTTCTCTTGTTCATGTGCTTAAAGCTCGATTGTCGTTGGTCATATGCTTCTTAACCTCTTTTGCCCTTGTGTTCTTGTTCTTTATCAACATCATTTACACTTGTTCTTGTGCTTAACAACATCATTTGTCGTTGTTCTAGCGCTTTGCAACAGAATTTGCCCTTGATCTTGTGCTGATGATGTTCATTTGAATTTTTTGTTGTGGTTAGGAACCACATTTCCCCTTGTTTGTGTGCTTAACAACCTCAATTGTCGTTGTTCATATGCTTCTCAACAACTCTTGCCCTTGTTGTTGCGCTTAGCAACATCATTTACTCTTGTTCTTGTGCTTAGCACCCTCATTTGTCATTGTTCTTTCGTTTTGCAACATAATTTGCCCATGATCTTGTGCTTATGAAGCTCATTTGTATTTGTTCTTGTGTTTAGGAACCTCATTTTCCCTTGTCTCGTGTGCTTAACAACTTCAATTGGCGTTGTTCGTTGCTTAACAACCTTTTTTGCCCTTGATTTTGTGCTTATGAAGCTCATTTTCATTTGTTCTTGTTCTTAGGAACCTCATTTGCCCTTTTTCGTGTGTTTAACAACCTCAATTGTTGTTGTTCTTGTGCTTTGCAACATAATTTACACTTGTACAAGCTTAACAACCTCAATTCTCGTTGTTCTTGTGCTTTGCAACATTATTTTCCCTTGATCTTGTTCTTATGATGCTCATTTGTATTTGTTCTTGTGCTTAGGGACCTCATTTGCCCATGTTTGTGTGCTTAACAACCTCAATTGGCGTTATTCGTGTGCTCAACAACCTTTTTTGCCCTTGATCTTGAGCTGATGAACCTCATTTGCATTTGTTTTTGTGCTTAGGAACTTAATTTGCCCTTATTCGAGTGCTTAACAACCTCTTTTGCCCAAGATCTTGTGCTTATGAACCTCATTTGCATTTGTTCTTGTTCTTAGCAACCTGAGTTGCCCTTGTTCGTGTGGTTAACAACCTCAATTATCGTTGTTTATATGCTTCTTAACCCCTTTTGCCCTTGTTCTTGTGCTTAGCAACATCATTCGCACTTTTTCTTGTACGTAACAACCTAAATTGTCATTGTTCTTGCGCTTTGCAACAGAATTTGCCCATGATCTTGTGCTTATGAACCTCATTTGCATTTTTTTCTTGTTCTTAGGAACATCATTTCCCTTATTCAAGTGCTTAAGAACCACAATTATCGTTGTTCACATGCTTCTCTCTTTTGCCCTTGATCTTGTATTGATGAACCTCATTTGCATTTGTTCTTGTGCTTAAGAACCTCATTTGCCCATGTTTGTGTTCTTAAAATCCTTAATTGGCGTTGTTCATGTGCTTAACAACCTCTTTTGCCCTAGATCTTGTCCTTATGAACCTTATTTGCATTTGTTCTTGTGCTTAGAAACCTCATTTGCCCTTATTCGAGTGCTTAACAACCTCAATTGTCGTTGTTCATATGCTTCTTAACCTGTTTTGCCCTTTATCTTGTGCTTATGAAGCTCATTTGCATCTGTTCTTGTACTTAGGAGGCTCATTTGCCCATGTTTGTCTTCACAAAAACTTGAATTGGCGTTGTTCGTGTGCTTAACAACCTCTTTTGCCCTTGATCTTGTGCTTATGAACCTCATTTGCATTTGTTCTTGTGCTTAGGAACCTCATTTGCTCTTGTTCGTGTGCTTAACAACCTCAATTGTCATTGTTCATAGGCATCTTAACCTCTTTTGCCCTTGTTCTTGTGCTTAGCAACATCATTTACACTTGTTCTTGTGCTTAACAACATCATTTGTCGCTGTTCTCGCGCTTTGCAACATAATTTGCCCTTGATTTTGTACTTATGAATCTCATTTGCATTTGTGCTTGTGCTTAGGAACATCATTTACCATCGTTTGCGTGCTTAACAACCTCAATTGGCGTTCTTCGTGTGCCTAACAACCTCTTTTGCTATTGATTTTGTGCTTATGAACCTCACTTGCAATTGTTCTTGTGCTTAGGAACCTCATTTGTCCTTGTTTGTGTGCTTAACAACTTCTATTGTCGTTGTTAATATGTTTCTTAACCTCTCGTTGCCCTTTTTCTCGTGCTTAGCAACATCATTTACACTTGTTCGTCCGCTTAAGAACCTCATTTGTCATTGTTCTTGCGCTTTGCAACATAATTTCCCATAATCTTGTCCTTATAAAGCTCCTTTGCTTTGGTCTTGTGCATAGGAACCTAATTGTCGTTGTTCGTGTGCTTAACAACCTCTTTTGACCTTGATCTTGTGCCTATGAACCTCATTTGCATTTGTTCTTGTGCTTAGGAATCTCATTTTCCCTTTTTCGAGTGCTTAACAACCTCAATTGTCGTTGTTCAGATGCTTCTTAACCTCTTTTGCCCTTGATCTTGTGCTTATGAACCTCATTTGCACCTGTTCCGGTGCTTAGGAACCTCATTTGCCCATGTTTATGTTCTTAAAAAGCTCAATTCGCGTTATTCGTGTGCTTAACAACCTCTTTTGCCCTTGATTTTGTGCCTATGAAACTCATCTGAATTAGTTCTTGTGCTTAGGAACTTCATTAACCTTAATTGTCGTTGTTCATATGTTTCATAACGTCTTTTGCCCTTGTTCTTGTCTTTGAGCAACATCATTTACACTTGTTCTTGTGCTTAACAACTTCATTTGTCATTGTTATTGTTCTTTGGAACATAATTTGCCCATGATCTTGTGCTTATAAATCACATTTGCATTTGTTCTTGTGCTTAGGAATTTCATTTGCACTTGTTTGTGTGCTTAACAATGTCATTTGGCGTTGTTCGTCTGTTTCTTAACCTCTTTTGCTCTTGTTTTTGTGCTTAGCAACATCATTTACACTTGTTCTTGTGCTTAACAACCTCATTTGTCATTGTTCTTGCGCTTTGCAACATAATTTGTCCATGATCTTGTGCTTATGCAGCTCATTTGCATTTGTTCTTGTGCTTAGGAATTTCATTTGGCCTTGTTCGTGTGCTTAACAACCTCTTTTGTCCTTGATCTTGTGCTTGTGAACCTCATTTGCATTTGTTCTGGTGCTTAGGAACCTCATTTACCCATGTTATTGTTCTTAAAAACCTCAATTGGCATTATTCGTGTGCTCTTTTACCCTTTATCTTGTTCTTATGAACCTCATTTACATCTGTTCTTGTTCTTAGGAACCTCATTTGCCCTTGTTTGTGTGCTTAAGAACCTCAATTGTTGTTGTTCATATGCTTCTTAACTTCTTTTGGCCTTGTTCTTGTGCTTAACAACACCATTTAAACTTGTTCTTGTGCTTTGCTTCATATGCTTCTTAACTACTTTTGGCCTTGTTCTTGTGCTTAGCAACATCATTTACAGTTGTTCTTGTGCTTAACAATCTCATTTGTCATTGTTCTTGCGTTTTGCAATATAATTTGCCCACAATCTTGTGCTTATGAAGCTCCTTTGCATTTGTTCTTGTGCTTAGGAACCTCATATGTCCTTGTTTATGTGCTTAACAACCTCCATTGGCATTGTTCGTGAGCTTAACAACCGCTTTTGCCCTTGATCTTGTGCTTATGAACCACATTTGCATTTGTTATTGTGCTTAGGAACCTTATTTACCCATGTTTCAGTTCTTAAAAACCTCAATTGGCGTTATTCGTGTGCTTAACAACCTCTTTTACCCTTGACCTTGTGCTTATGAACCTCATTTGCATTTGTTCTTATTCTTAGGAACCTCATTTTCCCCTGTTCGTGTGCTTAACAACCTCAATTGGCATTGTTCGTATGCTTCTTCACGTCTCTTGCTCTTGTTCTTGTGCTTAGCAACATCATTTACACTTGTTCTTGTGCTTAACAACATCATTTGTCGTTGTTCTTGCGCTATGCAACTTAATTTGCCCTTGATCTTGTGCTTATGATGCTCATTTGCATTTGTTATTGTGCTTAGGAACCTCATTTGCCTTTGTTTGTGTGCTTAACAACCTCAATTAGCGTTGTTCGTGTGGTTAACAACATCTTTTGCCCTTGATCATGTTCTTATGAAACTCATTTGCATGTGTTCTTGTGCCAAGAAACCTAATTTGCCCTTATTCGAGTGCTTGACAACCTCTTTTGCCATTGATCTTATGCTTATGAACCTCTTTTGCATCTGTTCTTGTGCTTAGGAACCTCATTGGCCCATGCTTGTGTTCTTAAAAACCTCAATTGGCGTTGTTTGTGTTCTTAACAACCTCTTTTGCCCTTGATCTTGTACTTATGAACCTCGTTTGCATTTGTTCTTGTGCATAGGAACCTTATTTGCCCTTGTTCCTGTGCTTAACAACCTCAATTGTCATTGTTCATATGCTTCTCAACATCTTTTTCCCTTGATCTTGAGCTTAGGAACCTCATTTGCATATATTCTTGTGGCCAGCAACCTCATTTGCCCATGTTTGTGTTGTTAAAAACTCCAATTGGCGTTGTTCGTGTGCTTAACAACCTCTTTTGCCCTTTATTTTATCCTTATGAACCTCATTTGCATTTGTTCTTGTGCTTAGGAATTTCATTTGCCTTTGTTCGTGTGCTTAAAAACTCAATTGTCGTTATTCCTATGTTTCTTAACATCTTTTGCCCTTGTTCTTGTGCTTGGCAACATCATTTACGTTTGTTCTTGTGTTTAACAACCTCATTTGTCATTGTTCTTGCGCTTTGCCACATAATTTGCCGTTGATCTTGTGCTTATGAAGCTCATTTGCTTCGTTCTATTGATTAGGAACTTGATTTGTCCTTTTTGTGTTCTTAAAAACCTCAATTGGCATTGTTCGTGTGGTTAACAACCTCTTTTGCCCTTGATCTTGTGCTTATGAACCTCATTTACATTTGTTCTTGTTCTTAGGAACCTCATTTGCCCTTGTTCATGTGCTTAACAACCTCGGTTGTCGTTGTTTATATGCTTCTTAACTTCTTTTGGTCTTGTTCTTGTGCTTAGCAACATCATTTACACTTGTTCTTGTGCTTAACAATCTCATTTGTCATTATTCTTGCGCTTTGCTTAATATGCTTCTTAATTTCTTTTGGCCTTGTTCTTGTGCTTAGCAATATCATTTACACTTGTTCTTATGCTTAACAATCTCATTTGTCATTGTTCTTGCACTTTGCAATAGAATTTGCCCACGATCTTGTGCTTATGAAACTCCTTTGCATTTGTTCTTGTGCTTGGGAACTTCATATGCTCTTGTTTATGTGCTTAACAACCTCAATTGGTGTTGTTCGTGTGCTTAACAACCTCATTTGCATCTGCACTTGCGCTTGTGAACCTCAGTCGCCCATGTTTGTGTTCTTTCAAACTTTAATTGGCGTTTTTCGTGTACTTAACAACTTCTTTTCTCCTTGATCTTGTGCTTATGAACCTTATTTGCATTTGTTCTTGTGCTTATGAACCCCATTTGCCCTTATTCGAGTGCTTAACAACCTCAATTGTCGTTGTTCATATGCTTCTTAACATGTTTTGCCCTTAATCTTGTGCTTATCAAGCTCATTTGCTTCTGTTATTGTGCTTAGGAACCTCATTTGTCCTCGTTTATGTTCTTAACAACCTCAGTTGGTGTTGTTCGTGTGGTTAACAATCTCTTTTGCCCTTGACCTTGTACTTACGAACCTCATTTGCATTTGTTATTGTGCTTAGGAACCTCATTTGCCCTTGTTCGTGTGCTTAACAACCTCAATTGTCGTTGTTCATATGCTCCTTAACGTCATTTTCCCTTTTTCTTGTGCTTAGCAACATCATTTGCACTTGTTTTTGTGCTTAAGAATCACATTTGTCATTGTTCTTGCGCTTTGCAACATAATTTGCCCATGATCTTGCGCTTATAAAGCTCATTTGCATTTGTTCTTGTTGTTAAGAATTTCATCTGCCCTTGTTTGTGTGCTTAACAACCTCAATTGGCGTTGTTCGTGTTATTAACCACCTCGTTTGCCCTTGATCTTGTGCTTATTGACCTCATTTGCATTTGTTCTTGTTCTTAGGAACCTCATTTGCCCTTGTTTGTGTCCTTAACAATCTCAATTGTCGTTGTTCATATGCTTCTTAACCTCATTTGCCCTTCTTCTTGTGCTTAGGAACCTGATTTGCATTTGTTATTGTGCTTAGGAACCTCATTTGTCATTGTCTGTGTTCTTAACAACCTCAATTGGCGTTGTTCGTGTGCTTAACAACCTCTTTTGCCCTTGATTTGTGCTTATGAACCTTATTTGCATTTGTTCTTGTGCTTAACAATCTCAATTGTCGTTGTTCATATGCTTCTTAACGTCCTTTGCCGTTTTTCTTGTGCTCAGCAACATCATTTACGTTTGTTCTTGTGCTTAACAACCTCATTTGTCGTTGTTCATATGCTTCTCAACAACTCTTGCCCTTGTTGTTGCGCTTAGCAACATCATTTACTCTTGTTCTTGTGCTTAACACCCTCATTTGTCATTGTTCTTTCGTTTTGCAACATAATTTGCCCATGATCTTGTATTTATGAAGCTCATTTGTATTTGTTCTTGTGTTTAGGAACCTCATTTTCCCTTGTCTGTGTGCTTAACAACTTCAATTGGCGTTGTTCGTTGCTTAACAACCTTTTTTGCCCTTGATTTTGTGCTTATGAAGCTCATTTTCATTTGTTCTTTTGCTTAGGAACCTCAATTGGCGTGGTTCGTGTGTTTAACTATCTCTTTTGCCCTTGATCTTGTTCTTATGAATCTCATTTGCATTTGTTCTTGTGCATAGGAACCTCATTTGCTCTTGTTCATGTTCTTAACAACCTGAATTATCATTGTTCATATGCTTATTAACCTCTTTTGCCCTTGATCTTGTGCTCAAGAACCTCATTTGCATCTGTTCTTGTGCTTCGGAACCTCATTTGCTTATGTTCTTGTGCTTAGGAACCTCATTTGCCCATGTTTGTGACCATAAAAACTTGAATTGACATTGTTCGTGTGCTTATCTTTTGCCATTGAACTTGTGCTTATGAACCTGATTTGCATTTGTTTTTGTGCTTAGGAACTTCAATTTCTCTTGTTCATGTGCTTAAAGCTCGATTGTCGTTGGTCATATGCTTCTTAACCTCTTTTGCCCTTGTGTTCTTGTTCTTTATCAACATCATTTACACTTGTTCTTGTGCTTAACAACATCATTTGTCGTTGTTCTAGCGCTTTGCAACATAATTTGCCCTTGATCTTGTGCTGATGATGCTCATTTGAATTTTTTGTTGTGGTTAGGAACCACATTTCCCCTTGTTTGTGTGCTTAACAACCTCAATTGTCGTTGTTCATATGCTTCTCAACAACTCTTGCCCTTGTTGTTGCGCTTAGCAACATCATTTACTCTTGTTCTTGTGCTTAGCACCCTCATTTGTCATTGTTCTTTCGTTTTGCAACATAATTTGCCCATGATCTTGTGCTTATGAAGCTCATTTGTATTTGTTCTTGTGTTTAGGAACCTCATTTTCCCTTGTCTGTGTGCTTAACAACTTCAATTGGCGTTGTTCGTTGCTTAACAACCTTTTTTGCCCTTGATTTTGTGCTTATGAAGCTCATTTTCATTTGTTCTTGTTCTTAGGAACCTCATTTGCCCTTTTTCGTGTGTTTAACAACCTCAATTGTTGTTGTTCTTGTGCTTTGCAACATAATTTACACTTGTACAAGCTTAACAACCTCAATTCTCGTTGTTCTTGTGCTTTGCAACATTATTTTCCCTTGATCTTGTTCTTATGATGCTCATTTGTATTTGTTCTTGTGCTTAGGGACCTCATTTGCCCATGTTTGTGTGCTTAACAACCTCAATTGGCGTTATTCGTGTGCTCAACAACCTTTTTTGCCCTTGATCTTGAGCTGATGAACCTCATTTGCATTTGTTTTTGTGCTTAGGAACTTAATTTGCCCTTATTCGAGTGCTTAACAACCTCTTTTGCCCAAGATCTTGTGCTTATGAACCTCATTTGCATTTGTTCTTGTTCTTAGCAACCTGAGTTGCCCTTGTTCGTGTGGTTAACAACCTCAATTATCGTTGTTTATATGCTTCTTAACCCCTTTTGCCCTTGTTCTTGTGCTTAGCAACATCATTCGCACTTTTTCTTGTACGTAACAACCTAAATTGTCATTGTTCTTGCGCTTTGCAACAGAATTTGCCCATGATCTTGTGCTTATGAACCTCATTTGCATTTTTTTCTTGTTCTTAGGAACATCATTTCCCTTATTCAAGTGCTTAAGAACCTCAATTATCGTTGTTCACATGCTTCTCTCTTTTGCCCTTGATCTTGTATTGATGAACCTCATTTGCATTTGTTCTTGTGCTTAAGAACCTCATTTGCCCATGTTTGTGTTCTTAAAATCCTTAATTGGCGTTGTTCATGTGCTTAACAACCTCTTTTGCCCTAGATCTTGTCCTTATGAACCTTATTTGCATTTGTTCTTGTGCTTAGAAACCTCATTTGCCCTTATTCGAGTGCTTAACAACCTCAATTGTCGTTGTTCATATGCTTCTTAACCTGTTTTGCCCTTTATCTTGTGCTTATGAAGCTCATTTGCATCTGTTCTTGTACTTAGGAGGCTCATTTGCCCATGTTTGTCTTCACAAAAACTTGAATTGGCGTTGTTCGTGTGCTTAACAACCTCTTTTGCCCTTGATCTTGTGCTTATGAACCTCATTTGCATTTGTTCTTGTGCTTAGGAACCTCATTTGCCCTTGTTCGTGTGCTTAACAACCTCAATTGTCATTGTTCATAGGCATCTTAACCTCTTTTGCCCTTGTTCTTGTGCTTAGCAACATCATTTACACTTGTTCTTGGGCTTAACAACATCATTTGTCGCTGTTCTCGCGCTTTGCAACATAATTTGCCCTTGATTTTGTACTTATGAATCTCATTTGCATTTGTGCTTGTGCTTAGGAACATCATTTACCATCGTTTGCGTGCTTAACAACCTCAATTGGCGTTCTTCGTGTGCCTAACAACCTCTTTTGCTATTGATTTTGTGCTTATGAACCTCACTTGCAATTGTTCTTGTGCTTAGGAACCTCATTTGTCCTTGTTTGTGTGCTTAACAACTTCTATTGTCGTTGTTAATATGTTTCTTAACCTCTGTTGCCCTTTTTCTCGTGCTTAGCAACATCATTTACACTTGTTCGTCTGCTTAAGAACCTCATTTGTCATTGTTCTTGCGCTTTGCAACATAATTTCCCATAATCTTGTCCTTATAAAGCTCCTTTGCTTTGGTCTTGTGCATAGGAACCTAATTGTCGTTGTTCGTGTGCTTAACAACCTCTTTTGACCTTGATCTTGTGCCTATGAACCTCATTTGCATTTGTTCTTGTGCTTAGGAATCTCATTTTCCCTTTTTCGAGTGCTTAACAACCTCAATTGTCGTTGTTCAGATGCTTCTTAACCTCTTTTGCCCTTGATCTTGTGCTTATGAACCTCATTTGCACCTGTTTCCGGTGCTTAGGAACCTCATTTGCCCATGTTTATGTTCTTAAAAAGCTCAATTCGCGTTATTCGTGTGCTTAACAACCTCTTTTGCCCTTGATTTTGTGCCTATGAAACTCATCTGAATTAGTTCTTGTGCTTAGGAACTTCATTAACCTTAATTGTCGTTGTTCATATGTTTCATAACGTCTTTTGCCCTTGTTCTTGTGCTGAGCAACATCATTTACACTTGTTCTTGTGCTTAACAACTTCATTTGTCATTGTTATTGTTCTTTGGAACATAATTTGCCCATGATCTTGTGCTTATAAATCACATTTGCATTTGTTCTTGTGCTTAGGAATTTCATTTGCACTTGTTTGTGTGCTTAACAATGTCATTTGGCGTTGTTCGTCTGTTTCTTAACCTCTTTTGCTCTTGTTTTTGTGCTTAGCAACATCATTTACACTTGTTCTTGTGCTTAACAACCTCATTTGTCATTGTTCTTGCGCTTTGCAACATAATTTGTCCATGATCTTGTGCTTATGCAGCTCATTTGCATTTGTTCTTGTGCTTAGGAATTTCATTTGGCCTTGTTCGTGTGCTTAACAACCTCTTTTGTCCTTGATCTTGTGCTTGTGAACCTCATTTGCATTTGTTCTGGTGCTTAGGAACCTCATTTACCCATGTTATTGTTCTTAAAAACCTCAATTGGCATTATTCGTGTGCTCTTTTACCCTTTATCTTGTTCTTATGAACCTCATTTACATCTGTTCTTGTTCTTAGGAACCTCATTTGCCCTTGTTTGTGTGCTTAAGAACCTCAATTGTTGTTGTTCATATGCTTCTTAACTTCTTTTGGCCTTGTTCTTGTGCTTAACAACACCATTTAAACTTGTTCTTGTGCTTTGCTTCATATGCTTCTTAACTACTTTTGGCCTTGTTCTTGTGCTTAGCAACATCATTTACAGTTGTTCTTGTGCTTAACAATCTCATTTGTCATTGTTCTTGCGTTTTGCAATATAATTTGCCCACAATCTTGTGCTTATGAAGCTCCTTTGCATTTGTTCTTGTGCTTAGGAACCTCATATGTCCTTGTTTATGTGCTTAACAACCTCCATTGGCATTGTTCGTGAGCTTAACAACCGCTTTTGCCCTTGATCTTGTGCTTATGAACCACATTTGCATTTGTTATTGTGCTTAGGAACCTTATTTACCCATGTTTCAGTTCTTAAAAACCTCAATTGGCGTTATTCGTGTGCTTAACAACCTCTTTTACCCTTGACCTTGTGCTTATGAACCTCATTTGCATTTGTTCTTATTCTTAGGAACCTCATTTTCCCCTGTTCGTGTGCTTAACAACCTCAATTGGCATTGTTCGTATGCTTCTTCACGTCTCTTGCTCTTGTTCTTGTGCTTAGCAACATCATTTACACTTGTTCTTGTGCTTAACAACATCATTTGTCGTTGTTCTTGCGCTATGCAACTTAATTTGCCCTTGATCTTGTGCTTATGATGCTCATTTGCATTTGTTATTGTGCTTAGGAACCTCATTTGCCTTTGTTTGTGTGCTTAACAACCTCAATTAGCGTTGTTCGTGTGGTTAACAACATCTTTTGCCCTTGATCATGTTCTTATGAAACTCATTTGCATGTGTTCTTGTGCCAAGAAACCTAATTTGCCCTTATTCGAGTGCTTGACAACCTCTTTTGCCATTGATCTTATGCTTATGAACCTCTTTTGCATCTGTTCTTGTGCTTAGGAACCTCATTGGCCCATGCTTGTGTTCTTAAAAACCTCAATTGGCGTTGTTTGTGTTCTTAACAACCTCTTTTGCCCTTGATCTTGTACTTATGAACCTCGTTTGCATTTGTTCTTGTGCATAGGAACCTTATTTGCCCTTGTTCCTGTGCTTAACAACCTCAATTGTCATTGTTCATATGCTTCTCAACATCTTTTTCCCTTGATCTTGAGCTTAGGAACCTCATTTGCATATATTCTTGTGGCCAGCAACCTCATTTGCCCATGTTTGTGTTGTTAAAAACTCCAATTGGCGTTGTTCGTGTGCTTAACAACCTCTTTTGCCCTTTATTTTATCCTTATGAACCTCATTTGCATTTGTTCTTGTGCTTAGGAATTTCATTTGCCTTTGTTCGTGTGCTTAAAAACTCAATTGTCGTTATTCCTATGTTTCTTAACATCTTTTGCCCTTGTTCTTGTGCTTGGCAACATCATTTACGTTTGTTCTTGTGTTTAACAACCTCATTTGTCATTGTTCTTGCGCTTTGCCACATAATTTGCCGTTGATCTTGTGCTTATGAAGCTCATTTGCTTCTGTTCTATTGATTAGGAACTTGATTTGTCCTTTTTTGTGTTCTTAAAAACCTCAATTGGCATTGTTCGTGTGGTTAACAACCTCTTTTGCCCTTGATCTTGTGCTTATGAACCTCATTTACATTTGTTCTTGTTCTTAGGAACCTCATTTGCCCTTGTTCATGTGCTTAACAACCTCAGTTGTCGTTGTTTATATGCTTCTTAACTTCTTTTGGTCTTGTTCTTGTGCTTAGCAACATCATTTACACTTGTTCTTGTGCTTAACAATCTCATTTGTCATTATTCTTGCGCTTTGCTTAATATGCTTCTTAATTTCTTTTGGCCTTGTTCTTGTGCTTAGCAATATCATTTACACTTGTTCTTATGCTTAACAATCTCATTTGTCATTGTTCTTGCACTTTGCAATAGAATTTGCCCACGATCTTGTGCTTATGAAACTCCTTTGCATTTGTTCTTGTGCTTGGGAACTTCATATGCTCTTGTTTATGTGCTTAACAACCTCAATTGGTGTTGTTCGTGTGCTTAACAACCTCATTTGCATCTGCACTTGCGCTTGTGAACCTCAGTCGCCCATGTTTGTGTTCTTTCAAACTTTAATTGGCGTTTTTCGTGTACTTAACAACTTCTTTTCTCCTTGATCTTGTGCTTATGAACCTTATTTGCATTTGTTCTTGTGCTTATGAACCCCATTTGCCCTTATTCGAGTGCTTAACAACCTCAATTGTCGTTGTTCATATGCTTCTTAACATGTTTTGCCCTTAATCTTGTGCTTATCAAGCTCATTTGCTTCTGTTATTGTGCTTAGGAACCTCATTTGTCCTCGTTTATGTTCTTAACAACCTCAGTTGGTGTTGTTCGTGTGGTTAACAATCTCTTTTGCCCTTGACCTTGTACTTACGAACCTCATTTGCATTTGTTATTGTGCTTAGGAACCTCATTTGCCCTTGTTCGTGTGCTTAACAACCTCAATTGTCGTTGTTCATATGCTCCTTAACGTCATTTTCCCTTTTTCTTGTGCTTAGCAACATCATTTGCACTTGTTTTTGTGCTTAAGAATCACATTTGTCATTGTTCTTGCGCTTTGCAACATAATTTGCCCATGATCTTGCGCTTATAAAGCTCATTTGCATTTGTTCTTGTTGTTAAGAATTTCATCTGCCCTTGTTTGTGTGCTTAACAACCTCAATTGGCGTTGTTCGTGTTATTAACCACCTCGTTTGCCCTTGATCTTGTGCTTATTGACCTCATTTGCATTTGTTCTTGTTCTTAGGAACCTCATTTGCCCTTGTTTGTGTCCTTAACAATCTCAATTGTCGTTGTTCATATGCTTCTTAACCTCATTTGCCCTTCTTCTTGTGCTTAGGAACCTGATTTGCATTTGTTATTGTGCTTAGGAACCTCATTTGTCATTGTCTGTGTTCTTAACAACCTCAATTGGCGTTGTTCGTGTGCTTAACAACCTCTTTTGCCCTTGATTTGTGCTTATGAACCTTATTTGCATTTGTTCTTGTGCTTAACAATCTCAATTGTCGTTGTTCATATGCTTCTTAACGTCCTTTGCCGTTTTTCTTGTGCTCAGCAACATCATTTACGTTTGTTCTTGTGCTTAACAACCTCATTTGTCGTTGTTCATATGCTTCTCAACAACTCTTGCCCTTGTTGTTGCGCTTAGCAACATCATTTACTCTTGTTCTTGTGCTTAACACCCTCATTTGTCATTGTTCTTTCGTTTTGCAACATAATTTGCCCATGATCTTGTATTTATGAAGCTCATTTGTATTTGTTCTTGTGTTTAGGAACCTCATTTTCCCTTGTCTGTGTGCTTAACAACTTCAATTGGCGTTGTTCGTTGCTTAACAACCTTTTTTGCCCTTGATTTTGTGCTTATGAAGCTCATTTTCATTTGTTCTTTTGCTTAGGAACCTCAATTGGCGTGGTTCGTGTGTTTAACTATCTCTTTTGCCCTTGATCTTGTTCTTATGAATCTCATTTGCATTTGTTCTTGTGCATAGGAACCTCATTTGCTCTTGTTCATGTTCTTAACAACCTGAATTATCATTGTTCATATGCTTATTAACCTCTTTTGCCCTTGATCTTGTGCTCAAGAACCTCATTTGCATCTGTTCTTGTGCTTCGGAACCTCATTTGCTTATGTTCTTGTGCTTAGGAACCTCATTTGCCCATGTTTGTGACCATAAAAACTTGAATTGACATTGTTCGTGTGCTTATCTTTTGCCATTGAACTTGTGCTTATGAACCTGATTTGCATTTGTTTTTGTGCTTAGGAACTTCAATTTCTCTTGTTCATGTGCTTAAAGCTCGATTGTCGTTGGTCATATGCTTCTTAACCTCTTTTGCCCTTGTGTTCTTGTTCTTTATCAACATCATTTACACTTGTTCTTGTGCTTAACAACATCATTTGTCGTTGTTCTAGCGCTTTGCAACATAATTTGCCCTTGATCTTGTGCTGATGATGCTCATTTGAATTTTTTGTTGTGGTTAGGAACCACATTTCCCCTTGTTTGTGTGCTTAACAACCTCAATTGTCGTTGTTCATATGCTTCTCAACAACTCTTGCCCTTGTTGTTGCGCTTAGCAACATCATTTACTCTTGTTCTTGTGCTTAGCACCCTCATTTGTCATTGTTCTTTCGTTTTGCAACATAATTTGCCCATGATCTTGTGCTTATGAAGCTCATTTGTATTTGTTCTTGTGTTTAGGAACCTCATTTTCCCTTGTCTGTGTGCTTAACAACTTCAATTGGCGTTGTTCGTTGCTTAACAACCTTTTTTGCCCTTGATTTTGTGCTTATGAAGCTCATTTTCATTTGTTCTTGTTCTTAGGAACCTCATTTGCCCTTTTTCGTGTGTTTAACAACCTCAATTGTTGTTGTTCTTGTGCTTTGCAACATAATTTACACTTGTACAAGCTTAACAACCTCAATTCTCGTTGTTCTTGTGCTTTGCAACATTATTTTCCCTTGATCTTGTTCTTATGATGCTCATTTGTATTTGTTCTTGTGCTTAGGGACCTCATTTGCCCATGTTTGTGTGCTTAACAACCTCAATTGGCGTTATTCGTGTGCTCAACAACCTTTTTTGCCCTTGATCTTGAGCTGATGAACCTCATTTGCATTTGTTTTTGTGCTTAGGAACTTAATTTGCCCTTATTCGAGTGCTTAACAACCTCTTTTGTCCAAGATCTTGTGCTTATGAACCTCATTTGCATTTGTTCTTGTTCTTAGCAACCTGAGTTGCCCTTGTTCGTGTGGTTAACAACCTCAATTATCGTTGTTTATATGCTTCTTAACCCCTTTTGCCCTTGTTCTTGTGCTTAGCAACATCATTCGCACTTTTTCTTGTACGTAACAACCTAAATTGTCATTGTTCTTGCGCTTTGCAACAGAATTTGCCCATGATCTTGTGCTTATGAACCTCATTTGCATTTTTTTCTTGTTCTTAGGAACATCATTTCCCTTATTCAAGTGCTTAAGAACCTCAATTATCGTTGTTCACATGCTTCTCTCTTTTGCCCTTGATCTTGTATTGATGAACCTCATTTGCATTTGTTCTTGTGCTTAAGAACCTCATTTGCCCATGTTTGTGTTCTTAAAATCCTTAATTGGCGTTGTTCATGTGCTTAACAACCTCTTTTGCCCTAGATCTTGTCCTTATGAACCTTATTTGCATTTGTTCTTGTGCTTAGAAACCTCATTTGCCCTTATTCGAGTGCTTAACAACCTCAATTGTCGTTGTTCATATGCTTCTTAACCTGTTTTGCCCTTTATCTTGTGCTTATGAAGCTCATTTGCATCTGTTCTTGTACTTAGGAGGCTCATTTGCCCATGTTTGTCTTCACAAAAACTTGAATTGGCGTTGTTCGTGTGCTTAACAACCTCTTTTGCCCTTGATCTTGTGCTTATGAACCTCATTTGCATTTGTTCTTGTGCTTAGGAACCTCATTTGCCCTTGTTCGTGTGCTTAACAACCTCAATTGTCATTGTTCATAGGCATCTTAACCTCTTTTGCCCTTGTTCTTGTGCTTAGCAACATCATTTACACTTGTTCTTGTGCTTAACAACATCATTTGTCGCTGTTCTCGCGCTTTGCAACATAATTTGCCCTTGATTTTGTACTTATGAATCTCATTTGCATTTGTGCTTGTGCTTAGGAACATCATTTACCATCGTTTGCGTGCTTAACAACCTCAATTGGCGTTCTTCGTGTGCCTAACAACCTCTTTTGCTATTGATTTTGTGCTTATGAACCTCACTTGCAATTGTTCTTGTGCTTAGGAACCTCATTTGTCCTTGTTTGTGTGCTTAACAACTTCTATTGTCGTTGTTAATATGTTTCTTAACCTCTGTTGCCCTTTTTCTCGTGCTTAGCAACATCATTTACACTTGTTCGTCTGCTTAAGAACCTCATTTGTCATTGTTCTTGCGCTTTGCAACATAATTTCCCATAATCTTGTCCTTATAAAGCTCCTTTGCTTTGGTCTTGTGCATAGGAACCTAATTGTCGTTGTTCGTGTGCTTAACAACCTCTTTTGACCTTGATCTTGTGCCTATGAACCTCATTTGCATTTGTTCTTGTGCTTAGGAATCTCATTTTCCCTTTTTCGAGTGCTTAACAACCTCAATTGTCGTTGTTCAGATGCTTCTTAACCTCTTTTGCCCTTGATCTTGTGCTTATGAACCTCATTTGCACCTGTTCTGGTGCTTAGGAACCTCATTTGCCCATGTTTATGTTCTTAAAAAGCTCAATTCGCGTTATTCGTGTGCTTAACAACCTCTTTTGCCCTTGATTTTGTGCCTATGAAACTCATCTGAATTAGTTCTTGTGCTTAGGAACTTCATTAACCTTAATTGTCGTTGTTCATATGTTTCATAACGTCTTTTGCCCTTGTTCTTGTGCTGAGCAACATCATTTACACTTGTTCTTGTGCTTAACAACTTCATTTGTCATTGTTATTGTTCTTTGGAACATAATTTGCCCATGATCTTGTGCTTATAAATCACATTTGCATTTGTTCTTGTGCTTAGGAATTTCATTTGCACTTGTTTGTGTGCTTAACAATGTCATTTGGCGTTGTTCGTCTGTTTCTTAACCTCTTTTGCTCTTGTTTTTGTGCTTAGCAACATCATTTACACTTGTTCTTGTGCTTAACAACCTCATTTGTCATTGTTCTTGCGCTTTGCAACATAATTTGTCCATGATCTTGTGCTTATGCAGCTCATTTGCATTTGTTCTTGTGCTTAGGAATTTCATTTGGCCTTGTTCGTGTGCTTAACAACCTCTTTTGTCCTTGATCTTGTGCTTGTGAACCTCATTTGCATTTGTTCTGGTGCTTAGGAACCTCATTTACCCATGTTATTGTTCTTAAAAACCTCAATTGGCATTATTCGTGTGCTCTTTTACCCTTTATCTTGTTCTTATGAACCTCATTTACATCTGTTCTTGTTCTTAGGAACCTCATTTGCCCTTGTTTGTGTGCTTAAGAACCTCAATTGTTGTTGTTCATATGCTTCTTAACTTCTTTTGGCCTTGTTCTTGTGCTTAACAACACCATTTAAACTTGTTCTTGTGCTTTGCTTCATATGCTTCTTAACTACTTTTGGCCTTGTTCTTGTGCTTAGCAACATCATTTACAGTTGTTCTTGTGCTTAACAATCTCATTTGTCATTGTTCTTGCGTTTTGCAATATAATTTGCCCACAATCTTGTGCTTATGAAGCTCCTTTGCATTTGTTCTTGTGCTTAGGAACCTCATATGTCCTTGTTTATGTGCTTAACAACCTCCATTGGCATTGTTCGTGAGCTTAACAACCGCTTTTGCCCTTGATCTTGTGCTTATGAACCACATTTGCATTTGTTATTGTGCTTAGGAACCTTATTTACCCATGTTTCAGTTCTTAAAAACCTCAATTGGCGTTATTCGTGTGCTTAACAACCTCTTTTACCCTTGACCTTGTGCTTATGAACCTCATTTGCATTTGTTCTTATTCTTAGGAACCTCATTTTCCCCTGTTCGTGTGCTTAACAACCTCAATTGGCATTGTTCGTATGCTTCTTCACGTCTCTTGCTCTTGTTCTTGTGCTTAGCAACATCATTTACACTTGTTCTTGTGCTTAACAACATCATTTGTCGTTGTTCTTGCGCTATGCAACTTAATTTGCCCTTGATCTTGTGCTTATGATGCTCATTTGCATTTGTTATTGTGCTTAGGAACCTCATTTGCCTTTGTTTGTGTGCTTAACAACCTCAATTAGCGTTGTTCGTGTGGTTAACAACATCTTTTGCCCTTGATCATGTTCTTATGAAACTCATTTGCATGTGTTCTTGTGCCAAGAAACCTAATTTGCCCTTATTCGAGTGCTTGACAACCTCTTTTGCCATTGATCTTATGCTTATGAACCTCTTTTGCATCTGTTCTTGTGCTTAGGAACCTCATTGGCCCATGCTTGTGTTCTTAAAAACCTCAATTGGCGTTGTTTGTGTTCTTAACAACCTCTTTTGCCCTTGATCTTGTACTTATGAACCTCGTTTGCATTTGTTCTTGTGCATAGGAACCTTATTTGCCCTTGTTCCTGTGCTTAACAACCTCAATTGTCATTGTTCATATGCTTCTCAACATCTTTTTCCCTTGATCTTGAGCTTAGGAACCTCATTTGCATATATTCTTGTGGCCAGCAACCTCATTTGCCCATGTTTGTGTTGTTAAAAACTCCAATTGGCGTTGTTCGTGTGCTTAACAACCTCTTTTGCCCTTTATTTTATCCTTATGAACCTCATTTGCATTTGTTCTTGTGCTTAGGAATTTCATTTGCCTTTGTTCGTGTGCTTAAAAACTCAATTGTCGTTATTCCTATGTTTCTTAACATCTTTTGCCCTTGTTCTTGTGCTTGGCAACATCATTTACGTTTGTTCTTGTGTTTAACAACCTCATTTGTCATTGTTCTTGCGCTTTGCCACATAATTTGCCGTTGATCTTGTGCTTATGAAGCTCATTTGCTTCTGTTCTATTGATTAGGAACTTGATTTGTCCTTTTTTGTGTTCTTAAAAACCTCAATTGGCATTGTTCGTGTGGTTAACAACCTCTTTTGCCCTTGATCTTGTGCTTATGAACCTCATTTACATTTGTTCTTGTTCTTAGGAACCTCATTTGCCCTTGTTCATGTGCTTAACAACCTCAGTTGTCGTTGTTTATATGCTTCTTAACTTCTTTTGGTCTTGTTCTTGTGCTTAGCAACATCATTTACACTTGTTCTTGTGCTTAACAATCTCATTTGTCATTATTCTTGCGCTTTGCTTAATATGCTTCTTAATTTCTTTTGGCCTTGTTCTTGTGCTTAGCAATATCATTTACACTTGTTCTTATGCTTAACAATCTCATTTGTCATTGTTCTTGCACTTTGCAATAGAATTTGCCCACGATCTTGTGCTTATGAAACTCCTTTGCATTTGTTCTTGTGCTTGGGAACTTCATATGCTCTTGTTTATGTGCTTAACAACCTCAATTGGTGTTGTTCGTGTGCTTAACAACCTCTTTTGCCCTTGATCTTGTGCTTATGAACCTCACTTGCATTTGTTCTTGTGCTTAGGAACTTCATTTGCCCTTGTTTGTGTGCTTAACAACTCAATTGTCGTTGGTCATATGCTTCTTAACGTCTTTTGCCCTTGTTCTTGTGCTTAGCAACATCATTCATACTTGTTCATGTGCTTAACAACCTCATTTGTCATTGTTCTTGCGCTTTGCAATGTAATTTGCCCATGATCTTATGCTTATGAAGCTCCTTTGCTTTGGTCTTATGCATAGGTACCTAATTTGCCTTTGTTTGTGTGCTTAACAACCTCAATTGTCGTTGTTCGTGTGCTTAACAACTTCTTTTGACCTTGATCTTGTGCCTATGAACCTCATTTGCATTTGTTCTTGCGCTTAGGAATCTCATTTTCCTTTTTTTGAGTGCTTCACAACCTCAATTGTCGTTGTTCATATGCTTCTTAACCTCTTTTGCCCTTGATCTTGTGCTTATGAACCTCATTTGCATATGTTCTGCTGCTTAGGAACCTCATTTGCCCATGTTTATGTTCTTAAAAAGCTCAATTGGCGTTATTTGTGTGCTTAACAACCTCTTTTGCCCTTGATTTTGTGCTTATGAACCTCATTTGCATTTGTTCTTGTTCTTAGGAACCCCATTTGCCCTTGTTCGTGTGCTTAACAACCTCAATTGTTGTTGTTCATATGCTTCTTAACGTCTTTTGCCCTTGTTCTTGTGCTTAACAACCTCGTTTGAAGTTGTTCTTGTGCCGAGAAACATAATTTGCCTTTGTTTGTGTGCTTAACAACCTCAATTACCATTGTTCGTGTGCTTAACAACCACTTTTGCCCTGGATCTTGTGGTTATGAATCTCATTTGCATTTGTTCTTTGTGCTTAGGAATCTCATTTTAAATTATTCGAGTGCTTAAGAACCTCAATTGTCGTTGTTCATATGCTTCTTAACCTCTTTTGCCCTTGATCTTGTGCTTATGAACCTCATTTGCATCTGTTCTTGTGCTTACCAACCTCATTTGCCCATGTTTGTGTTCTTAAAAACCTCAATTTTCATTGTTTGTGTTCTTAACAACCTCTTTTGCCCTTGATCTTGTGCTTGTGAACCTCGTTTGCATTTGTTCTAGTGCATAGGAACCTAATTTGCCCTTGATCCTGTGCTTAACAACCTCAATTGTTGTTGTTCATATATTTCTTAACCTCTTTTGCCCAGGATCTTTTCCTTGTGAACCTCATTTGCCCATGTTTATTTCTTAAAAACCTAATTTGGCGTTGTTCGTGTGCTTAACAACCTCTTTTACCCTTGATCTTGTGCTTATGAACCTCATTTGCATTTGTTCTTGTGCTTAGGAACTTCATTTGCCCTTGTTCGTGTGCTTAACAACTTGAGTTGTCGTTGTTGATATGCTCCATAACGTCTTTTGCCCTTGTTCTTGTGCTTAGCAACATCATTTCCACTTGTTCTTGTGCTTAACAACCTCATTTGTCATTGTTATTGTGCTTTGGAACATAATTTGCCCATGATCTTGCTTATAAAGCTCATTTGTATTTGTTCTTGTGCGTAGGAATTTCATTTGCCCTTGTTTGTGTGCTTAAAAACGTCAATTGGCGTTGTTTGTATGCTTCTTAACCTCTTTTGCTCTTGTTTTTGTGCTTACCAACATCATTTACACTTGTTCTTGTGCTTAACAACCTCATTTGTCATTGTTCTTGCGTTTTGCAACATAATTTGTCAATGATTTTGTGCTTATGCAGCTCATTTGCATTTGTTCTTGTGCTTAGGAATTTTATTTGCCCTTGTTGGTGTGCTTAACAACCTCCATTGGCGTTGTTCGTGTGCGTAACAACCTCTTTTGCCCTTGATCTTGTGCTTATGAACCTCATTTGCATATGTTCTGGTGCTTAGGAACTCATTTACCCATGTTTCTATTCTTAAAAACCTCAATTGGCGTTATTCGTGTGCTTAACAACCTCTTTTACCCTTGATCTTGTGCTTATGAACCTCATTTACATTTGTTCTTGTTCTTAGGAACCTCATTTGCCCTTGTTCATGTGCTTAACAACCTCAGTTGTCGTTGTTTATATGCTTCTTAACTTCTTTTGGTTTTGTTCTTGTGCTTAGCAACATCATTTACACTTGTTCTTGTGCTTAACAATCTCATTTGTCATTATTCTTGCGCTTTGCTTAATATGCTTCTTAATTTCTTTTGGCCTTGTTCTTGTGCTTAGCAATATCATTTACACTTGTTCTTCTGCTTAACAATCTCATTTGTCATTGTTCTTGCACTTTGCAATAGAATTTGCCCACGATCTTGTGCTTATGAAACTCCTTTGCATTTGTTCTTGTGCTTGGGAACTTCATATGCTCTTGTTTATGTGCTTAACAACCTCAATTGGTGTTGTTCGTGTGCTTAACAACCTCATTTGCATCTGCACTTGCGCTTGTGAACCTCGGTCGCCCATGTTTGTGTTCTTTCAAACTTTAATTGGCGTTTTTCGTGTACTTAACAACTTCTTTTCTCCTTGATCTTGTGCTTATGAACCTTATTTGCATTTGTTCTTGTGCTTATGAACCCCATTTGCCCTTATTCGAGTGCTTAACAACCTCAATTGTCGTTGTTCATATGCTTCTTAACATGTTTTGCCCTTAATCTTGTGCTTATCAAGCTCATTTGCTTTCGTTCTTGTGCTTAGGAACCTCATTTGTCCTCGTTTATGTTCTTAACAACCTCGGTTGGTGTTGTTCGTGTGGTTAACAATCTCTTTTGCCCTTGACCTTGTACTTACGAACCTCATTTGCATTTGTTATTGTGCTTAGGAACCTCATTTGCCCTTGTTCGTGTGCTTAACAACCTCAATTGTCGTTGTTCATATGCTCCTTAACGTCATTTTCCCTTTTTCTTGTGCTTAGCAACATCATTTGCACTTGTTTTTGTGCTTAAGAATCACATTTGTCATTGTTCTTGCGCTTTGCAACATAATTTGCCCATGATCTTGCGCTTATAAAGCTCATTTGCATTTGTTCTTGTTGTTAAGAATTTCATCTCGCCCTTGTTTGTGTGCTTAACAACCTCAATTGGCGTTGTTCGTGTTATTAACCACCTCGTTTGCCCTTGATCTTGTGCTTATTGACCTCATTTGCATTTGTTCTTGTTCTTAGGAACCTCATTTGCCCTTGTTTGTGTCCTTAACAATCTCAATTGTCGTTGTTCATATGCTTCTTAACCTCATTTGCCCTTCTTCTTGTGCTTAGGAACCTGATTTGCATTTGTTATTGTGCTTAGGAACCTCATTTGTCATTGTCTGTGTTCTTAACAACCTCAATTGGCGTTGTTCGTGTGCTTAACAACCTCTTTTGCCCTTGATTTGTGCTTATGAACCTTATTTGCATTTGTTCTTGTGCTTAACAATCTCAATTGTCGTTGTTCATATGCTTCTTAACGTCCTTTGCCGTTTTTCTTGTGCTCAGCAACATCATTTACGTTTGTTCTTGTGCTTAACAACCTCATTTGTCGTTGTTCTTGCGCTTTTTAACATAATTTGCCGATTATCTTGTGCTTATGAACTTCATTTGCATTTGTTTTTGTTCTTAGGAACCTCATTTGCCCTTGTTCGTCTGCTGAATTGTCGTTGTCCGTATGCTTCTTAATCTGTTTTGCCCTTGTTCTTGTGCTTAGCAACATCATTTACACTTGTTCTTGTGCTTAACAACCTCATTTGTCGTTATTCTTGCACTTTGGCACATAATTTGTCCTTGATCTTGTGCTTATGAACCTCATTTGCGTTTGTTTTTCTTCTTAGGAACCTTATTTGCCCTTATTCGTGTGCTTAATAACCTCAATTGTCGTTGTTCATATGCTTCTTAACATCTTTTGCCCTTGTTCTTGTGCCTAGCAACATCATTTACACTTGTTCTTGTGCAACCTCATTTATCATTGTTCTTGCGTTTTGCAACATAATTTGCCTACGAACTTGTGCTTATGAAACTTATTTGAATTTGTTCTGGTGCTTAGGAAACTCATTTGTCCTTGTTTGTGCGCTTAACAACCTCAATTGGCGTTGTTCGTGTCCTTAACAACCTCTTCTGCCCTTGATCTTGTGCTTATGAATGTTATTTGCATTTGTTCTTGTGCTTAGGAACCTCATTTGCCCTTATTATAGTGCTTCACAATCTCAATTGTCGTTCTTCATATGCTTCTTAACGTCTTTTGCCCTTGATCGTGTGCTTATGAAGCTCATTTGTATTTGTTCTTGTTCTTAGGAACCTCATTAGCCTTTGTTCATGTGCTTAACAACCTCAATTGTCCTTGTTCATGTGCTTCTTAACCTCTTTTGTAGTTGTTCTTGTGCTTAGCAACATTATTTACACTTGTTCTTGTGCTTAACAACCTCATTTGTCGTTATTCTTGCACTTTGCAACATAATTTGTCTTTGATCTTGTGCGTATGAACCTCATTTGTGTTTGTTTTTCTTCTTAGGAACCTTATTTGCCCTTGTTCGTGTGCTTAAGAACCTCAATTGTCGTTGTTCATATGCTTCTTAACATCTTTTGCCCTTGTTCTTGTGCCTAGCAACATCATTTACACTTGTTCTTGTGCAACCTCATTTGTCATTGTTCTTGCGTTTTGCAACATAATTTGCCCACGAACTTGTGCTTATGAAACTCCTTTGCATTTGTTCTGGTGCTTAGGAAACTCATTTGTCCTTGTTTATGTGCTTAACAACCTCAATTTGCGTTGTTCGTGTCCTTAACAACCTCTTTTGCCCTTGATCTTGTGCTTATGAACCTTATTTGCATTTGTTCTTGTGCTTAGGAACCTCATTTGCCCTTATTATAGTGCTTCACAATCTCAATTGTCGTTCTTCATATGCTTCTTAACGTCTTTTGCCCTTGATCGTGTGCTTATGAAGCTCATTTGTATTTGTTCTTGTTCTTAGGAATCTCATTAGCCCTTGTTCATGTGCTTAACAACCTCAATTGTCCTTGTTCATGTGCTTCTTAACCTCTTTTGCAGTTGTTCTTGTGCTTAGCAACATCAGTTACACTTGTTCTTGTGCTTGACAACCTCATTTATCATTGTTCTTACGCTTTGCGACATAATTTGCCTATGATCTTGTGCTTATAAAGCTCATTTGTATTTGTTCTGGTGCTTAGGAAACTCATTTGTCCTTGTTTATGTGCTTAACAACCTCAATTTGCGTTGTTCGTGTCCTTAACAACCTCTTTTGCCTTTGATCTTGTGCTTATGAACCTTATTTGCATTTGTTCTTGTGCTTAGGAACCTGATTTTCCCTTATTATAGTGCTTAGCAATCTCAATTGTCGTTCTTCATATGCTTCTTAACGTCTTTTGCCCTTGATCGTGTGCTTATGAAGCTCATTTGCATTTGTTCTTGTGCTTTGGAACCTCATTTGCCCTATTTTGTGTACTTAACAACCTCAATTGGCGGTGTTCGTGGGCTTAACAACTTCCTTTGCCCTTGGTCTTGTGCTTTTGAACCTTATTTGCATTTGTTCTTCTTCTTAGGAACCTCATTTGCCCATGTTCGTGTGCTTAACAACTTCAATTCTCGTTGTTCATATGCTTCTTAACCTCTTTTGCCCTTGTGCTTGATAAACTCATTTGTCATTGTTCTTGAGTTTTGCAGCATAATTTGCTCTTAATCTTGTGCTTATGATGCTTATTTCCATTTGTTATTGTGTTTAGGAACCTAATTTATCATTTTTTGTGTGCTTAACAACCTCAATTGACGTTGTTCGTGTGCTTAATAACCTCTTTTGCTCTTGATCTTGTGCTTATTATCCTAATTTGGATTTGTTCTTGTGCTTAGGAACCTCATTTGCCCTTATTCGGGTGCTTAACAACCTCAATTGTCGTTGTTCATATGCTTCTTAACCTGTTTTGCCCTTGATATTGTACTTATGAACCTCATTTGCATCTGTTCTTGTGCTTATGAACCTCATTTGCCCAGGTTTGTGTTCTTAAAAACCTCAATTGGCGTTGTTCGTGTGCTTCACAATCTCTTTTGCCCTTGATCTTGTGCTCATAAATCTCATTTGCATTTGTTCTTGTGCTTTGAAACCTTATTTGCCCTTCTTCGTGTGCTTAACAACCTCAATTGTCGTTGTTCATATGCTTCTTAACGTCTTTTGCCCTTGTTCTTGTGCTTAGCAACATCATTTACACTTGTTCTTGTGCTTAACAACCTTATTTGTCGTTGTTGTTTCGCTTTGCAAGATAATTTTCCCTTGATCTTGTGCTTATGATGCTTATTTGTATTTGTTCTTGTGGTGAGGAACATCATTTGCCCGTGTTTGTGTGCTTAACGACATCAATTGGCGTTGTTCGTGTGCTTAACAATCTCTTTTGCCCTTAATCTTGTGCTTATGAACCTCATTTGCATTTGTTCTTGTGCTTAGCAATCTCATTTGCCTTTATTCGAGTGCTTCACAATCTCAATTGTCGTTGTTTATATGCTTCTTAATCTCTTTTGCCATTGATCTTGTGCTTATGAACCTCATTTGCATTTGTTCTTGTACTTGGGAACCTCATTTGTCCATGTTTGTGTTCTTAAAAACCTCAATTGGCGTTGTTCGTGTGCTTCACCTCTTTTGCCCTTGATCATGTGCTTATGAACCTCATTTGCATTTGTTTTTGTGCTTTGGAACCTCATTTGCCGTTGTTTGTATGCTTAACAACCTGAATTGTCATTGTTCATATGCTTCTTAACCTTTTTTACCCTTGTTCTTGTGCTTAGCAACATCATTTACACTTGTTCTTGTGCTTAACAACCTAATTTGTTATTGTTTTTGCGCTTTGCAACATAATTTGCCTATGATCTTGTGCTTATGATGCTTATTTGTATTTGTTCTTGTGGTTAGGAACATCATTTGCCCGTGTTTGTGTGCTTAACGACATCAATTGGTGTTGTTCGTATGTTTAACAATCTATTTTGCCCTTAATCTTGTGCTTATGAATCTCATTTGCATTTGTTCTTGTGCTTAGCAATCTCATTTGCCCTTATTTGAGTGCTTAACAATCTCAATTGTCGTTGTTTATATGCTTCTTAACCTCTTTTGCCATTGATCTTGTGCTTATGAACCTCATTTGCATTTGTTCTTATTGCGTGGATTAATTATAGTCTTAAATATGACCAAATACGTGCTTGAAATCATTGTTAGAATCACGTTGTTAATAATTCTAAAAGGTAAGGTTATATTTTGAAAATAAAAAATACATGGTGTGCAAATTATAAAAAATATTTCTCCAAAAAAAATATAAATTTTGATTTAAATACTTGGTGATCATCATCAATTTGAATTGTCCGTACCGAAAATTATTGGACCAAACAGCTTTTGCAGCATCACGTGCAATTATCGATACTTCGCAAGTAAAATCTTCACATTTTTGGGTCTTGCTTTCTTGAAATTTTTTTTGTGAAAACTATATTTAGTGCATGAACTTATCAATGATTAATCTATTTATTTATTGACTATATCATTGTACTTGTACCTTTTATTTCTTATTCATTGTATTTAATTTTTATTTATTGATTATATCTATCTTAAAATTATGTGTTCATTGTATTTGTATCTAATATATTTCTTGATTCACCGAATCTAATAATTTTACTAATTTACAGTATCTCTTTTTAATATCTTTGAATTATACTTTTATCATGATGGACCCCACCTGTCAAATTACATTATGAATAAGTTGAAAATTGTTATTAAAAAACCACTAATCTTTCAATATAGAGAAAGATAAACCGATTAATTTGAGTGGCCTATGATAAACTTAACCATATATGCAAAATTGAAATAAAATTTCAAGATATCTTCTTGCACCAATAAATTACTGGAGAATATTAGCGTACTAATTGGAAAATATAATGTTCTTTCAACTTTTATTGAAACTTTATTGAAACTTGTATAAATATTAGTATTCAATTATAAAAAAAACGCTAATATAAAAGATTTAGTGAAACTTACAATATTTACATTTTGTTAATTTTCATATGATAAGTATTATACAAAATCTATTCTTTATTTAAGAAACACAATCTATTTATAATGTTCTTCCAGCTTTCTTGAATTTATTATTTTGCTATCGTTCTACTTGTATAAATATTAGCATTTCTAATATTAAAAACGTCAATATAAAAACTTAAGCTAATCTTACAATATTGTGAAAATTATCATTTTGAAATTGCTAATTTTCGATGAAAATTATTATATAAATTGTCCTTTTTAGTTTAGGGATTCTATAAATTTATAATACTGCAACCGGTACCGGTACCTATTGAAGCCTGGCAAGGCGCCTAGCGGTATGGATTGAATAAAAGGTTTACCAAGATCTGATGGCAAGGGCATGATCATGGTGGTATAACACTTCTTTTCATAGTTCGATTCAGATTACTCTATTCCAAGCTTTGTACGGTTATGCACAGCCTCAGTTGCGGATCAATCCCGTGGAAGCTGTGAATGAAATGTTTAGATTAAGGCATCAGACCAGCCAAGGAGCAGCTAATCTTCGCTCAAGATAGGGGCAGACAAAAATGGTAAAGAAAGGAGGTCACCTTCACTGCATATGAGGAAATGTATGACTTTCTTTGAAGCTTGGGTGGCTCGTGCATCCCACAAGCTACTATATCGGAACGTGCTTTGCTTTTCCCATAAACAATATGTTTATCAACGCTATCTGTGCTATACTCTACTTACCTATCTAGGGTATTCCTACTTGATGAGCTATCTCGCCAACCATGTCAACTTTCTTCAACTTATTTTGCAAAAATAAGTAATTGAACAAGGAACTGATGGTTCAAAACTAAAATTTTGAGTTACCAGCCTAGACAATATTATCGTGCTACCGTTGCTAACCTGACAATACTTTTTGGTATGTGAGATTGTGATCATGGCATTTGGCAAATTGGATCTGCACTTTAAGAACGGCAAAAAATCATTCAGGGGACGCAAAAGTCATTTGAACGGAAAACCGTTTGTCAGTGGGGGGCCGCAAAAGTCATTTCAATGGCAAATATCAGTTACTAAACATTAACATATAAAGTATTCATTACACATTGTAAACTTCTACCTTCTTAAATAAAAGTATTCAACAGTTAATAACCCCCTTAAGTATTCAGCAAAAATTTCATCAGTCATCAATAAAAGTGTGAATTACTTGTCAGTAAAGTATTCATATGTAACTGCGAAAATATTCATTCTTAAACACAAAGTATTCACTTGATAAGTATTTACCAGAAAGTACTAATTCAGCCAAAATTTCAATAGTCATCAATAAAAGTGTGAATTACTTGTCTAAAGTATTCATCTGTGACTGCAAAAGTATTCATTCTTAATCACAAAGTATTCACTTGGTTAGTATTTACCAGAAAATAGTAATTCAACAAAAATTTCAATAGTCTTATTTTTGTCCTCTCTCTTGCTGTTGATGGACTTCAACACCAGCGCCTTCTTCATCTTGTTAGCCACCGCTGAGGTGAGCGACTGTTGCAAGAAGGGCAAGCTGGACAAAGCAGATGCTGACAAGCAGAGAAGGGGGACGGAGATCCTGACATGGAATACTTGGATTGCGGGGTGTGCGTGAGCGGATGGGAGCTGGCGGAGGTCCAACAACCAGATGTGTCATAGGCGGTGTCGCAAAGATCTGGATTGAATAGGGGAGAGCGAGAGAGTCGAAAAGAGAAGGGAGAAAATTGGCGGCTTCGATGGAGTCCCGGAGTGGAGAGTTTCACGGCGGGAGAAGGCATCGCCTCTATGAAGAGGGGTGAGAGAGAGGGAGAGGAAGAATAGAGAGAAGTGAGTGAGAGACTAAATTTGTCGTTTTTTTTTCTTTTCTATGTCTTATTTTACGTTAATAGAAGAAGTAGATAAGAAGAGGATTTTGGAGGTTGGTAGGGACCACCTTAGTTAATTAATTAAATAAAAGAGAACTAGATTAGATGGGGGACGATTAGGGAACTTAATACCGGAGGAAGATATAATTACTCTATTTTAAATTATGATAAAAATACATGGATACTAAAAATGTGGGACACACTAAACTAAAACTATATACATTTTTGAAACGGTTATAGAAAATCATTTAATAAAACTTATCATTATTTTTAAAAAAATCATCCAACAATATAAAACCATGAGCATATTAAAAGTAGTTACCATTCAAAAGACTTTACCAAAACCACTCAACAAAATTTCTTACAATTTTTATGAAACCACTAAAAACTATAATACCAAAATAAAACTATTGGCAAATAATAAAGTGGTTTTATAAAACCACATAATTTATCAACTATAAAAGACTCTTACTCTTTCATTCAATCTACTAATTAAATGAGAGGAAAAGATAGAAGAAAAAACTAAAGAGGAGAAGAGAGGGAGCGAATGAGATTTTTTGTTTTTCAATTCTCAAAAATACAAACACGTACACGTAGGATGACGAAAAGAGCCACAATATTTTTTTTTTTCAATTGCAATTAGTTCTTTAGGAAAGAAATGAGGAATTGATGGATATTTTGAGCTCGAGTGTCTGTGGAGACTAGCCAATTTTTCACTATAACAGTGAAGTTTTGACCTTTCGCAATAGACGTTTGCGATTCATCATGTTAGTTTCCTAGACCACTTATGCTGATGATATCCACCGATCTGTTTCTATTCTTTAAGAACCATCTCTTCAAAAATACGGACGCATGCACTTGAGATGAACGAAAAAAGGTCACAATCAAGATGTTTTTCGATTGCTATTAGTGGTTTAAATGATAGAAAGTTGTAATTGATAGACATTTTGAGCTTGAGTGTCTATGGAAACTAGTCAAATTTACCTTGAATATTGAAGCATTGAGATTTCACATTAGAAATTAATTTGCAACTCACTAGTTCAGTTTCCTAGACCACTCATGCTGATGATATCCACCGACTTCTTTCTCTCCTTAACAAACTATCTCTCTTTTTTATATGTTCATTCAATGAATAAATATATCTATTTATTGCCATATTGTGATAACAATTTATAGAAGTAAATATATTGAGAGTTGGTTTCTGAATCTTCCATGCCTTTTGATTTTCCATTGATATTATATATTTCTTTTAGACTATTTATTTGCTAAATTATTTTATCAGATCTAGAGCTCAAGCTTTTTTAATCATTTCCCAATTGTTCTGTGAGTTGTCGTGTGGCTTTTCATCATGAAATCAAGATTCATCCTGCAATAACTTACTCCAGAGTTTTTATTCCACATATTTCTCTATAATTATTCTTTATGAACAGATCTAATGTCGATGATTTTCATCATATCCAAAATATAGTAACAAAAAACAATAAAGTTATATATTTAATTTTCTTCACTATTTTATTATGTAGATAAAATTAAGCGATTTGATTTAGTACTCGTTTGAATCATCAAAATAAAGATTTAGAAGTCAATGCATGAAATAATTTGTACTTACATGTGTGTGTATAACATAGTAATTAATGCAATGAAAATTTTAATTTTGGATTCACAACTAACGGAAAAATTACCAAAGTTCAATTTGTTCCTACATTTCACTTGAAATATATTAAGTTTATAATTAATGAAATAATACATAATTGAAGAAAATTAAGAATATAATTTTAGTGACAGAGACATGATAAGTTGATGGAAGGTTTGGAATATTTAGCAGAGAGAATTTTGGAAGCAATGATTTGATTTGCTGCTTCAGTGTAATGAACACCATCCCAACTAACAGCTCGGGTGCCAACGGGACATGCCGTTGCGGTTGGCTGCCCGCATGTCATTAGATTTCTATAGTTGTATGGCGGTCCTCCATGACCACAACATGCCATTAGTGGATGCTCAAAACCTATGATACAAAATACAAATATCAAAAACACATTAAAATGACAATATATATATATATATATAGGACATGGCTACGGTGCTATGCGTTGCACGGATGACCTCCGTGCAACGGCTCAAAATTTGAGTTTTCAAAATCCTAACAGTCGATCCGAACCGTTCAACATGTAATCTATACTAAAATGCACTTGAAAACCAAATTTTACATTTTTTGGAATTTTTTTACTATTTATTAAGTATTTTACAAAACTGCTGTTTTTCAGTGATCCAGAATTGCTGAAAAACAGCAGTTTTGTAAAATACTTAATAAATAGTAAAAAAATTCCAAAAAATGCAAAATTTGGTCTCCAAGCACATATCAATATGTAGAACACATCTAACGGTTCGGATCGACCATTAGGATTTTGAAAACACAAATTTTGAGCCGTTGCACGGAGGTCCTCTATGCTACGCATAGCATATTAGCAATTTCCTATATATATATATATATATATTCGTTTTCTTATTTTTCTTTGATAAATTTCCCTATATCAAATTTTACATTTTTTTGAATTTTTTTACTATTTATTAAGATGGTTACAAAAATACGTTTATGGTCTGAATACAATAATTTTGTAACCATTTTAATAAATAGTAAAAAAATTCAAAAAAATGTAAAATTTGATCTCCAAGCACATTTTAATATATTAATCATGTTGAACGATTTAGATCGACTATTTGGATTTCGAAAATCATAGGTGTCAAAATGTGTAAAAAAAAAAAAGGGTGTAATCCGATCCCTCCTATATATATATTCGTTTTTTTTTTTCCTTTGATAAATTTCCCTATATCATTAGAACCATTAGGGGTGTCAATGGGTACGATACGGGTAGGGTGGAAGCATTTTTATACCCATACCCACTAAGAATTGACCTTACCCATACCCTACCCTTACCCGTTAAGAATTTGTCTTACCCTACCCTACCCGTACCCTTTAAAATTAGTGGGTAACGAAACGGTAGCGGGTGAATAACGAATAATACTAATATAATAATTTTATTATTTTTACAAATTTACCATCGAAACTCATCATGTCATATATATGCAATCACAATTACTAATATAAAAATCAAAATACAAATATGCAATCAATTCTAACTAATAATTTCTTTTATAAATAAAAAATGAAACATACAAATAGCTCTTCTAACAAATTCAAAATTCAATTCGTTAACTAAATATCAAATAAAAAAGTAATATGTTTCATATAATATTCTTCTTGCAACAAAATGCATACTTTTTTTCATGGATTGACATTGATATAGTGATATGAGAAACATAAAATTGAATAAATTGAATATAATATTTATATATTTATATGTAATTTATTTTATATAATTACCCGTTACCCGATGGGTACGAAATAGCCTTTACCCGTACCCGTACCCATACCCAATAAGCTAACGAAAAAAAATTCTTACCCATATCCGTCTTATCGAATACGATACGGATAGAGTAAATGAGTAAACGGTTTTCATTGACAACCCTAAGAACCATGAAAAATAAAAACTATATAGCTAGAAGTAACATACACCAAATCTTACCATATTTTGTGGGGTTGGCAAAGAGGTCATACTTGATAGCATACATGTCAGTGCAAACAATGGTGAGGTTGTGGTATTGAGATCTCAAGTCATGGCACATCTGATCCAAAAGAGCATTAAATGCCATGGCAGCATTGTTGTAATCTGCAAGGCATCCCACAGAATCAAGCGTGCTGTTCTCTTTCTTCCTCAGTGCAAGTGTCTGTGGCAAGCATCCCAGTGGCCCCGTGTTGTATACCCATATTTGTCTCCCTCCATTTGCTATAATTGACTGATTTCATAGATTGATATATTTCATATCAGTAAATTTCAGCTTCTATAAATTCCAGTATTTGTAAAAGCCCATATCAAGAAATTGATAGATAATTACCAAGTTCATATTCCTTGATCAGCATATATTTATTACCATAACTTAACAGTAAGAATATAAGTGCCAGCAAAAAAAATGGAACTTACAACAATTGCATCTTTCATCCGAGAAATAGTAGCAGGAAGCGTCACCAAAACTTGTTGATATGTTAAATTGGCAGTAAATCCAATAGAAATATCATTTTGCCCAATGTCGAATGAATACACCGCATCTCTGAATTCCTCTTCACCAATTAATGATCCACGGCCTTATATATATATAAATGTTGCGAGTCCAGACAAGTTGGATTAGTATTGCATAATTGACAATGTTAAAAAGATCATTAGAGTTCATTATATTACAAATTTAGTGATGTAGTTTGAACTTTGAAGCTCACAATCAAAACTTGTTGTGATGAACAAACTGAATTCAAACATTTGGATTTCAGATTGGCCTTAAGTCAATAAGGCCGGATCATATAAACTCGGCCCATTAGGCCTTTAATTAAAAATTTAGGCCTACTACGAGATATTCTAGTCGACGCTGGAAACAAAATATTAAATTATTTGGTTTACTATTATTATAAAAATATGTGCAAACTCTCGGTTTGATTCAGCCAACTTTTACATAAATATCAATTAATAAAATACATGTATACTAAACAAAGTGGGACCCAATAAAACAAAATTATGGACATTTCTGAAACGGCTATAGAAAACCACTTAATAAAACTTAACATTATTTTTAGAAAACCATCTAACAATAAAACCATGAGCATATTAAAAGTAATTACCATTTAAGCAAAAAAAATAAAACATTTTATGTAACTGACCAACATTGTAAAACCATGGATCTAATAATATAATTAAACTCGCTGATACAAATATGTAGACAATACTTTCAAAAGGTTTTACCAAAACCATTCAACAAAATTTGTTGTAATTTTTATGAAACCACCTATTACTATAAAATCTTGGGCAAAATAAATCTATTGATAAATATTAAAGAGGTTTTATAAAACCACATAATTTATCAATTATAAAAAAAGACTCTTACTGTTTCATTCAATCTATTAAAACGAGATGAAAAAAACAAAAACAAAAAAACTGGGGAGGTGGGATGAAGGAGATATTTTTTTACCAATTTTTAAAAATACAAACACGTGTGACTAAAAATAGCCACAATCATTTTTTTTTTTTCAATTTCTATTGGTTCTTTAGGAAAGAAAGTAGGAATTGATGGAAATTTTGAGCTCGAGTGTCTGTGAATACTAGCTAAATTTTCACTAAAATAGTGAAGTTTTGACCTTTCGCAATAGATGTTTGTGACTAGGGGTGCAAACAGATCGGATAATATCCGACCGTATCTGGATCTGTATCCGAAAATTTGATACAGATATACGAATATGATTTTGAATTTTAATTATCCGTATCCGATTAGTAGATATATATACCATATAGTTTAATGTATATTATGAAAATATTTATGTATATATTTACGAATATCCGATATCTGATCCGTATCAGTACGTATTCGTCTAATATCCGATCCTTATCTGAAAAATAAAAGCGGATACAGATATGGTTTTACCACTATCCGATCCGTTTGCACCCCTATTTGTGACTCATTAGGTTAGCTTCCTAGACCACTCAAGCTGATGATATCCACCAATCTCTTTCTCTCATTTAAGAACCATCTCTTTAAAAATACATGCACTTGGGATAAGGGAAAAAGAGTCACAATCAAGATATTTTTAAATTGTTGTTGGTGCTTAAATGATAGAGAGTGATAATTGGTGGACATTTTGAGCTTGAATGTCTATGAAAACTAGTCAAATTTTTACTTGAATATTGAAACATTGACCTTTCGCATTAGAAATTTGTAACTCATTAAGTCAGCTTCCTAGACCACTCAAAATATCCACCGACTTCTTTCTCTCCTTAACAAACCATCTCTTATTTATATGTTCATTCAATGAATAAGTATATCTATTTATTGTCATGTTATGAAAACAATTTATAATAAAAGTATTAGGTTAGACTAATTATTTTTCATTGATAATATATATTACAGATTAATTGGAATGGAGATTAGAGAACAAACCTTGTGGCCTAAGTTCTCTGGTCTTGTTCTTAAAATGGAGGAACTGGAGCACCTGAGTAGCTAAAGGAAATGTTCCGTTGATGATTGTAGACGCACCAGTTACTGCGAAATTAACTCCGTGCGTAAAATCAGATCCAGATGATTCCAAATAGTGGCTCAGAAAATTTATTTTCAATCCTTCACCTGTAATTAAGAATAAACTCAACTGATGCAAGTCCCAAAATAATAAAAACTGAGGAGTTTTACTGACAAATCAGTAGTAAGAATTTTTTTTAATGGGTAGTATTTAATGTTATGTATTAAGTTGCCTCAAGTGAAATAAGAATAAGAGATGAGAAGAAATACAAATAAAATCAATGTAAAGTCGTCCATCAGAGAATCGCCCAGTGGTCCGATTGAAGAATGTTCGGCCGGATGGTGGGCCGAGATAAAAGCCAAGGCCGGCTGCGAACCCTCCATTGTCGGAATTTGAATCTCCAAAGTTGAACAATACGCATTTTGAGTCGACAAATTTCATCAATGGAACAAGTACAAGAATCAATGCAAGAGATCTAAAAGAACCATATCTTGTCCCCATTGTTTCCTTTGTCAGTTATAGCAGCTCTCTAATTGTTTTTCTTTAGCTGCTGCTTTTTTGGTGTGATTGAAATTGTACATGGAAGAAATTAAGCATTGACTGAGCATGGCACTTGCCCATGTTAGTTTTATTATTTTATTTCATCGGCAATTGAGCCGGCACTTTTTTCCATAACCAAAAAATTAAATAATATAATATTAATAACCAAATTTTAAAAAAAATTTCAATCCTAACCAGACCGCCTCCCCATTGGACGGTCTGCCCTACCCACAGAACCGCCCCCCACCTAGCGGTCTACACCCCAAGCAGACCGCCCCCCCACCCGGCGGTCTGTTTTTTTTTTTTTTCCTATAAAAACCCCTCTCCCCTCCCCCCACCCACACCAAACCCTAGCCGTTGCCACTGCCTCCTCCGCCGTTTTTTGTGTCGAAACCGCCGGAAACTCCGTTTTGTCGTCCCGAACACGATATTTCGCACCTTCGTTGCATTTTCGACCCCTCTCCGCTTCTATTTTCGGGTACGAAATTTTTTGCGAATTTTTATAAATTGTTTCGAATCGTTAGAAATTGTTGATTGGAATTGTTATAAATTAGGTAGAAATTGTTTGATTGGAATTGTTAGAAATATTAGAATTGTTAGAATTGTTTGATTGGATTTGAATTGTTAGATATTATTTGATTGAAATGGTTAGAAATTGTTTGATTGGATTTGTTAGAAATTGTTGATTGTAATTGTTATAAATATTAGAATTGTTAGAATTGTTTGATTGGGTTTGAATTGTTAGATATTATTTGATTGAAATGGTTAGAAATTGTTTGATTTGAATTGCTAGAAATTGTTGATTGGAATTGTTATAAATATTAGAATTGTTAGAATTGTTTGATTGTGTTTGAATTGTTAGATATTATTTTATTGAAATGGTTAGAAATTGTTTGATTTGAATTGTTAGAAATTGTTAATTAGAATTGTTAGAATTGTTTCATTGGGTTTGAATTGTTAGATATTATTTCATTGAAATGGTTAGAAATTGTTTGATTTGAACTGTTAAAAATTGTTGATTGAAATTGTTAGAAATATTCGAATTGTTAGAATTGTTTGATTGGGTTTGAATTGTTAGATATTATTTTATTGAAATGGTTAGAAATTATTTGATTTGAATTGTTAGAAATTGTTGATTGAAATTGTTAGAAATATTCGAATTGTTAGAATTGTTAGATTGGTTTTGAATTGTTAGATATTATTTTATTGAAATGGTTAGAAATTATTTGATTTTAATTTTTAGATTATTATTATTATTCATATTTTAATTATTATAATAGTAATTATTATTGTTATTATTATTATTATTGTTATTATTATTATTATTATTATTATTTTTTAATTATTATTCTTCTTATTTTAATTATTATAATAGTAATTACTATTGTTATTATTATTATTATTATTATTATAATAGTAAAACTTAATATTTTGAAATGTAGGATGACTAGATCTGGACGATCACGAGATACCTCAGACACCGCCGAGAGTTCCCATTCTCATGCCGATCCGAGTGGGAGCACAGAGACCATGCATGCGCAGGGTGTTGCTGCAGATACATTCAGTCCCCTTCTATGGCTCCCCCACAGACGTCACCGTGTCTTACTTGCATCGGTAGAGGTACGTTGAGTAATTCGAAGAAAATGCAAACATTATGTTTCAAAACACATATATAACTTCATCTAAAACATTAATAAATGCAGGATGAGACCATGTTGACGGTGCGGCACCGCATGCCCGAGGTATCGTACGTGGCACATCCACTGATGGACCGGTACCTGATGAACCTTGGGTTGTACCAGCTAGGCACATTGGAACAACCAAGGAGAATTGACCAGGCACTTATGTGCGGACTCTTGGAGAGATGGAGGCCTGAGACACATTCATTCCATCTTCCCGTAGGAGAGATGACAGTAACCCTACAGGATGTCAGTGCCTTATGGGGTCTGCGGATCGATGGAGATCCGTAGGAGGTGTCTCGGATCATAAGAACCTCAAGCAATTGATCCCATAACTGTTGGGGACGCATGTGGAGGCAGTGGCCAAGAAGCTCAAGCTGAGGGGTGAAGGAGGAGTGGAGCGTTTCTCCAGTTACTGCATTAGTCTTAGGGCTCTCCGGCAGTATGCCGCTGAGATTGCCATCACCCCCCAGACGGCTGACCCGGAGCGCGTCAAGAGGAAAGATCAAAATGCATTAAATTAAAATTATTACTTAAAAATACACAATTTTTTACGTTTTCTTGAAATTAGGTACATTAGAGCATTCGTGCTTGACTTATGTGGTAGCACGATGTTCGTCGATTCCAGTGGCGACTCGATCCTGATCATGTTCCTCCAGCAGTTGGAGGAACTCGATAAGCCGTCGCGATGGAACTGGGGTGGAGCTGTGCTTGCCACCCTGTACAGAGGACTGTGTCACGCATGTCTGGTAAGTTTCCATCAATTAATGTGCTTTACGATTGTTTTTTATTTGATAATAATGAATACACATATAAAATTTCAGAGAGACAGCCAGCAATTCAACGGGCCACTCATGCTACTCCAGCAGTGGTCCTGGTCGCACCTACCGGTCTACCGACCCATTATTCCTCCACATGTGAGGTGGCACACGGGTGACGACATCGACAGATACCCCCCATATGCTATCATATGGGGTGCATACCAGCACTAGGAGAATACGCTGAAGGGAGGGACGGCGGGTATCTCGTACGTCCGGAACCAGCTCCAGCTATTGCACCAAACTAACGTCGAGTGGTTCCCGTACAGGCGTGGTACCGGTCTCGCATTTTTTGTCGGCTGACGATGGCGCAGAGGGGATCTCGGTTTGTACCGGGGTCCACTCGTTTGTTACTGGATAGTTGAGAATCACTATCCTGATCGGGTGCCTCGTCAGTTCGGCTTCGATGCCTTTATTCCGAATGACCCCATACTTGGTGAGGAGGACACAGAGAAGCTGCACAAGTATTAATACACACTCAATAATACTCACAAACTATTGATATTATTTCACAAATTTTGTATAACTAACTTATAATGCAGGACTATCCACAAGAAGACTGAGGTGGATTGGCACACCCACCATATGGGATTCTATAGGATTGCCCGCAGGCCTGAGGTCAATTTGTGGGTCCCGCCTAACCCGACAGACGTCAGTTTGGGAGCGGGACCCTGGACATTGAGGTGTATGGTCTGGTACCAGCGGTGGTGCATGACTACCGTATACTTGCAGGGCGACTACGGTGATTCTCTTCGGCGGAGAATGATAGGTGATTCGAGTAAGACCCATTTGCCATGGGGCCCGATCAACACTCGATCGGTAAGCAATAAAGATTATTTTTAATATTATTTTTTTCTCCGCACAACTCATTTTCTAAATATTATTTACAAGTACTGACGGCAATTCGAGGAGTTGCACACAGCTTGGTGTGCATGGCGAGAAATGGTTTCCGGGCGTTCGGGTGTACTATCTTTGCATCACACTTTGCTCCGATCGTCGAGGATTCCCATTTTGATGGGCGCCTCGTTGGCATGCTACACGATGCTTTGGCGAGAACATCAAGCGGCGTGAGATCAAGATTGACTCACCGGGCCCGAACCCGGCCCAACCAAGAGCCGCCTCTCGTACGCGATAGAGACCTACCACCACCCCCCGCAGGTATTATAAGTTAATTTTTTTTCATTCACGTCAATTTTGTTTTGAAATGTGTTCTTAAGATGTTCCACTCAAATATTGCAGAAGATAACCTGAATTGGGAGTTCCACGATTGGGTGCTTGACACCAAGAAATGGCACGCCTACTACAATCAATATGGAGTGCCAGTGCAGTATGACGAGGTGAGTTGGATCGTGTCTATATAATTAAATTTTTTTTTATTTTGTATGAAGAAAACTAACATTATCTAACTACAGGATGGTCACCCTACATGGAGTGCCGAGCCCATTTTCACTCCGGCAGACTTTGGTCTCACCGACACTGGGGCAGAGGACGACTATGAGGCTAGCGGCGGTGGGGCACGACGAGCTACCCGGTTTGATCCATGGGCGGATCTTTGCGTTTGGGACACAGCCACCGACCACGTATACAGGGGACTGGGACGAGCCCACACTATCGATGCCACCCCCCAGGAAGCACGACCACGAGGCTAGCGGCAGTGGGGCACAACAGGCTACCCAGTTTGATCCATGGCCGGATGCTGCATTTGGGACACAGCCACCGACCACGTATACACAGGACGACATGCATTTTGATTATTCTAATGACGAGGATCCTGCAGAGCCCTCTGAGCCTCCACAGCCTCAGAGACGTGTCCAGCCGTGGAGGGCGTGCGGGGCGCCTCCCAGATTGTCATTGTCCGGTCGTCGTCGTCGTCGCTAGTTTTTATATTTAATATTGTAGCCATTGACAGTATATTTATATTTTCTTTTCTATATTTTATGTTGATCAGACGTTATTTGGTTATTTTATTTACTTATATTTTCGTTTCTATATTTTATGTTGACTAGACGTTATTTGGTTATTTTGTTCACTCGACCAAATTCGTCGTTATTTTGTTCACAAGGAAATTACAAGGAAATACAATCATATAATCACAACAAAATAGATAAAATACAATATAAATTACAAGTAATTACATAAAATACAAATATAAAAAAAAAAAAAAAAGCAGACCGCCGGGTGGGGGGGGCGGTCTGCTTGGGGTATAGACCGCTGGTTGGGGGGGGCGGTTCTGTGGGTAGGGAAGACCGCCCAATGGGGGGTGGTCTGGTTAGGATTGAAATTTTTTCCAAAATTTGATTATTAATATTATATTATTTAATTTTTTGGTTATGGAAAAAAATGCCGGGCAATTGAGCATTGAAGAATGGTTTAAACATTGAAACCACTTGACAATAATATAAGAGCTAGAAAATATCTTCAACTTGAACAAATACAAATATTGTTTGACTTAGAATTTATTAAGAAATTTAATTGCTCTGTATAATTTATATATTTTCTGGAACGCTTTCTAGCAAGATTTCAAATTCTAATGGTACCTTGTAGTAGAGTGTCTTATATTGGTTAAGAACTGTTTCAGAATATGCCCCTCTCCAGCCAAAAGCTTCAGGTTCTGAATGCTACGCCACAGTTCCGTGACAGTATTCTGGCTAGGTCCTCTGTTCCGACACACACATCCCGAATTCATATCATGATCTAAGGTAACATAATATTTCTGTTTAGAATTGGACCATCCGATCAGAACCCACACAAAGGGCTTCGTACATTCCACCTCGGACTGAATTGGTCTGGATTCAAAATTTCAAACTTTACAAGTTAATTATAATGCATTCATTTTCAAAATTTATACAAAAATTAATATTTTTTGTATGTAAACGTAACATTTTGGACTTCGGGCGATAAATTTTGGAGTTATACTCTTTGCCATAGAGAGCTCCTAGCTATTTTGTATCTGGCAACTGGTATACACGTTAATAGAGGATTAAACACCTCAATTGCTGTTAGGCATTAACCGATGATTTGTAAAAGGAGATTCTGACAAGGCGTGAAGGATCTTCCAAAGGAACTAAATCGGCATGCATATGGAAGCAAAATACGTAATTTTATCTAAAAAAATAGTTTGCGTAACTATTTTTTTTTTTTAGAAAAAATAAGAGTCGTGCTCTCATTTCATTGATGTAAAGTTGTTACAAGTTGTAACAGCAAAAGGGAAAACTATTTTATATGTATATTTCCCAAAATGAGCGATCCGGATCATGCATCATTTGAATTATAAAAATAGTGATTTAAAATCAATGCATGAAAAAGGACTTGCACTAGTGGAGTGAAAATTGTAATACTAGATTCACAGCTAATAAAGAAATTATTAAAAAGTTGAGTTCCTTTATTAATTCTCTTTGAATATTTAGAGTTAGTCATGAGACACATTATTAAAGAAGAAATAGAAAATAATATGATCACTAACAGAGACATGACAATTTTATGGAAGGTTTGGAATATTTGGCAGAAAGAATCTCAGAAGCAATGATCTGATTTGCTGCTTCAGTGTAATGAACACCATCCCAACTAACAGATCGGGTGCCAACCGGACATGCCGTTGCGGTTGGCTGCCCGCATGTCATTAGATTTTTATAGTTGTATGGCGGTCCTCCGTAGCCGCAACATGCCATTAGCGGATGCTCAAATCCTAAAATTCAAAATACAAATATCAAATATATATCCAGCTTTATAATTTCATCATTTCATGTCATGATTTTTTAGCAGCGTACAAGGATTCGGTTTTAGTACTGCCACTTAACCCCACCATAAGCTAAATCAATTTAAATGCTAAAATTTATCCACTTATAATTGTTTTGATTGTGTTAATGATTTCAAAGAAATTTCCCTATATCATTAGAACCATGAAAAATAAAAACTATATAGAAGTAACATACACCAAATCTTACCATATTTTGTGGGGTTGGCAAAGAGGTCATATTTGATAGCATACATGTCAGTGCAAACAATGGTGAGGTTGTGGTATTGAGATGTCAAGTCATGGCACATCTGATCCAGAAGAGCATTAAATGCCACGGCAGCATTGTTGTAATCTGCAAGGCATCCCACAGAATCAAGCGTACTGTTCTCTTTCTTCCTCAGTGCAAGTGTCTGTGGCAAGCATCCCAGGGGCCCCGTGTTGTATATCCATATTTTTCTCCCTCCATTTGCTATAATTGACTGATTTCATAGATTGATATGATGAAATATCAGTAAATTTCAGCATTTGTACTAGCCGATATTAAGAAAAGAGAGGCAATGGTACAACGCATGATACGGATTGATCTATAATATGAATCAATATTTTTGTTTTTAAAAGTCCAAACAGTCGATCTGTCGTTCAATATGATTCCATATGATAATATAATTGTGAATCAAATTTTACATTTTTGAGAATTTTTTATTATTGTTTTAGATAGGTCAAATCACTTGATCTAAAAATCATAGACCATTAAAAACTAGTGTTTTTCTTCCTATATAAAAAAATACTAAAAATTCCTAAAATAACAAAATTTTAGGATTCAAGTACATCTTTATATGGAGATCATGTTAAATGGTTCAGATTGACTATTTGAAACTTAAGAACGGAAATATTCTACAAACTAATCCACGCTACACATAGTACCATAGCCTCACTATTCATATGGAGTCCATGCGGGCCATTTAATTTAGTGTTTTAAAAGTTTAACTACAAAGAATCTCAATTTTGTTCATAAGTGGAATTAAGTAAAATAGTTATTTTGTAAAACAAAGGGCAAAACCAAGAAAGGGAATAAATTTTGGGAAAAAAACAAAAGAAAAAGGTTTGTCCAAGCAATGCTGTTATCACTTATCACAACTACAGTAAACCAGATTTAAAATTTTCCCTTGTAAGAATACAAGTGCCAGCAACAAATGTTTTAAAATGGAACTTACAATAACTGCATCTCTGATCCGAGAAACACTAGCAGGAAGCGTCTCCAAAACATGTTGATATGTCAAATTGGCTGTAAATCCCATCGAAACATCATTTTGCCCCATGTCGAATGAATACACCGCATCTTTGAACTCATCTTCACTGATTAATGATCCAAGACCTTGTATATATATATATATGGTTCAGAACTTTATAAGTAGTGATTAAGATATTTATTATAAGAATAATTTTTGAGTAAAGGTTGGAGGTCAAACCACCAAACTAATTAATATTCAGAAAGAATTGTTCCTTATGTGTTTCGAATGAACCTGTGACCTCCCACACAGAGAGCATTGCCTTTGCCACTAGATCGAAGGTTGGTTCTAAATAATTTTAACGTCATTCAACACTTAAAATATGTATTTTGAAAAATATTATTCAAATTAAATTATAGATGTGAACTCATTTATTTAGATTGAATGTGTATGAAATTGTAATCGGAAAGTTATTTAGTCTTTTCTTAAATAATGAATTTTTTAAGGACACGTTGGCAGTGGCAGATGCTGTAAAAAACTGTGGGGTCAATTGATCCCATTAATTTTCAAATTTTTTTAGAATATACACAATTTTCTATATATTTTAGAGTAAAATGCTACGGTACTATAAAGTTGACTTCTATTTACAGTATGCAAATTTTATATGATTAATCTCTATTTAAAATTTATGCTCATATTTTGAAAGTCTGATTCCGCTATTGATATTAATCATTCATATCCTGAGCAGAGCCACCCAACTCGGTCTAAACTAGAGTCTAATGGAGAGAAATGGAGTAAATTGGTCTCAAACAAGATTCTATTAGGTTCACCCATTAATAACGAATAACAAAGTTTGCAATATTTCAACTCTTAGGTTAATATTTTTCAAAAGGCTTATAACATTTAGCTACTTCTTTTAACATTTGTTAATTTCCCTTACATGTATATAGTTATAATTTGAAGTGTGTATAATGATAGTATGCACGCTATCACTTATAGATTTAATAATTAATTACAAAAATTAAAATTAAAATCTAATTAGGGATCATAGAAACAAACCTTGTGGCCTAAGTTCTCTGGTCTTGTTCTTAAAATGGAGAAACTGGAGCACCTGAGTTGATAAAGGAAATGGAATTGCAGTGGTGACAGTAGCCGCACCGGCCACTGCGAAATTAACTCCGTGCTCAAAATTAGCTCCAGATGATTCCAAATAATGGCTCAGAAAATTTATGTTCAATCCTTCACCTGCAAAAAGAAATACTCAAGTGGTGCAATGCAGCAGGAATTGACTTCCATTTTGCATGAAATGTATAAAACTTTTATGTACCAAAATCAGCATTTTGTGTTTTTTAAAGTATGACAGGTATTCCTTAAGTGGCCTCAAGTGAAATTTCACCAAACCAAAGCAACAGACAGAGAAATTAAAATTCAGATGAGAGGAAATACAAATAAAATCAATGTAGAGACGCCCATCACAGAAGCGACCAGTGGTCCGATTGAAGAATGTTCGGCCTGCTGGCGGGCCGAGATACAAACCGAGGCCGGCCATGAGCCCTCCATTGTCGGAATTTGAATCTCCAAAGTTGAACAAGACACATTTTGAATCAACACATTTCATCAATGGAACAATTATTACAAGGATCAACGCTAGAGAAAAAGAACCATGTCTTGTCTCCATTGTTTGCAGCTCTCTTCTTTTACTTTAGATGTTCCTTTTTTAGTGTGATTGAAATTGTACATGGAAGAGAAGTATTGACTGAGCATGAGACATGCCCATGTTAGTTTTCATATTTTATTGGAGATTGGTTTAAAGATGGAGGCAACTTGACAATAATATAAGACCTAGAAGATAATGTTAAGCAAATGTTTGACTTTGAATTTCTCAAGAAATGAATTGTTTCTTTCAGGAAAAGGTTTCATATTCTTAATTGTTACTGATTGTGTAATAATCAGTAAAAAAAATTCATTTTTATTGTCTAAGTGGAATTCAAGAGGCCCACAAAATGATACTCAGCAATCAACTTTAGTTTCCTTGGCGATTCCACCAGAGGAGATCAAATTCCTACAGAGAAGATTGAACCTTTCCTCCGATATTTGGAAAATATGGTACACCTTTCCTCCAATATTTACTCAGCTTTATTGGATCCAACTTAGCAGAGCACTCAAATCTTGATCCAATTTGGCCCAAGTTCAGCAAGATCTGTTTGGCAAAGGAAAATGTAAAGAATACATGGGCGTAGCCGCGTAGGGGTGCAAACAAGTTGGATATTATCCGACCGTATTCGAAAATTAGATATGGATATCTGATATCCGAATATATGTGCGGATACGGATACGGATATAATTTTAAATTTTACTATATAGTTTAATATATATTATGAACAAAATTATGTTATTCACTATTATAAAAAGTAGATATCCGTATCTGTATCCATTTAATATCCGATCCATATACATATCCATCTAATATCCGATCCGTATCCACATCCAAAAAATAAAAACATATACAAATATTATTTTACCACTATCCAATCCGTATCCAATCCGTTTGCACCCCTACATGGATGGGGTCACTTCCAAGCACAATGAATTAAGTCGTATGATTCATTTCTGTAACCATAAACAAGCCATTCTGATGTTGCCCATGTTTATCTCATTTATTTATTTTTTTTATAAATTTTGACTATACATATTTATTTACATGTCAATATTGTTTTGCCTGTCATAAGCAAGTGAAGAATAAACGCACGGTTACTGTTTTGCCTGTCATAAGCAAGTGAAGAATAAACGCACGGTTACTGTCCAATTACCTTAAAAAAAGGTGATGGTTTTAACCCTGTATCTGTACATAAGCCTTTCTAGAATTTTGATTGCAATTTTTCAACATATCTCACTTTATGCAGCCGCATTTTAATAGTCTGTATGTATTATTTTGCAAACAACATATTTGAGCAATTTTTTTTTTCATAAAGTTAGGTTAAAGGTATATTTTTTTTTTTCTTTTTCCTCCAAAACGTAGGGTTAAGGTAAAATGTTCTAACTTATAAACAAGCATTCAATTATCATGAGCTTAGTCCAACAGAAAATGGAGGGACATGTGGTTTATAACTTGAAAAGAGTAATAAGTTGCTGGAACAGAAAAATCATAGAGATTTACAAATCTTTGCACTAAATGATGCAAGCAGCATCTGTACAGGTACACGTGATTTTAATCAATAATCCAGAAGAAATCTAGTTATTAATGTCAAAATCTACAAGAATGATAGATTACAATTCAACTCAGCTTGAACTCCTTTTGCTATTTGTCAAAATAATATTACTTCTAAATGGTTAGAAGCCCCCATAATCTTTAACCTCAAAATATCCATAAGGTATATGAGATGTATAAGCTTTTAGGTTAGGAATCCCTGTAAATAAACAGCAGACAAAATTCATGAGCAAGAAGATTCTAAGCATAGTTTATATTTATGGTCCTAAGTAACAGAAAGGTGTTATGTCTAGCCTGTAAACAGGGCTCATATGTGCTGCTATCAAAAGATGAGAAATATCTACAATTCCCTTCATACCAAAATTTGTAAAAGAGGCTCAAGTTTCTCTCCTGTCACATTTACAGTGAATGCCATCACAAGAAAAATAGTGTCAAGCTTGGACATCCCATGTGTAGTACATATAATGCATGATATTACACATTTTTTAGTGAGTAGGGATCATTATTATTGTTTTGCAGGACGACACCAAGTAGACAACACTTATTTGAAAGAATACAATATGTAAAACCTTTCAGAATCTATCAGTAAAAAAACAGTATTTGCACAGGACTAAAGATCAGACGTATTTCAATCTAGTACCTGGCAATTCTTATACTTCGAAAAGATAACATTAGTGTTAGAATAAAGGACACCATGGATAGGCATAGGTGCTCCAATGAGTGGCCACTTATAAAGTACCCATTTGCATTGTATACTTTTCTATCAGCAAAGCCCTCAAATCTTGCAAGAAGATAGAAACCTAGAGAAAAAGCACACAACCGAGAATTAATACTATATGAATAAATTTCAGTCCTGTACCTGTGTCCTGTGAGAAGTTAGGAGCCAAAATGTACTGTTCAGTTATTGCCAATGGGTGGGTCATATTTAACCCCTTTCTGTTTCTTCTTCTAATCTTGGTTCCTTTAGTGCTTAATTGTTCAACCAAGGGTAAAAGTGTCAACTGCGTCGAATTGAGGGTCAGTTACACAATCAGGAACTAATGGAAGCTAATAAGAATTAATTGAGGGTTAATTGCAGAAATTGGATAAAAATGGATTTTATTGTACAGAATAGCCTTAAATTACTAGCAGGGTATAAACTAACAAACCTGTAGCTAAGAACCAAAATCTGGAAAAAGTGTACTTGGGAGTAAACAAGTAAACCATAGAGGGAATTGCGAAGCAAGGCATTAGATGAAGCAAGATGCATAACCGCAGATCATCAAATACCCTGCAACCAATCCAGTTTTAAGTCCTTCACTGTCCCAACATTTAATCTTTACAGGCATCTTGCCGAAAGTAGCATAACCAGCCAATATTTCTTGCTTTTATAGGACCTTTTTACAATAACACCCGACCATTAACAGTAGACACAAATTAAAGGAGATGATATAATTGTGCTTAAAAATATTTTCCCGTGTGAAAAGAAATATCACATAATATCCAGTTTATACAAATTTAAACCTGGTTTTGACCTCAACTTTTCTTCTATTAGGAGTGCGATAAACAAGTGAATATTATTAAAAAAACTCATACAACAACTACTGTTCAGACAATTTTGCAAATATTAACACGGAAAAATACTGGACTGATATGCAAAACCTTCTTTCTATATGAATGGAGAAAATTATAGAAAAGAGGAACAAAATGAATCACCTCTCACATGCAATACTAACTAATGCCAGAGCTAAAAGGGTAAATAAGCATGACAGTCCAAGCCGCTCACTGACTCTCTCTATCACTAGTAGAGATACAAGTGAAAATGATGAAATCATCATCTGTATTAAGGAAAACAATCATACACTTAGATTCAGGTGGTAAAGAAAGGAACAACTCATGTACCTCAAAAGGGAAAAATAAAAGGGCAATATCTTCTGATACTAGTCTGTGGTGAAAACTTTCATGGTACCAGTGATAATATTTTTATTAAAAGGAATTTCAGTTGAGATGATTTAGTTGTAACAGTGTTTAGGGAGGGGGTTATGGTTCTGAGTATTGGGTTTTACATTTTCATGATTTTATCTACAACTTCATTTGCTTCGGCAAAACATTCCATTATCTGGTACTCCATTTGGCAGCACATCAATATAGGAAAAGAAAAGTAAAAAAAGTAAATTATTTTGCAAACAAAATACATAAATACCGGTAACCTGTCCCAGATGATCCGGTCATCATCAGGCTTCAAGTGATAATAGGCAGATCCAAATCCTGCTAAAGCATTTCCCGCAAAATAAAATGCCCATGCTACTGTCTCTCCTCTCAAGCTTCACAAAAAAAAAAAAAAAACAATTCAGTGAACAACTGCACGACGTCACCCAATAAGCCAAAAATCTAACAATATACTGTTAAAGTCCTTATTTCCACTCAAGGCTTGTGATCTTCATTCAGGGAACAAAATATCAGTACTATGTGCAAATTAGGATGAATGGATCGAGATGGGTAACAGACCAAAGGTTTTGGATGCCTAAACAATACACTGAACTTCAAATGGCGTAAGCACAATCATTGCATCATCCAAATAAATAGGAGACACAGTATAAAAAACAAATTGCAAAACTAACTGTCTGAGGCATTTCTTCCAACAACTTACAAGTAAGTACAATACTTTCCACCATCCTAATAAAGGGGACAGGCAGCACACACAGCAAATTGCAAAAACATTCACTCTGAGGCATTTCTTCAAACATCTCACAGATGCCCAATGGAAGTATATATAAATATCACTGTACCGCACCCATTATATTATGCATTACTGTGCTATCTCACTAAGCAACAAAACTACAACAAATTATTAAACATCCAGTAAATAATTGCTTAAATTTACTAATTTCCACTTATAAACAGAATAAATGTCATGGACTAACAACAAAATTTTCTTTGGAAAACACACAAAATTAAACATTTTTTGAAATAAGAGGTAATGCCAGAATGGTACAAGTAATTTACCTGATCCCAAACCAACCACCAAAGAGGCACAGCACTAAACCAGGAACTCCAAAAAGCAATAGAGGATAGGTAGTGAGCACATTCAATGTATTAGGTACCCCTTTATAAAAATAAACAAAACAAGGAAATCAATTAAACTAACAGAGAATAACAGAAAAAAGAGGGAATTTCATTTCGTGCATTTATTGGACACTGACCGGCCAAGAGGGTTCGCATATCGGCGAAAAGGTGGAGAGAGGGGGAGTGGGGGACGCGAGGGGTGACGAGAAGTAGAACAACAAGAAGTAAAGCGGCGGAGAGAGCAAGGCGCAGGCGATTTTCGCGGCGGAGGAGATGGCGGAGGTGGTGGAGCTCCGACGAGAGGAACATTGCTTTCCGCTTCGACTCGGCTCGCATTTGATTCTATATTCGCCTTAATTTTATTTATTAGGCCTTTATTTTGGGTTAATTTTAAATCATCTTTTTTCATGTTTGTTACATTTATTCATGTTTTGGGGTTGTTTTGCTAAAGTTACTTTATCAGGTTTTATGTTCTTTTTTAATATTATCAACTCTGAAACTCAAGTAATGACTGATAGCATGAAACGAATAGTTCGAGTTGGATTCGGAGTGATAAAAAAATTGTGATTTGGGTATGGATATAATTTGAGAATAATTCGTATAACAAGGAAGTAAAAAAAAAAAAAATTAAAAATAATTTTTCGTATTTTTCTCGTGAATAATTTGTAATTCGCGTTTTATTCGCGAATAAAATGTATTATACGTTTTTTCTGCGTTTTATTCGAAGTTCGGTTCAGAAACGTCAAAAAAACGAATAAAACGTGAATTATTCACGAATTCATCTTGTAAATTGTTACTATGGTCCTGATAGCATAACAAACCCGTCACACTTTAAGGCCCTGTTTGGCTACATATTGGGTAAGTGAATGGGCACGGGAACAAATTTTTTTTTAACTATTTTTTACTGTTCACGTGGGAAAAAAAAAATTCAATCTGAGTGAATTTTTTTTTTCCCACATGAACAGTAAAATTCAGGAAGCAGCCAAAGATGGCCTAAAAATACAAATTATTTAACAAAAGATGAATGTTACAGATTTTAAATCAACATTAAGTATTTCCCTCAATTTTAAATCCATAAGGGCTTGTTCGGCTGCCAGCCCGCGTTTTACTGTTCACGTGGGAAAAAAATTCAGTTCACTAATTTTTTTTTCCCACGTGAACAGTAACACGCAGTTTACTGTTCATCTGTTCCTGTGCTCATTCCTATTCCCAGGCTGCAGCCGAACAGACCCAAATTCTATTACAAACTAAACACACTACTAAATGAATAATTATAAATGTATTTTTTTTTTCCTTCCCTTTTTTTTTTTATCTCTAACTATAGTAAGGGATGAGAGTTTTTTAGTATAAAAAATATTTGAAAATTAAAGTAAGATCAATATAAAAAGAAGCTTCCAAAACAAAGTTTACATTTGTTGGCGCATTGTTAGATATATTAGTAGTTCTTTTTCAATCAATTTTAATGCAATGAGAGTTTTAAAAAAAATGATGTGAATATTAAAGATCAGATTAATTAAAAAAAGATGCTTCCAAAACAAAGTTTACATTTGTTAGCATAGTGACTAACGAATAGTTCGGGTTCGATTCAGCGGGGTAAAAATTTCGTGATTTGGGTATAATTCGGATAATATTCAGAATGATTCGGTACAATAAGGAAGCAAAAAAACAAAAAAAAAAATCATTTTTTTCTCGCGAATAAAACGTATTATGCGTTTTTTTGCGTTTTATTCGGGGTTCGGTTTAGAAACGTAAAAAAACGAATAAAACGCAAATTATTCGCGAATTTATCACGTATATTGTTACTGTGTTTGTTAGATATATTAGTAGTCCTTTTTCAATAAATTTAATTGCAAATTTAAGTATCATTTGATAATACATTAAAAAATAATTATGAAAATAGATTAATGTAAATCCATAATGAACAGTGAATATGTGCATGAACTAATTCTCATTATCTTTAGAATACATGTAGAAATACTATTTAAATCATGTCTTCAATGATGAATAGGTTCATTTCAATTTTGATAATGCTAGCTAGGTTATCTGATCAAGCTCTTCCAGAGGCTCCAACTTATTGATTTTCATTAATCTATTTTTAAGTTATTGATTTTGATCTAATTCATGCTATTGCATTTACATAACATAATTTGTAAAGTTTCAATTTTTTTATACGTGATCAAGAGGTTGAAAATAAACTTTTGTGCTTTCATTTTTTAATATTTGACTTCTTAATTGTTTATAATTAAAAATGAATGAATTAAATCCTGAATTAAAGAGCAGTAATTGCACTAACTGTTGTCGCTTTGTCCTAATTGCACTAATTGCACTAATTAAAGAGCACTAATTGCACTAATTGAACACATAAATAAATTTGAAACATAAACTGATAAACATAATCCCACAGGTTGTCGCTTTGGGAATTAAAGAGCACTAATTGCACTAATTGTTGTACAGAGCACTAATTTCTGCAATTATGTCATATACACATGTAACATGTGGAGACCAGTGTAGTAAAATTCGGTCTATTCGGCCAAATATTTCTATTCGGTTGCAATCCGAATAGAAAATAAATATTTGGTCCGAATATGAAGTTTAGAGCATATTACCGGTTTAGAGTATATTAATAGTGAGAAAAATACCAGTTTAAAGTATATTAACAGTAATTTGTAACACGTATTACCGGTTTAGAGTATATTAACAGTGATAAAAATTCCGGTTTAGAGCATATTAACAGCAAGTCATACCACATATTACTGTATACTTATTTATATATACAAATTATCATTTAAAATATGCATATATAAGTCCACGTAAAATTCTACATATGCGGCACCATACCACATATGCAGTATGCAATGATTTTCCGCATACCGTATACAAATTACCGAATATTAAAACACTGACTGGGGACCGAGAACCCTCTGTACAACAATTTTCAATTAGTGCAATTAGAACTAATATGAAGTATGAACAAAAATCACACTGCAATTCTTACTTGTTCGTACATATGATTTATGTGTTGTATTATTATTTTGTCATCAATTGACTTAAAAATTCATTACTTTATCTCAACACAAGTGATTTTAGCTGAAAATTTCAGAAATCGATTTTTTTGAAAAATTTCATAAATCAGTGTGTTTGTGTGTAACCACAATTTACCATTTTCAGTGTTCTAGACAGTTTAGAATTATAGAATTTTTTATCAATAGAAATTAACAAAATAAGATGTATGGAGAAAATTGAAAAGAAAAAAAATAATTGAATATAAAACCTTGGTATTGCACCTAAAATAGTATTTTTTTTTTTATATATTGTAAAATCCATATAAAATCAATGGTTTGGAGATTTTTTGCATTATTTATATCAAAATTATTGGTTTAACATGTATAATATTATCATGCACTTTTATTTCAAGAATTTCAAATTGCATTTTTGTGAATTTCAAGAAATTAGGTTTGTAAGGCGCTAAATTCACCAATTTTCTAAGAAATTAATTAGATAAATTTCCAACATTTTAGAGCTCAACGATATATATATATATATATATATATATATATATATATATATATGTATATAGTAGAACTAGGATGCTCATAAGTTCACCAAACCTCTTGTGAACTTGACTCTAAAATATATCGAATCGACTTTAAACGATGAATCCAAATCGTTGAAACTCTTCTACCTCATGAGTGATGTGTCTACATGTGAAAATTTTAAAGTTTCGAATTAATTTAATATAGAGTCAAGTGGTCAAAAGTTTAAGGTTTATAAATTAATTTTAATGCATTCATTTTTTGGACTCCTTTGACCACTTGACTCTATATTAAATTAATTCAAAACTTTAAAATTTTCACATGTAGACGCATCAATCATTAGGTAGAAGGATTTCAACGGTTTGGATTCATCGTTTAAAGTCGATTTGATATATTTTTGATTCAAGTTTACAAGAGGTTGGGTGAACTTAGGAGCACCCAAGTTCTACTCTATATATGTGTGTGTGTAAAGTATAGGGCCTATACATAAAAGCCCTTGACTTTTCTCTGAAGTCTGAATGTACAAAAAATTCATTAATAATTAATGTTGTTGTCTCCACAGTTTAATCGTGTGAGATATAAATGTACACAACTAATTTGAAATAGTTCTGTCAATTTCCATTTTTGAGCAAAGACAAAGACACAAAGTGCCACTTAATATTTCAAGATAAAATTAACCATTTTTGTGCAAAAACAAAGTGACGATAACTCTACAATTCTAAGCAAATAATATTATACCAAACATTAATTAACTTTGATAATAAGATTTTACTTTGTGTGTATATATGTTCCGGTAGTTTTAGATGATATATATTTAAAAAAAACAAAATATTGACGATAACTTAATTTTATGAAATTGAATTTCTCAAACTGAGTATATTATTTTTTCTTTTCTTTCCATTGAAACAATAAAAAATTTAGATCACTATTACTAGACCACTATGAAGGAATGACATGGAAGCAATAAATAAAAGTACAGATTATTGCATGATCAATTTGAGAAACATAATAATAATGCCATCATTTGCTCAGAAAGTTCAACAACTAAAGAGCGGGTCAGATTTATTGAATAATGAAAATAATATTAGAAAATACATTCCGACCTTTTCTCTAATTTGAATCATTTAATGGGTTTTTGGCAATGATCGATGTCCGTGAAACCAACGGTGATGTCATTTCTTTTTCTTTGTCTATTCTAGCTTTCTATATGTGGTTTCTATTATTGCAAGTAAAATCAATGATTTGAGTGGAAGACTACATGGTAACACATTTTAGATACATAGGAATCGTTGCACGAAAATGTTTTTTTAAGTAAAAGTTTGAACTTCAAATTATCCAACTATTTAATACTCTTGTTATTACAATTTTAATACCCCTGTTATTACAATTTTCTCCATGTGAATTTCGAACTCATAATCTCTCACTAGAGGTGGCAAAAAAGTTTGTAGCTCGTGGCTTGATCGTGACTCGCATCTGACTCGCTAATTAACAGCTTGCTCGTTATTGGACCGAGCTGTTAACGAGCTAATTCGCTACTAGCTCAATCTAGAATTAATGAGTTCAAGCTGAAGCCTAGCTTGCTCGCCAGCTCAGCTAGACATCAATTTGTGATTTTGCATGAATCTGAGTGCATTTTATATTGTCAAGCTTGATCCAGTTCGGTCCAACTTAGTCCAAAAAGTTTGTAGAATTTATTTTCTTCTTAAAACAAGGTATAGCCAGACCCAGTGAGCCAGCTCGTCAGCTCGTGGGCTAACTCGAACTGGCTCGTCACGATTTTGAGCTAAGGTTTTAGCTCAGAAGCTCTAGGTCCAGCTCACTCTGCTGTAACTCGGTCCAGAGTTAACGAGCTGAGCCAAGACTTAACTCGAACTGAGCTAGTTCATTGACACCCCTACCTCTCACATAGAGACTATATGGCTTAGCCACTAAACCAAAAGCTAGTTCTCATTGCACGAAAATATTGTGCAATGTAAATGTAGCGGGTCGAAGCTAGAAAACCAATTGGTATATTAAAAATTCCGAGAAAAAGCTAAGACAATCAAAATAATTGAAGAAACTTGATCATTCTCTCTGATTATATAGGACTTTATATGTTAAAAATGGAAACATTTTTCAATTTATGTTAAAAATGGAAACCCTTTTCAATTATTGTTAAAAATAAAAACATTTTGATTTAAAAACTATAATAAGTATGAGAGGGTGAAAAATTACAACTTGTTTTTAAAATTAACTTTGTCATATTAGATAAATTATTAAATAAAATGGGCCAAAAATCTAAATATATTAAAAAATAATATATTATATTTCCTAAAATTACCGATATATTATATTTTCAAAATTAATTTGTCACATTTTCAAAATTAACTATATATATTTTCAAAAATTAACAATATATTATATTTCAGAAATAGCTTGTCATATTTCCAAAAATTAATTATATATTATAATTTCATCTCTTCATTTGAAGACTGCACAAATTTATATATTTTTTGTGTGCTATTTTATTTCTATTTTGAGAATTGAAAAGTAGAATTTTCTATAAAAAAATATAAAAATAAATATTGATGAAAAAAATCAAAATTATAAATATATGTTAATTTAATTAGAAATAACAATTTTAAATGGAAGAGTCCAAAAATTCCAACTAAAAAAGTTTAAAATGAATGATAATGTCCTTTCTTCACAAATTTATTGTGTATTACCACGTAATACAAATACATGTCAATTTAATTAGAAATAACAAATTATAAATAAAGGAGACAAAAAAGTTCCGACTAAAAATTAAAATAATAAAAATTATTGAATAACTCACCCGCGAAATCAAATGGTATTTTTTTTAAATATGAACCACCTTTCTTCACAAATTTATTGTGTATTACCAATTAAAAATACATGCAAATTTAAATAGAAATAACAAGTTTTAAATGGAGGAGACAAAAAAATTCCAATTAAAAGTTAGAATAATAAAATTAATTGAAGAACTCACCCGTCAAATTTGATAGTAGTTTTCTTGAAAAAATGATAATCACCCTTCTTCACAAATTTACTATATGTATCACCAATATTTGATAGTAGTTTTCTTGAAAAAATGATAATCACCCTTCTTCACAAATTTACTGTATGTATCACCAATACAAGACAACTTTGATCATTCCACTTGTTTATATATATAGGACTTTATATTTATAAATGGAAACATTTTTCAATTATATATTGTTAAAAATAGAAACCCTTTTCAATTGTTGTTAAAAATAAAAAAAAAACTATAAAAAGGTATGAGGGGGTGAAAGATTACAACTTGTTTCCAAAATTAATTTTGTTATATTACAAAAAATGAGCTAAGAACCATATTATATAAAAAAAATATTATATTTCCTAAAATTAGCGACGGCACTAAGCGAAAGTAATATATTTTTGTACCTCATTGAAATTTCTTGGATGAAAATACGGAACATAGAAAATTGAAAATGTGAGAAGTTATATACCTTTGTTTCCTAAATATAGAAGTTATGTATTTTTGTACCTTTGTTTCCTAAATATAGAAGTTATATATTTTTTGTACCTTTGTTTCCTAAATATAGATATATTACATGGTGGTATATATTTTCAAAATTATCTTTCCACATTTTCAAAATTAACGATATATTATATTTTCTAAAATTAATGATAATATTATATTTTCAAAATTAATTTGTCTAGCATCTTTCAGCGCTAAAAAAATACTGGCATATGGCGTAGGTGCGTTGTCGAATGAAACGCCGGCTTTTCTCTCCACACCAAATTCAGTGGTTGGTGTTTAACTCGTTCCTAATTATGGTCTAATTATTCCATCTGAGATGATGCTTGATTGTTTTATGTATAAATTATAATTAATTATATGATATATAAATCTTTATCCGTAGCCAACTATATATATGTGACAAGAACAAAAAGCATACACAATGCTTTATTTTTCGGTGCACCTATTGTAGCAGCATTTTTTTATTAAAATAATTTTGTAATTTTTACCAGCATTTTGAAAACGCCAACAAATGACATGCAAACGCCGACAAAGCCTACCTATGTGCCGGTAAAGGGTAAGAAAACACCGGGAGAGACTAGCCTACTTTTACTCAACTATCTTTACTCACACCTCTTTACTCACGGTTCAAACTTTTTCTCGCACCTCTTTACTCACATCCTTTTACTCACTGACAAACATTTTCTCACACATCTTTACTCACACCCTTTTACTCACTGCTCAAAGGTGTGGTTGATTAGTAACCTTTCTTTACTCACAGCTCTTTATTCATGGTTAAATTGTTGATACACAACAATCACGGTTGAACGCTATATACCTGCCCATCCGACTGTGTTTACCCACGGCTCATTAAAAAAAATTCCGAACCGTGGCTAATCAACTGTTGGTAATTAACCTTTCTGTAGTAGTGACGTAACTTCAAATTCGTATCACATAAGGTATATAACAGAATATTTATGTTTAAATTTGGACCGTTCAATCAAAATCCACACGATTGTTATTGTTGTTCTATGTGTTCCATCTCAGACTAATTTGATCCGGACTCCAAACCGTGATCCGAAGATGTTGGAATTAATTTCACTCTCTCCATCGGACTTGAGATGAATTGTTTGAAAATCTAAAGGCTTCCGGTGATCAACAGTGATTGTGTATCTTTGAAAGATCATGGCTACGGATCAAAATAATATATAATTTTAGATTAAGAGTTCACTGTAGAATCATGATAAATTTAGAGTTTATAAATTGCAATATGATTTTGCATGATTAAACCTTTCAATGGATTCTCCAAATTCCATCATTTTCAAAAATCTGTCTAGCACATCACATAAAATTCGGAAGTAAAAATCAAAGTTCTAGAAGTGAAACACAATATGTAAAAAAGATACGGAAAGAATAAAACAAAATCAGGGTAGGGAGACACAGATAGTTACCAAGTGGTCCCTGGAAAAGATTGGTCGCTACCCCAAAGTCTACACAAGTCTTCGTCCAGACAAGACACAGAAACCACGTCCCCATGCCACCTTGACCTAATCACCTTGCTTCTGTATCTAGGATTAATTCTCTCCATCCCATTTATCACCTTTTTAGCTCCTAAGTATATATATATATATATATATATTAGTTATGTATGTATAAGTATAACGGTAGCATCACATCATGAGTTAGACACGTATCGGTCTTTAAACGCGAAGGACCTGTTCGGCCAACTGGCGGGAACGGGAACATAAATGGGTTGGACTCTAATTTGAACTGATTTTTAATGTGTGTGTGGAACAGAAAACATGAAGTTGGACTGAATTTTTTTTTCCCACGCGCACAGTAACAGAGCTGAACATGCCCGAAAGGAAAACCATTTGGCTTTGTTTATAGTTTAACATCATTTTGGTAATTAATTTTCATTTTATCTTTTCTACATAAGGTTGATTAAAAACTATATTTATCGTGTTTGGTAAGTGAAGTAACATTAAAATAAAGTGTGTGTGTGTGTACTGAATTAAATTAAAGTTGGCATTTGATATTATATAATGTAGTAATTAAATAGATAGTAGTGTAAATAAAAAAAAATTATATTATTATTGTGTACTGTTTTAGTAAGTTGAGTTGTAATTATATTAACTAGTAAAAAAAAATCTCACGTGTACGTCTAATTTGTCCTTAGTCAAAAACAAAAGTCTCTCTCTTTTCATACACTACTACTTAATTATATTACCTTAGTCCTTAGCAAAGGGAAGCAATTAATATCTGATTCATGACCAGATTGATTTTAACATATTTATTATCATCAACTGGTCTAAATATCTAACAGTTCAAAGTTATATATATCTTTAGAAGGATACATGCATGCATGGATATATATACAAGTGATTTGAATAAATTAAGTGTGCATCGATCCTAGCTAGCTAGGAAAATTATTAAGGTAACTAACTATATATATCAACTAAATATTGTACTTCCCGGTGACAATATTAATTTCGGATCATACTTCAATTTCATCTCCGAGAAGTTTTCCCATTTGGCACCAAAATGCTCCATCCACCCTTCTTTTGTTGTATAGTGTGGTAAATATTGTTTATATTTAATCCCTGCTGATTTGCAGAACTGTAAGATTTTATTATTTTGTTCTTCCAAATTTTGCAGATTATCTCTAATGGCAGAACGTAGCAACCCAAAAGTATAGAAAATTTCTTCATCTGGAATCACTGTCGACATCTTATCATCCCACCTAAAACATAATTAAACATATAATAAGTAAAGATGCCAAAATATAGGCATGCTAAATCGAATCAGATATATGTATATATAACTATAGCTAGCATTTTTGCTTGAACCATGCATGATCCATATTGATGTCGAACAGTTGCTCATTTATTTATAGTATGTCCTTAAAATTAAAAGGACTAATTTTAGAAAATTAAAAATTAATGCTAGCTTGAACCAAATTTTTTTTTTTAAAAGGATGAAATTGATACATACTTGTTTCTATTCATGGGGTAGATGATAATGATTCCAGAAACCGAGTTATTATTAAGAATACCCTTAATAACCCCTCCATTAAAATCAAGTATCCTGGATTTAGGCACAAACATGTTTAGCCATGGATGAGGTACCTCCCATTCACCCGTTTTGCGTAGTTTCAGTTCTCCGTCATGAACCCGATCGAGAAATTCCACATAAGATACATTTTGCATGAATACATATCCTGGCACATAGCTTAAATCTTCAAGCAACAATTCAAGTTCCTGTCAGTGTCAGACATGAGCAAAAACCCTAATTTCAGCAAAGATGTCAATATATGTGTTGATGAATAATATTGGTTGTGTAACTAATTACACCTGTTTGTAATATTTTATAAAATTAAATTGTAAATTTTTAGACCTTTTATAACATTCAAGAAAAGTTAAGTTAAAATTGTAAAACTTCAAACAGGTGGCTGGCCACCAACCATAACCCTTATGTGGTATATATAAATCTTTAATTATTTCTGAAACTGTAGAAAAATACATACAATGACTTATTATTTATATATATATAATTAACATCAAACCTATAATAAGATAATTTATTTTAATACGAAGATCAACGAAATAATCCTCCGTTTCTCCAACAAACACAAACCCTAATTTTCAGCATATATATAGCTGTGAAGTAGAGCGCCTATACATAAAAATCCTTGACTTTTCTCTGAAATCTGAACGTACAAAAAGAAGTTAATTAATAATTAATGTTGTTGCCTCCACACTTTACTCTTGTGAGATATAAATGCACACAATGACACAACTAATTTGAAATATGTCAATTTCCATTTTTGTACAAAACAAAGATGCAAAGCAAAACTTAATACTTCAAGATAAAATTAACACTTTTGTGCAAACACAAAGTAATTACAAGTCAAAGCAAATAATATCATACCAAACATTAGCTTTAATAATGAGATTTTTGCTTTGTGTATATATGGTCCGGTAGCTCTGGATGTTACGGTACTATTTTCAAACAAAAACAAAAAAAATACTATAAGATTCTCTATACTAATGATCTTATGTATGTCAATACCTATCTACATACTGTCTGGTCATCTCAATTGCAAATTACTTGAGAAACTTAACACTTTTTGGAAGAAGTATATATATACGCAAAACTCACTAGTATTAAATATGTACTTACAAATTTAATTTATTGCACATGTTAATATAAGTAGACGGTCCCAGAAGACCTAAAACATTTGAAGTCATATAAGATATCTCAAGTGATATCAACAAAACAAAACAAAACAGAACAGAAACAGAATTTCTGAAATTGAGTGTATCAATATTGTTCTCTCTCTTTCCATTTAAACGATATAATTTGTTAGGGGTCACTATTACTGGACCACCACGAAGAAAAGACAGAGAAGCAATAGACACAAGCATAGACTATTGCACTATCAACAAGCTAGCTAGCTACATCTATATATGTATGCATGCATGCAATTTCATCCTACAAGTTATGTTGACAGGCCAAGATACCTGATTGAACCAGCTGGAAACATGCAGCTATATATAATTTAAATGGTCGGTTGCTGCTTCAATAACCCTGATAGGTATATATGTGGTATATATAACTAATTCGTGTACTAAATTATTCTACCTTTGCATGTCCATATATGCTGGGAGCCTGGGATGATGGAATCAAGGATACTTAATTCATCGTGTGTGTATGTGTGTGTGTGTAACATTATCCCTATACATAATCTTCTATGTTTAGATGATTAATTAAATAATTAACTATATATGCTAACTAGAATTATATATTTCATACATATTGCAAATTTTCTGCCATTGGATATGTGTCTGTTTAGATTATGCAGATCTGGTATGGGGCTGAATTACGCAGAAATAAATCTGTTGCGAATCCAAAGGATTGCAGGACCTGCGATTCCAATAACCCCAACCATTCATGTGTTTCGAGATTCGTGCAAAAAATAATTTCCTTTGAGATTCGTGTATTCTATTAAATGAACAGTTGAGATTGGAATCGCAGGACTCTGCGATCCTTTGGAATTGCAGCAGATTCGCTTCGGAATTACGCACATGAAAATCATGCCTTCATTCCATATACATGGTCCATGTCAATGTCATCACATTAAACTCTATTTTCTAATTGCAATTTTTTTTATTATTGTGTTTACCTTAAACTTTATACAGTCTTATTACGCATTTATATATATACAAAATCGTGGGCATGTTTTTACTCAACATAACAAATTAACTGGCTAAACAATTTTCAATATAATTTACCAGTATTGTGTAACTGCAATAACTATGTACCGCATACCTGATTCACCTGAACCGCGATGTCGTCAGTGTAGTATACTACACCTTCTATGTAGTAAACACCACCAATTCCATGATCAGTGGCAAGCCGACTCATATTGTCATAATCTGTGTCAGTAAAGAATTCAGGTGATCGCCAGCTCCCGATCAGCCCCTGCTGCACCAAGAATGACCCCTCGACATAATCAAAACCTTTTCGGTTCTTGGTTGATATGAGGCGTTCTTGATCCCGAGTGAACGTGCTCACATCTGTGTAGATAAGTCTAATCCAGTGCACCTTTTCTGGTGCTCGGGAGAGAGCTATGCGTGCACGAGTAATGACACCGAATTGGCCCATTCCACCTAGCACGGCTAGGAATAGGTCTGAGTTTTGGTCTTTGGAGCATGTTATCATCTTCCCTGTGCCTGCATGATTATAAAATTTAGACTTTAATTTAATGTGACACCACTGTCTCAGGTACAGAGATCATCCAATAATAATCAATATTTCTTTTAATTATCTTCTGTATTGAATTTAATATTCCAGCAAGAAAAATGCTACTAATTTCTGAAGCCATTCCAACGCTTCTTCAAAACAGCACTTCCAGCTAAAAACTAAGAAATTCTAGCTAAATGACCAAAATACCCTTTTCCTGTTTTCCATATACTGTGAGAAGTTCATAAAATAACAAGTTGCAAAAGAAACTACATAGTACCAGTAACGACATCCAATTCAAGCACATTGGAGATCTGTGGCCCATATCGGAAAGTCTGTCCGCTGATACCTCCGACCGAGAGGGTCCCACCAACCGTCAGATGAATATAGTCTGTCCATGATCTCGGTGTGAGCTTATACTTCAACGTCTCGTTTAGGAGATCAATCCATAGTTGTTCTCCCCCCACATCCACATAACGGTTTACTTCCGACACATTTATGCGGTTGCTTTGGCCATAACCGAGCGACCTCATGTTTATGACTACACCACCTAGAGCAGATGCCTGGCCATTTATTGAGTGGCCATTTCCACGTGGGGAAATAGAAAAAGGGTTTGAAGAAGTGTATGAGAAATTTATGAGGCTAGAAATATCATCCGGCGATGAGGGGTACAGCACAGCATCCGGACTTAACATTGTGAGGTTGCCGTAATCTGTTGAGACCGATAAGATAGATTGTTCATCAGTTCGAATTTTCGATGCGATTTTAAGCTTGAAGAGATCTTGAGGGAGTGAGATTGTAGAGATAGTTAGGGTTTGGAGGAGTAGGAATTGCATGTATATCAGAGAGAACAAGTGAGCGGTTTTGGAAACCATGATGTTATTCCTTTCTTTTTTATTCTCTATGTATCGTTGTTGTTATTGTATGGTTTGAGGTTGAGTGCCTTATGCCTCTATGCTTCAATATATATAGCGTCAGAAACTGGTTAATATGGGAATTGGACGACAGCTAAGAAATTAAAACATGCGGTTGGAGTAATGTGTACGCGCGAAAATACTAATTAAACCTAACTTCTTAGTTTAAAATTGCAAACAAAATATTTTAATACGACGTTTTCTTTTAGGATTTTCAATGTTAGTTTTTTTCTTTCCGCGACCATATATCACGTTATATTGAATGTAATAAAGATATACTAAGACTAATTACTTAATTAGTCATATACTATTTTAAATAAATAAGATGAACACGTAACCCAGAGGTCTATGACGTCTATACCAAAAAAAAAATAGAAGTTGTAGAAAATTTTGCAGAAGCAATAAACCAGATGGTGTTGAAAAGTCAAAATATATAATTTTATAGAATTTTAATAGAGCATGACACGTCTAAGCACGAACACGGCTAAATATAGTTAGACATAAATGAATGAACAGGATATGTGTGTGTGTGTGTGTGTACATATATATATTTAAGGATGGTTCTTAGAAATTACGGAATAATATTACAATGAACTTACATATAGACAAATTAACTTGAATTTTCCAAGGTCACCAATTGGTCATCCCGGCAACTACTACCAAATAATTGCGGGCCTGACTGACGGAGGTATCCTACTATTTTTAGCTAAGTTAAAAATAGTGGAATATTCGTATCATCTGCATTAACTCAAAAGGGAAGTTGATGAATCTCAACCGTTCGATCTGTTTTAAGATTCGTGTAGACTAAGTATGTATTAATATTGAAAAGTCCCTATATTATAGGCAAAAGCCGAAATAGTTCCGTTTAAAATTAGACGATTGAAATTCATTAACCGATCAAAAGATTTCCTTTTGAGTTAATGCAGAGAGAATACGTGTTCCAAATAATGTGGGTCTATTAGCGTACGATCTGAGTTGTTTAAGTGTTACTTCTCGAGTCTCGACTTTGGATCAAGTTTGAAAATTGTTTATTTTTTTTAACAATAATAGGCCATGAAATCATTAACTAAACATGGCTTGATATGTCATGATCAAATTGTCATCAACTAGAACTTAATTTGTGTGGTTATCTACGATATTATAGCTCCTTGTCTCCTCTATATGAGAAAAAAATTGACCTTTTATCGGCATCGATCCATGGGAGCAGCTTGGGTCCGATGGGTTCTATAACCGTCCGATTTAATTTAAAATTTGTGTTTATATGTGTGCACGGATCTTAAAGCAGATCAAACCGTTATGGAACTCATCGGACCTAGTTTGAGTCCGATATGACATCGGACCAAGCTGCTTCCTCGATCCATCAAGTCATCAATTGAAATTTAACCTAGCTTGTTCATTTGATTCTGATATATATGGGCAACAATAAATTAATATTTTTTTTCAAATTAAAAAAATGTACCACATTAATATTCAAGTTTGAAGCGTTGATCTTTTAATTTAAAACTTAGAATATTATTTTGGTATTTTTAATTGTATTTCACAATTGTATATAAATATGAACACAATATATTTATATTGAGCGAGAAGAGATTTTAAGCGAGAAGAGATCTTGAGGGAGTGAGATTGCAGAGATAGTTATGGTTTGAAGGAATAGGAATCCCATGTATATCAGAGGGATTCATATCTGCTGCGATCCTAAAAGATGAACAGTAACTCTAAAATTCCTACCTTTTCAAATTTAGCCGTCTAATAATTTCATGCACGTATCTCAAAGTAGCTGATTTTTTCTTGCACAAATCTTGAAACAATTCAACAGTTGGATTTGAAAAAGCAGAAATCGTAAGTTACTATTCATGAGTAATGAATCGCAGCAGATTCGGATCCATATCAGAGAGAACAATTGGTGTTATTCCTTTCTTTTTTATTCTCTAGCTCTGTTGAGGTCGTTGTTGTTATTGTATGATTTGAGGTTGAACGCCTCCATGCTTCAATACATAATATATATAGCTTCAGAAACTGGCTATGGGAATTGGACAGAAGCGAGAAATTAAAACGTGTACGCGCGAAAATACTAATTAAACCCAACTCTTTTTTTTTTGAAAGCTTTGCAGTGACTACTAAGAATTTATATAGATTTGTTTATTACAACATTCCTATTTATTACATCAATTTCTCATATTATGAACTTAAGAATTTCGAATTCTGTGAATCTCCTGATACATTTTATTTTTCTCACAGTACCGGTCCAAAAGAGTTGCATCTTCAGTTGCGTAGCGTGCCACAATCTAAGTAGGCAGCTTTGAATTGCGAAATATAATTACATTCTCTGTCTCCATAAACCCAACTTCTAATTTTAAAATTGCAAACAAAATATTTTAATAGGATGTTTTCTTTTAGGATTTTCAATGTTAGTTTTTTTTTTTCCAACTATATATATATCACGTTATATTGAAACTGGAAAAGGTCCAATTAAATTGACACGGTGCGTAATTCAAACACATCTAAACACAACACGACACATTTTCAATACATAATTAATGTATCTAACAAATTAAAAAGGCCTAATTTTAAGAACTAGTCTTTGATCTAGTGGCAAAGACATAGTTTCTATGTGGGAGGTCATGAATTTGAAATTCAAGTAGAGGAAATTCTTTAATAATAACAAGAGTATTAAATAGTTGGTAGCTTGAGCTCCAACTTTATTAAACAAAAAACAAAAAAGCCCAATTTTAAGCTATATTTGAGGACAATTTATTTAATTTCTAATTTTCAAATAGCAATTTATGAAGTACTTTTTGAGAAAAAAAAATTAACCTTTCAAACTTTATGTGCTTCCTATAAAGAATCTTAGTCAGCTTTCCTACTCATTGATATGGAACCGAATCCTATGCCTCCTAGGGGGTAGGATTTTCCTGCCCTTGAGTCACTGACATATGGACCTACAGCAAAATTAAAACTAATTTTTGAATATTTAAACCCGTCTGGATCCATGTGTCAATCGCACTGGGGGTAGAAAAATCCTGCCCCCCCAGAGGGCAGGTGATCTCTTTCCCATTGATATATCTAAGGATGGTTCTTAGAAATTACAGAATATTTCAATGAACTTGGATTTTCCATGGTCACCAATTGATCCTCCCGTTCTGTCCTCCATTGAGCATTGTCCCTTAGAGCATCTGTATATCTCTGAAATTCTCATAATTTCTAAATAATTGTTAACATAATTTTAGAAATTTCAAATTCTCTGAATTTCTAGATCTGTACATCTCTGAAATTAAAATTAGAGTTTCTTAATTGCCACATTAGCATTTAATTAAAACAATATTAAAAATTGAGCGAATAAGAATTGATTATTTTGCCATGTCAGAGTTTTGAAACAGTTTCGTATTTAAAAACTATTAAACAAAATTGCTAAATAAGAAATCTATCTACATCCCTGAAACTGGTTTAGAAACTGTCAAGTCAGTTTTGAAACTCTAAGAGTTTCAGGGATGCAGATACTCTTAGGGTAAATTTGATTGCAATATTAAAATAGTAAGAATAGTAAAATTGACGTTTATTTTATTAAAATGTTTTTTTTTTTTTTACTTTTTGTGATAATAATTTTTTCTAATAAGACAAACAAGTTTAATTTTCTATTCTAGCTATTTTAATTCAATCAAAGACTGAATAGCTTGTTCCGAATAGCTTGTTCTTAAGAATAGTCTATTCTCATTGCAACCAAACATACGCTTAATATTTTTAAGTTGAACATAATAATCAGAAATTACAACTCTGCCTCTTTGCGAGCCTGACTAGGGCTGCACAAAAAGTTCGTAATTAATTCGATTTGAAATCAGTTCGTTATGAAACAAATCAAATCAGTTCAATTTAATTCGAATCTTATTCAAACTCAAAGTCAAACTGGTATAGTTCGTTCAAAATTGGTTCAACTAATGGCTTCAACCATCAATCTTTAATAATGCAAGAATCAAACTAATATCAGAGCTCAAAATTATTAATATAATGGTAACTTATAATAGAAAAATATTTTAGCAGTGTAACAAATTAACAATGGAATAAAATCCATTTTACTAGGTCCATGCTGTGATTTTAATCAATCCAGCAGCGTAAAAGGTAAAAAAATTTTGTACTGACTTATAATCTATCAAAGTGAATTCGTGAAAGGTAAAAGGTAAAAAGAAACCGCGTGAATTTTGTTCCGCATGAAGAAAACTAATGGGTCAACTACCGATAGTTGTCAAAAAATTTCTAGTTCGTGATTCGATTGACTTCAATTCGAATTGGAAAAAGTTTGTAATTAATTCGATTCGAAATTAGTTTGTTCTAAAACAAATCAAACTAGTTTGGTTCGAATCATATTCAAACTCAAACAAGATAAGTTTGATTTGGTTCGATTCATTTGCAACCCTAGGCCTGACTGAGGGAGGTATATATATACTCTACTTTTTTTTAGCTAAGTTAAAAATAGTGTTGGTTTATTAGCGAGCGATCTGAGCTGTTTCAGTGTTACTTCTAGAGTTTCGACTTAATTTGGATCAAGTTTGAAAATTGGTTATTTGTCCATCACGTGAATATATATATATATATATATATATATATATATATATATATATATATATATATATATATATGAGTGTCTTCTATGGACATAAGGACCTATTTGTAAAATGAACATATTTTTATTTTCAAAGTTCAAACAGTTGATCCGAACCGTTCATCTTGTTCTCCATATTAATATGTGCTTGGAGACCAAATTTTACATTTTTCTGAATTTTTTTACTATTTATTAAGATGGGTACAAAAAATATCAAATTCAGACCATTGAATTTTGTACCCATCTTAATAAATAGTAAAAAAATTCAGAAAAATATAAAATTTGGTCTCCAAGCACATATTAATATGGAGAACAAGATGAACGATTCGGATCGACTGTTTGAACTTTGAAAATAAAAATATGTTCATTTTACTTATGTCATAGAAGTCGGTGCCTATATATATATATATATATAGAGAGAGAGAGAGAGAGAGAGAGACATAGGCTATTGTGCTTTGGGAAGTAAAGCGGGTGTTTTACTTCCCGCTCAAATCTCCATTTTCAAAGTTCAAATAGTCGATCCGAACCGTTAGATGTGATCTCCATATTGAAATGTGCTTGGAGACCAAATTTTACATTTTTTGGAATTTGTTTACTATTTATTAAGCCACTTTGAAAATCGCTGATCAAACGGTGGCTCAATATGAACAGTGAAACCGTTGGATCAGCGATTTTCAAAGTGGCTTAAAAAATAGTAAAGAAATTCCAAAAAATATAAAATTTGGTCTCCAAGCACATTTTAATATGAAGATCACATCTGACGGTTCGGGTCGACTATTTGGAATTTGAAAATAGAGATTTGAGCGGGAAGTAAAACACCCGCTTTACTTCCCAAAGCACAATAGCCTAACTATATATATATATATATATATATATATATGAGTAGAACTAGGGTGCTCCTAAGTTCACTCAACCTCTTGTGAACTTGACTCTAAAATATATCGAATCGACTCTAAACGATGAATCCAAACCGTTAAAATCTTTCTACCTAATGATTGATGCGTCTACATGTGAAAATTTTAAGGTTTCAAATTAATTTAATATAGAGTCAAGTGGTCAAAGAAGTCCAAAAAATGAATGCATTAAAATTAATTTATAAAGTTTAAACTTTTGACCACTTGACTTTATATTAAATTAATTCGAAATTTTAAAAGTTTCACATGTAGACGCATCACTCAATAGGTAGAAGTGTTTCAACGGTTTGGATTCATCGTTTAAAGTCGATTCAATATATTTTAGAGTCAAGTTCACAAAAGGTTTGGTGAACTTAGAAGCACCCTAGTTCTACTATATATATATATATATATATAATTCCCAACAATAATATATAGGCCATGAATTCATTAACTAAACAAGGATTAATATATCATGAAGTTGTCATCAACTAGAACTTAATTTGTGTGGTTATCTATGATATTATAGCTCCTTGATCTCCTCTACAAATTTTACAACAAACAACAATCACCAAGCTCAAACAAATTGGAATAAACTAGAAATGAATACTAATCATAATCACAAGATGAAGTAGATAATTATAAAATAGTCATTGTAGTACTACTAATAGTAATAATGGTAACTCTAATAATAATAATACTACTAATATTAATAACATACTAACTACATCTTGCCTACACTATTGACCGTAGATGTCAAACTCCTAATTAAGTTCTACGTTTTAGACTCCAAATCTCTAGTCATATGACCTAAAGCCTATAATACTACCTCTAAACACGTCTAAAACACTATCTCCTAAGTCATGGTTCTGATACGTGAATCGCTAACTTTCACGCACTCATATTTGAAGCCAACTCCTTGGATATATTCTAATCCTTCAAGTCTCTTTTCATTGCTTCCTTCCAGATCAATCTTGGTCAACCTCTACTTCTCCTTGTGTTTTCGATACGATATATGATTCCAGTACCCACCCTCTGAAGGTCTTCATTGGAGATGCCCAAACCATCTCAAGCGGTGTTGAACATGCTTCTCGTCAATCGGTGCCGCTCCAAGTCTGTCACGTATATTATCATTTCTAATTCGGTCGTGTCTTGTATGTCCACAGATCCACCGCAATATACGTATCTTTGTTACGCTTATCTTCTGGACATGTTGTATTTTAGTAGTCTAACATTCTGCACTGTACAACATCACAGGTCTAATCGCCGTCCTGTAGAACTTGCTTTTGAGGGTTTTTTGGAACTTTTCTGTCTAATTTTGAGAAAAAAAAATTGACCATGCATGTTCATCGATCCATCAAGTCAATTGAAATTTAACCTAGCTTGTTCATTGGATTCTGATATGGGCAACATTAATAAAAAAAAAAATTCAAATTTAAAAAAATGTACCTCATTAATATTGAGGCATTGATATTTTAATTTATAAACTTAGAAGATTATTTTGGTACTTTTAATTGTATTTCACAATTTTATATAAATATGAACACAATATATTTATATACGTAATTAAGCTTACGATTAATCAAAATACATATATATGTGGTAGTTTTTTTAAGTAATTAGTGGACAAATAACAGATCAAACATATATATCAAAAAAAATATTTATGTGTCAATGATCATATCCTTAAAATTACACATATAACTATACAAAAAATAGACAAAAACATTGTAAAAGAATATACATATATAATTAATTAAATGTATTATAGTTGGACTTTACAATATATAGTGAGGATAAAAGTGTTGAACTACGTTAGCATCCTTGCAGATAGTCTCGTCGTTGATAATGATATTGTCGGAAATAATAATTGCAATCAGTTTACTCTCAATAATAGTTATTTCTCCTCACAGATATTCACCAAATATCAGAATGCACAATTTCTAACGGAGAAAGGATAGTAGATAGAGAAGAAGAAAAAGACAATTTATGAGATTTTGCTATAAAGTAAAAATGAAATGGAGACATTTTATTAGAACTACATGGTAAATTTTGCGAATTTAATTATTAAATGCAAAGTGGTGGATGTAGATGGGTGTTCTAGTCTCTCATGCCATAAGTCTGCCAATACACGAATTCCAATGAAAACCTTAGGAGAAGAAGAATACTTCAAAGGGATCAAGAATACCCCATTAGTGCATTTCGCTTGAATAAGGATAGTCTTCGTGCGGAGGTCCTTGAAAACGCAAAATATACTTGTATAGCGTGTGAACGAATGACCATATATAGCGTGTGAACGAATGACCATATATAGCATATCTGAGTCAGGCATGCATGCAACAGATACTTAGCATGTGAACGAATTATAATCGTACCTTAACCTAAGTCATATGTCTGTTTAGGTTTTGACCCAACTCGGTTGAATTATATATGTGATAATTAAGTGCTGCACTATTCATAAAATATGTCTTTTCATTAGTGATATTCACAACGAAAATTTGATTTGATCATCTAAGATCCAAAATATTACGACAAAAATATAAAAATTTAGCTTTAGTCAAAAGTCTGATATTAGTTACAAAATCTCGACGTAATTAATTAATGACTTTTCTTATATATCTTCCTACGTACAAATACCAAGCTACTATTAATGTTGTGTATGCGTGCATGACTAATGTACGTGTACGTATTGTGTACACTTAATTTTGGTTGATGAAAAATTAAAAAACATCAACTACCGCAGTGGTTTGCACAATCTTTTTGTTTTTAAAAATTAAAAAAAAAAATCATTTCTCAGAAAATAAATTAATGATTTTTTTCAAAAGTAATTAGGATTGAATCAATAGTTCCGTTATTCTCATCTAAATTGAATTAGTATTTCGGTCTTTGTAGCATCTTTACATGATCTGCAACACATATAATTCAAAAGAAAAACAATTGAATCATTTTTTTTTTCTTTTGAAAGAAGTGATTGAAACCCTGATTTTCATTTAATAAGAAATCAAACAAAGCATTCAGTTTAGTTACCACCAATCTGATACCACACATGCAGTTACAATTACAAAATGGAAAGATACCTCCATAGGTATTACAGTCAAATACCTAAACATATCCAACAAAGTAACCAACAGGAAATATTCATAAAAGTCCCTGCAACTATCGAAAATAACAAAAAATAGCTTTTTCAATCTTCCATTTGCTCATCATCTGTCACTATCTACAAGGGCGGATCCAGCATGGTCCGGGGGGGCGACTTTGCCCCCCCCCCCAAAAATTTTTTTGCCCCTCTCTGAATGTTTAATTCGTAATTCGGATTAAATTTATAGTTAAAATGAAAATAAATATCTTGAAATATGATTGATAATTATAATTATAAGTCATAATATCATAAATTACAAGTCAAGAGCATTATAAAGTATAAGTTAAAACATTATTTTTTATCAAATACCTAACTGGTTAATGGATTGTAGGTCATGTACCTCAAAAAGCAAACCATGTACCATTTCCGAGCTCATTCATATGGATTGTAGTCCCATTGTAATAGTAGGCAAACCTCCTCATGTACATCAAAAGACAGCATACAAATTAAATGAACCAAAGCGTCATGCGACATATTGTTACACTAAAATTTAGCTATTGAGAAAATTTGGGCCACTAAACTCCGAACACTAAAATTTAGCTATTAAGAAAATTTGAACTCCTAAACTCCGTACACTTCGCACCTGTTCACTTTTAAAAATAATTGAATCATTGATTCGATCCATTCAGAATTTCAATAAAAAGCTCTTTCCCTACTTCTCTTCTTCAAGAGAGACCAAATAATTAATTCAATTCATGATGACGACAAATATACATGACCAAAATCTCATAGAGAACTGAACAAGGATAGACCGTATGGAGGATTCGGTATATATTATTTTAAAGAAAAATAATCATCAATTTATTTTAGATTGATTTTATATTTTATTTTATTTTAAAAAAAATTGGGGTATGTCCGCCGCGATTCGCATCCTCCCAGAAATCTTTTATAATTAGTGAATCAAGATCGTTTTTTTTTAACTTTGCACAAATCTCAAAGCCCAATAATACTGGCCCTGGCAGCTGAGAGTTAATCTCAAACCGTATATAAGGGACATCTTGAGAGACGAATCCATGTCCGCCGCCGTGGAGAAATGGATCAGTCTAGATCACTAATTCTCTGCAATTCGAATTCAGTGTCGAATTTGTTTGAAAACGCATCTTGAAACAGCTATTTTTTTCTTGCACGCATCTCGAAGCAATTCTACAGCTAGATTCGGATGGCAAGGATTTCAAAATTATTGTTTATTGATCTCGAATTTCAGCAGATTTGGATCTGATATGATGACATCATGGAATCAGATTTGGCATTTATTTTAGACCTATAATTTTGTCAGTGAACTTTTGTAATGCAACTTTTTTTTTATACTTTTCGACTGTAATTTTTAAACTTTCAAGGAGAAATTTAGATTTTAGTTTTGAAATATGATAACTGCCCCATAATCAATCTTCGCTCAAATTTCTGAACTCTAATTACCTTTGAGCTGGATCATCTTCTAGAAAATTGCTAGTGCATTTACAGCTAGCGCTAGTGCGTGCAATTTTTAAACCTACTTGTTGAAGTCTTTAAACCTAGCATATGAAGCCTTTAAAACTAGCATATCAAGTTTTCATATATAGCAAATCAAAAAAAAAAAAAAAAAAAAAACATAGACATAAATATAACTCAAAAATATTTCATCATAAATCTCATGTGAAAAAAAAAATCAAGTATATAAAAGATATCATCATATGCTATATACCAGATTGATCAGAAGAAAAATAAAAAGTACATGCAAGATTTTAAAATGTTTAAAATGCAGTCTTTACACATAGCATATGAAGTCTGCAAACCTACGCAATCAAGTGTTTGAACTTAACATATGAAGCCTTAAAACCTAGAATATCAAGTTTTTATAAATAGTTTATCAAGAAAAAAACTAGTGACACATATACAACTCAAAAATACTTCATCATGAATATAATTTGAAGAAAAAACTGAGTAGAAAATGTTCGTAGTTTTAGATTCAAAACATTCTCACAGATGGTCAGGAAAATGGACAATAATGATCGGAGGAAAAAAAAAAAAAGGAATGGATAGAAAAATCTTTTCGTTTTTATCTAGAAAGCAAATTGGAAGAAAAAATAATTAGCAATTGAACTAATTGGAGAACGTACTCGGAATAGATGTTTGAGGGCATAGCATTTTCTCATTAGTTTTTTTTTATATTTTTTAAAGACCAAATTATTTTTTAATGACTAGATTGTTAAAGATAAATATTGAGGAAGTAAGTTTGTCCTCCTCTTTAAAGTTTAAGGATATTAAATAATGTCTTTTGAAATAAATTATTTTAGTTTTTTTTTTCTTGAAATTAGAGAGCAAATAATAGTTCGAGAACTAAGCTACTTATGTATGACTTATAAAAATTATTAGATTAAATATTAGAGTGGGGATATGTTATTATGCATAGTGTGGATTGGTTCGTACTACATATCAATATTTTAATTTTCTAAATTTGAACGTTTGATCTGAATCTTTCAACATAATCTCCATATGAATATGTACTTGTAAATTAATTTATACATTTTTAAAAAACTTTTTACTATATTTTTTTAGATTAATAGAAAATCATTATTTTGAAATGAGTACCTATTCATATAAAGAGAATTTCAAACACATCAGATCAATTGTAATAAATTTTAAATAAAATTTTTAATCCATAACACGTGCCAATGTGAGCTGCCGTGCATATTATCATAGACTCACTCTGAAATATTCAACTTGCTATTTTAAATACAGAATGGATATATATTAATAAAAAAATTAAGGTCTTAACTGCAAGTATAAAATACGAATAAATTTAATTCTCAAGTCAACGGAATTAAATATGAAATTCTTTTCTTAATCTAAAACCTTGTGCTCTATCTGTTGAATGTTGATAGCCCCACCGGTGTTGACTTGGAAAGAACCAACTGGTATTCTTTGATTGATTTGACATTAGCCAATAGAAATAAAAAATTACCGACCAAGCCCACATGAACATCGCTAGAATGTTTGTTGGTTAAGGTGAGCCCCTTTTTTTATATTTTTTATATGAGTTTATAAGTTCACCAAACTTCTTGTGAATTTGACTCTAAAATATATTGAATCGACTTTAAACGGTTAATTCAAACTGTTGAAACCCTTCTACCTAATGAGTGATGCGTCTACATGTGAAAATTTTAAAGTTTCGAATTAATTTAATATAGAATCAAGTGGTCAAAAATTTAAGGTTTATAAATAAATTTTAATGCATTCATTTTTTGGACTCCTTTGACTACTTGACTTTATACTAAATTAATTCGAAATTTTAAAATTTTCACATATAGACACATCAATCGTTAGGTAGAAGGATTTCAACGGTTTGGATTCATTGTTGAAAGTCGATTCGATATACTTTAGAGTCAAGTTCACAAGAGCCTTGGTGAACTTAGGAGCACCCTAGTTCTACTCTTTTTATATAATATTATTTTTTATTTCCTTAAATATTTTTTCATAATGCAAATACTCTTAAAAATAAATTTTGTACTAAAAAAATTAAAAATTAAAAATATATTGAGCAATTTAATGGACAACTAGACATATAATCAAAATTTGAACTATTTGTATTTTGATCGCAACACAAATGTTTATGAGTGAGTCTATGGTGGTACTATGCATACCATGGGTTGATCTATAATATGTGTCAATATTTTTGCTTTCTAAATCTTAATGGTCAATTCGAATCGTCTAACATGATCTCCATATGAATATCTACTTGCAGACCAAATTTTATATTTTTTTAGAACTTTTACTATTTTTTAAGATATGTAGAAAATCACTTAATCTGAAAATTTTGGACTATCCAAAAACAGTAATTTTCTGCTTTATCTTAAAAAAATAGTAAATTTTTAAAAGTATATAAAATTTGGTCTGCAATTATATATTTATATGAAAATTATTTTGAGTAGCTCGAATCAACTGTTAGAATTTTGAAAATAAAAATATTGATTCATATTAGAGACTAACTTGTATTATGCATAGTATCGTAGACTCGCTCAATGTTTATACAACAAACTAACACTTCTATATATAGCCAGGTTCATAATTGCGTGTGGACTCGGTATATGAGGAGATTTCAGAAGATTTGGATCTGAATTAATTTATAAGATATGAATCTAGTTGGAAGATTCTTAGTACAAAGAAGCACATGCAAAATATGACCCGTAAATAAATTTCTTGTCAGAAGACCATTCCTTTCTCTTGACGTCGTATTTGAGACAATTAATGTACCGACCGGATAGGTGCTAACATTAAAAAGGAAAATTTTTCATTGGTGAAAAAAGATCTGACATAGTTGTGAAATCTCCTAAGAGATTTGTTCTTTGACGAATTGATCTCAATTCTTGTTCGTTAGTATCAGCAAGATCCAAGATCCAAAGAATAAGATCTCACATTACGACATCATACCAAATTTGAAATTTCCCATTGGTGAAACAAGATCTCACAAGAATCGACTTTACGTTTACCAAGGAAATTTTCTTTGACCAGCTCATCTAAATCCTCAAATCCATCTAGGAGTGCAAACGGATCTGATCGTATACGGATCGAATAGTTGTGGTAAATCCAACAGATTAGGTACGGATCGGATAGTTGTGATAAAATCATATTTGTATCCACTTTTATTTTTCGAATACAGATACAAATTGAATATTAGACTAATACGGATATAAATTAAATATTAAACGAATACGAATAAGGATATATGTTTTTTATAATAGTGAATAACATAATTTTTTTCATAATGTATATCAGATATCCATATCTAATTTTCTGATACAAATTCAAACACCGTCGGATAAATCCTCAAATCGATATAGGGGCGCAGACAGATTGGATATGAATCAGATAGTGAAAATCAGTTCAAAAATTATGCTTTTTCCAATCCATTTCCCAATCCAATAGGTTGCCGAACAGGACCTTAGGTGTTCATCTTATGTACTTCAAAAAATCATATAATAGTGTCAAGAAGATCAAAGTAAGATTTTATGTACGTGTAAAATCAAGCAGATTGATCAAAGAAGATTTTGGATTTGACATAAACATTAACCCAAACATAGTTTTCTAACTCGATATTGATATATAGTATACTTTGAACAGCTAGGTAATTCATTAGAACTAACTAGTCAAGTATATGATCTTATTTGGAAGATTTTGATGACCATGTCAAGATTCAAAAATTATAAAAAAAATTTAGCAATATATATGGTTTTGCTGTTCTTGTCACTAATATTCTCCTAGATATGATACGGATCCAACCACTATGTGTGTGTGTGTGTGTGTGTGTGACATTAAGTAGAATTTGACCATGGCAACATTATTTCAAATTTATCTGTTGAATGTTTATATGTATTGAGATTCGCACATTAAAAAATCCAACAGTTAAATTTAGAATAACAGGGTATGTTATCCCATTTGATAACAGCAGAGTCAGATCTCTGAGAAAGTGATCAATGAACATTTAGTTTTTTTTTTTTTGTGGCCGTTGCTCTGAGAAGATTTTTTGATTTGACATAAACATAAACTCAAACTTAGTTTTCTAATTAGTCAATTATATGATCTTATTTGGAAGATTTGCATGACCATGTCAAGATTCAAAAATTATAATTTCCTTTCAAGCAATATATATGATTTTGTTGTTCTTGTCACCAATATTCTCCAAGATATGATACGGATCCAACCACTATATATATGACATTAATTAGATTTTGACCATGGCAAATTTAATTAAAACTATAATTGACAGAAAAGTTGAGCAATGAACATTTAAGTTTTTTTGTGACCGTTACTCTCTAAGAAGATTTTGGATTTTTGACATAAATATAAATCCCCAACTTAGTTTTCTAATTAATCAAGTATATGATCTTTGGAAGATTTGCATAACCCAGTCAAGATTCAAAAACTATAATTTTTTTTGTCTAGCAATATATATGATTTTGCTGTTCTTATCACCAATATTCTTGTAACCAATATCCTCTCAAGTACCTGACCATTTGAGGTTAAATCTGAATCGTTCATCACCAATTGACTTGAATTTAAAGTTTTTCTTTCTTATAATATATCTCGTAAATTCTGATCAATCATGAAATTGATGATAATGCATCAAATACATGCGCCATTTTGAGGGAAACAAATCTGTTGTGATTCTTAGGAATCGCAGGATTCTGTTTTCCTATATCTAATTTTTAATTTTTTGGAATGCACAAATCTCTAAGAAAATTGATTTTTATGCACGAATCACAAAAACATTTAAAGGTTGGATATGGAAAAGTACGCTCCTGCGATCTCTTCAAGAATCGTAGCAGAATTAATTTCTATTTTGAATTATACCTAGTTAGAAAGCGTAGAATGATGAATGAAGAGTAGGATAGTCAGAAATTTTTATCAAAACTAGACAAAATATTTTACTGATACAATTAGCGGGTCCTAGACTATTGTGAATTAATTAATTTAAATTGTAAGTTATCTAAAAATAAATAAATTTATTATAAAAAATAAATAATATTCTGATTATACATAAACTAATACTTAATTTTTAAAATTCAATATAACTTCGTCACTACGAATAAGTCTGTCAATAATAATAATGTAAAACACCGAGATATATAACTCAGAACTTATCATAAATATTCTGAACTGATTATTTTTCTCTTTCTCACTGAAATTTGGTTGTACTTTGTTTGTTGTTTCTTTGTTTCGTTTTTGTTAACAAAATCGCTTTGTACCGGATCCTTTGAGGTAATGTACTATTTGAGTTTCTATTCGAACCGTCTGATCAAAATTCATATCAATTTGATTCAAACTTGTAATTCACAAATCCATTTAAAATTTATAATAGTATATATAACGAATGGACAGTATATAAACTAAAAAAATTAAGGTATATACGATATGAATTTCTTGGACCGATAGGGTCTACCATTAGGGTGGTAACAAGTTGGTTAGTCATGAGCTAGGTTTGGTTCGTCATGAGCTGGGTTCAGCTTAAAATTGTCACAAGTGAGCAGATTTTAGGAATTCGAACTAAAATTTCAATTTGAAATTATCACAAGCTGGATCGAGTTAGCTCGCGAGTTGACAAGCTGTCTAGCTAGGTCTGGCTGGATCATGTTTTAAGAAGAAAATATTATACAAACTTTTTGGACCAAGTTATTGAGCTGAACTGTACACATTCATACAAATTCACAAAAGTGATGTCTAGCCGAGCTAGCTGGCGAGCAAGTTAGATCCCAGTTTGAATTCGTTAATTCTTAACCGAACTAGTGGCAATCTGACTCGTTAACAGCTCGATCCAATAACAAATGAGTCAAATTCAAATCGCGATCGACCCAAGAGCTTCGAGTTATTTTCACGACCCCTTATCTACCATGCTTCTTAAAAATAATTCCCGTACCGTTGGATGTACCTGAAAGATTCAGGTTGGTTTTGTACAAAGCCATATTTTAATTTTTCTTACAACCGCAAAAATTTTGACCTGAAAAATATTAATCCGAGTTATTTGTCACAGTCTTTCTAATAAATTCAAATTATATAGTATTCCATCTACTTTCAAAGAAGTATAAAAAAAATTAATATTTCATTACAAAAAATAAATAAATCATATTATAATATGAAAACCAGAAATTCTATTTTCGGTAAATAATTTCCCGGAAATAGCATTCTCAACTCCGGAAAATTATTTTGCGGATCCAGGCTCTGGATCTGTGAAATAATTTTCCGAATTGAACAGATTTCAAAATGTGTGCAAATGGGGTGTAGATTTATAATTTTTGTACTTTTTGGATATTAAAAGAAATTTCGGATTTAATACACTAAAGCACATGAAGTTAATGAATTTCGCCATTTTTCTTCAGAACCACAAGGCAAATCGTAATGTAATTATAATTTGCTATTTCATAAATATTTAGTACATTTTTCTTTCCTGATCTTCTCCGTTCTGATAGCTTATTCGCAATTTGAATAAATTAATGTCACTTGAGCTAGAAAGCGATGCGCGTTCGATGGACATCGGATTCAAATTAGTCTGATACTAACTCGGAACCATCCAATTTGTTTCATGATTCGTGCGTTTTTTATTTGCACAAATATTAAAGTAGCAAGTATGAATCATGAAACGAATCAGACAGTTTTGAACGGATATTATACCGATTTTGATCCGAGACCCATTGGACATGCCCCACTTCTGAACTGAACAGTGGGCCCCTCAAATAGGGGTGCAAATTAACGGTTGGATACGAACTGGATATTGGTCAAACCATATCCTTATCTGTTATAATTTTTTGAATACGGAGGCGAATATGGATGGTCTCGGATACAGATATGGATCGAATATCTGAATACGAATATGAATATAATTTGGATAATTAAAAATAAATTACTAATATATATTATAGTGAAGAATAACATCTAAATATAATTTTTTTTCATTCATAAATTAGATCTAATATTTTCCATAATAAGTTTTTCGGTTACAAAATATATATCATATAATCAAAATATTAGTCACTAATAATTTCATTTGTTACATTGTTCATCAGAATATATATATATGTATATGTAATTTATTAAACAGTTGGTATGCATATGCAAGTTAATAAATCAAATTTAAAAATATAAAGTACATTTGTTGTGGTTTAGGGGTGTAAACAATCAAATACAGATAGTTAAAAATATTACCGTATTTTTATCTATTATAATTTTTTAGATACTGATACATATAAACATAATTTTAAATACAAATATGATCGAATAATTTAAGTAATTTTTCTAATTCAGATCCGAACAAAATCAGATAACATCCGATCAGTTTAAACCCCTACCTCAAGTCCAGAATTATCTTCGCGTCAAACCAACTTTTTGAATTCACTAGAGATTATCCGACAGGTGGGCCAGGGAAGTTGGAAGGAGTTCAAACATGTGGACCCCGCAGCTCGGAAATGGAGAAGAAATCAATGGGAGGAACAGGAAAGGATTGCAGTTGGTTTGAACAGATTGTTCATTTCGTTGAGATCCGAATCTGATTAAATCCGAGACGAATGAATTTCTCTGCAATCCGGATTCAGCCGTTGAACTGTTCCGAGATGTGTGTGGAAAAACTAATTGTTCCAAGATGCGTGCACAAAAAAAATTAAACAGCTGAAATCTCGGATTTCAGAAATTTGAGAAAATTTCGGATTGCAACAGATTTAAATTCTTCGTTGGAAGAGAAGAGATGGGATCTTCATTCTAACTGTAATTAGTTTTGTTTTAATTAATTGTAATTTGGCCATTAATTATGTTAGTCAATTTAGACTTTATAATTTTAATGTTTGTATTTGCAGAGGATGTTGAGAATTTGAACAATATTCATTTCCTTCCAATTTCGTATATATTTTTTTAATTCATCTAAATTTCTTAAAATTAGTTCAATATGAAATTGCTTTTATTTCGTGACACTATCTGAGTAAGTTATTCATGGGGTTTAAAAAAGTTAGATTTAAAAATCAAATCAAATAAAAACTGTCTAATATTGCACAAATTGAATAACCACTAGAAGAGAATTCCTCTGAAAAAAGGGAAGTGAATGCATATGGCTTCTCATTTGTATGTTGCGACATTTTTTTTAAATAATTATTTTAAGAGGAGAGTTGAAATGCACCATCTTTTTTGTATTTCAATATGTTCCACATTTTTTATTTCTATTTTTAAAATCCGAACAGTCAATCCGAACCGCTCAACATGATATTCATAATAAAATATGCTTGGAGACCAAATTTTATATTTTTTTTACTATTTTTTTTTACATAAGTACAAAATCACTTTATCGGATGGTCCAAAGCTCCTTAAAACAGTGAATTTGTACCTATATAAAAAATAGTAAACATATAAAATTTGGTCTTCAACCATATTTTATTATGAAAATCATGTTGAGTGGTTCGGATCGACTGTTCAAACTTTGAAAATGGAGATAAATGATATAGAGCATCTTGGAGCACAAAAATAATAATGCATTTGAATCCTATTCTTATTTCAAATGTCTGCTAACAAATTAATTAATAAAAAATATTTATAATACGTCAAATGACGTTCAATTCTAGATCTACTCCTTTACTTTTTTAATTCCTCTAAACCATCATATTCTTCTATTCTTACATATCTACATTCTTATTTTCACTATTCTCCTAATCGTCATATTCCATTCTCCTATCTCTTTCTACGACTGAATATGTTCTAATCCGACAGTCGCCGTGCTATGATCGAGATAGTGATAGAGACTCTACGCTCCAAACCTCCAACTACTATATAATGTGTTGTAAAAAACGGGAAAAACGAAGGATTAAACGGCCGTTTAATCGGAAACGACGGCCAAACCGTTCTGAATACGCTTAACGGATGCCTGTTGGTGAGAAAAAACGATTAATCGGCCGTTTTTCCTATTAATCGACCGTTTTCCGTTTAATCGGCCGTTCATTCCCATTTATTCCCGTTTATTCCCGTTTTTTTTGTTTATTCCAGTGAAATTTTTTTTTCAAATTGTTTTTTTTTTTCCTATAATAGTGTGTGATAATAAGATTTATAAATCATGTATTGTAGTTTTATTTATGCTTGGATATTTATCTAATATTTATTATATATGTTTTTTTTTGTTCTTACTTACTTTGAAATTGATTAATTTTTCTATTATTTATATACCATATATATATATATATTTTTTACTTACTGATATAATTTTTTCAATTAGTACGACATGTTTATTTATGAAATTATGTTATTATCATAAATTAAATTTAGTGATTTTATGTTGGAATGTTTTATTTCATTCAAATAATATGTTATTAGTATTTGAAAAAACTTAATTCTCAAATTTATTTTTCATTAAATAAATGTGTTACTTACACATGCAAAATGCTTACGTGTTATGAAGAAATAAGCATAGTGTCATATTATAATAATAAAACTAACTTAAATTAAGTTTATTTGATAAGTTTAATGAGTTAAATAAATAATTTTTAATAAATTATGATATATATACATAAATTTAATAAAAACGTTAAATTGTCCGCATAATTCTGATTAATCGGCCGCATACCGATTAATTGCTTGACGGTACCCCGTCTGTCCAACGACCGCATACCGTTATTTACAACACTGCTATATATATTAGAATATTTTTGAGTTGAAATAATCTTGAGTGCATCCGTTGATCAAGAATCGAGAAAATTGTCAATCATGAAACAGCATAAAATAATCTCTACAAATCTATTGATTTGACATGAAACTAGCTGGTCATGCAATTGTATACAGTATATATACTACGGGCTTGACTTTGAATGTGAAATTATTTTTTCTTTGAATATAAAAAATGAGGAGGATTCAAATTTATCGTGATTTTGTACTACAATATTTTCCACATTCTTTATTTTTATTTTTAAAGTCCAAACAATCGATCCGAACTACTCAACGTGATATTCATAATAAATTATTCTTGGAGGCCAAATTTTATATTTTTTAGAATTTTTTTACTATTTTTTTAGATAAGTATAATATCATTTTTTCTGATGATCCATAATCTCTTTAAAACAGTGATTTTGTACCTATCTAAAAAAATAGTAAATTTTTGTAAAAAAAATATAAAATTTGATCTCGAAGCATATTTTATTATGAAGATAATATTAAACGGTTCGGATCGACTATTCAGATTTTAAAAATAGAGATAAAAAAAAATATAAAGCATATTAGAGCACAAAATTACGGTGAATTTGAAGGATTCGACTTTGTTGTTTTTATTTAATAAAAGCAGGGTCCTGCTATTACCATCTCAACCATTCAAAAAATTTCATTCAGATATTTCAATAAAGAAACTTTTTCATACACAAATTTCAACGAATTTAAATAGTTGAGATGGTAAAAGCATGATTCTGTTTTTGTTAAATAAAAGCAGCGGAGTCGGATCCGAATTTGAAACCTCCTAACAAATTATGAACCGGAAGAAATCTATAATAGTGCCGTACCTGTAAAGATACTGTCAAATCTTAAATATATATGTACGTATGATCTCATGGCAGTGTGGTCAAAGAAGATACTATGATTTGACATTTACATAAAATCCAAACTAAGTTCTGAACTTCTGATATTCCCACAAAGCACATGTGGAAGTTACAAGATAGCTATAGGCAAGTATAAAATCTTATTTTGAAGATTTGCATGGCCCTGTCAGTCAACATTCAGAAATAAAAAAAAAATCTCTTTCCTCACAGTATACATTTATATATTTTTAATTTTTTTTTAAATAAGTAGAAAATTTCTACTTTTGAATGGTCTAGAATTTTTTTTATTTCAGTGATGTTTAAATGAGAGTGTTTAGGAGATCCATATATGGAAGTGAATCAAACCTAAAAGAAAATATATAGGAACAAGCTTGGGTCCCATGGATTCCATAACCATCCGATCCGTTTTAAGATCCGTGCATACGTATATTAAAGAGAACATGCACGGGATTTAAAGCGCATCAGACGGTGATGAAACCCATCAGACCCAGTTTGAGTCCAATGGACATCGGACCCAAGCCGCTCCCAAAGATATATTCATAATACTATTATCATAATCTAGTTGGTTGGATCTTTACTCAAATGTCTTGTTTGCTTGTAAGGAACTTGAATTAGTTCATAAATAATAAATACAAGAAAACCTAACGTCACTTCAATATATGACTTGTTTATCTTTCAGAACATCAATATCTATGTTTGAAAATCAAATGAAATTTTTTTGTGAATATTTGATAGTCAGATAACTTGACATTCTGCTTTAATTTATTAAAAGAAATATATATCATTTTCAGTTTTATATGGTAAGAGCACATCAAATATTAGAATTGTCTCTATTTCTATCATGTCTCATAAATTACACAAGGAAAATCCAAGCCAAATTGCCATCAGAAATAAAATAAAAAAAACAAAAACAAAAAAAGGTAATGCAAGTGTAATTAGCCTCTTGTAACCTTTGGGCCTCTATTTACAGCCCAAAGCATCAACATGCCAACCTAAAACCCAGCCTGGAAGGCCTGTGAACTGTATCTTTTCTCATACAAATTCTGTTTACTTTTCATTTGATTTTTTTTATATTAGCATAATATACATTTTTAGATTTTAAACATGCAATTTTCTACATATAAGACATTTTTTAAGTCACAATATCAAAAGTTGTTTTCAGTATTATTATTCATTATTTTACAAAATATGAAAAAGAAGGTTTAGGATACATATATAATATTACTTTGAATTATTGATTCATCTAGACTATACTAAAAGCTGAGTCCGACAATTAATATTGGAATCAATCTAGTTACTATTTTTCAGTATTATTATTCATTATTTTACGAAATATGAAAAAGAAAGGTTCAGAATATATATAATATATTTTACGAAATATGAAAAAGAAGGTTCAGAATATATATAATATTACTATGAATTGATTCATCTAGACTATACTAAAAGCTGAGTCCGACAATTAATATTGGAATCAATCTAGTTATTATTTTTCACTAATGAATTTAATGTTGTTGGAGAATGGTACAACTGGTCTGAACATTGTTCAATTTGTCATTTCATTTCCATTCATATATGCAATCCTAGCTACAAACATATATGAGATTCACATCTGCTGTGATCAAAAGTTGAGAAACAGTGTTCTTAAAATCTCTGCTTTTCTAAATCTAGCTGTCCAATTTTTTTTTTGCACGTATCTCGAAACAGCTTATTTTTCTGTGCACGAATCTCAAAATAATTCAACAGTTGGATTTAGAAAAACAGAAATTTTAGAAACACTGTTCACAGTGAAAAGACACAGCAGATTCGGATCCTCTAAAATATACTACTATTACTAACAATTGAAAATGTTTCCAAAACAATTACTCGATATAAAGGGAAAAAAAAAGGTACTGCAACATGCACCTTACAATATATAAGAGCACACTCAACTATAAGAAGAAGCTATTTTTGACATAAAATATAAGAAGAATCTAATTAATTTATATCCAATATAGCATATTAAGGTAAAATGCATATACTAGACTACAAAATATATATTAATTTTGATAAATAAGCTGATCGATCGATAATGCCAATAAGTTGGAGCAGTTAAAAATGTAAATGCATTAATTCCCCCATTAATCAAAAGCTAACAAATAATTATCGGCAATATGGTTAGGGTTTGCAAATCAAATCAAATCAAATCAAATTTACCCAATTTGAGTTTAAGTTTGAATAAGATTTGAACCGAAATGGTTTGATTTGTTTTAGAACGAACTTCAATCGAACGAGTTAATTGTGAATTACGATTTTTTTTTTTACAGCCCTAGTTATACCGGTAGTTTATGCATTAGTTTTTTTCACATTGTTTTCTTTTACTTTTACTTTTCACGAATTCACACTGATAGATTATGAACCAGCATAAAGTTCTCTTACCTTTTATGCTACCGGATCGATTAAAATCACGACATGGATCTAGTTAAATGAAACTTATTACATTGTTAATTTGTTACACTGTTGAATTATTTTTCCATTATAAGTTACCATTATATTAACAATTATGAGCTCTGGTATAAATTTGGTTCCTGCATTATTAAAATTTAATGATTGAAGTCATTAGTTGCATTATTTGAGATTTAATCCTAAATAATTCGCAAATCAATTTCGAACGAGTTATATCCGTTTGAGTTTGAATAAGATTCAAACCGAACTAGTTTGCTTTGTTTCAAAACTAACTTAATTCAATCAAACAAGTTAATTGTGATTTTTTTTTTCGAATCACGATAAGTACGAATTTTTCTGGCAGTTTTAAAATATATACGATAATAAATTTTGTGGTGGAAAGCATTTGCTTAAAATGGATGAAAGTGCATCTGCCGATGTGCGTGCATCCTAAGATAAGAACATAATATTATGGGGTCGTCTATCTGTGGATCAGTGATCAGTGCATCACGTGCATGCATCCTAATTCCTAACTTCCTAAGAAAAAGAAACAACAAATTTGTCTATGTGCATGCATCCTAAGAAAAACAATGTCAAGTGGGGGCCTAGATGAGAGAATCCAGGTTAAAACCTTTGTATGAAGATATGATGGGATATGAAAGAGGATCCGGGTGAGAGGTGGTTGGAGGAGGAGGATATATGGTCGAGGTCATCGAATGATAGAAACCAATTTTAGCATGGCAACTGTGTGCAACAGGTCATACTCATACCTACCTCATCAGGATCCATGATTCATCATGATAGTGCGATTTTGCAATTGTTACTTCCTAGTACTGCTACTGCTGCATGCTGCGCTTTATTAGTCCCCTACCTAGTTTATCTCGTGACTTTTATACAACCCCTATCCTATCATCCTATCATCCTATCATCCTGCTCCTGCACCTAACCTAGACCATATGAATATATATGATCATATCAGGTAGGAAATAAATCTGCTGCGATTCTTTGGAATCACACGGGTACGTTAATTGTAGATCATGAGGAGGCGCCTCTGTGTTAATTAAATTATTAACAAATTAAATTGAGAAAAAAATGTTAACATTGCTTAATAATGTTGTGTAGATGTGTGTATAAAACTATGCTATGGTGCTTCATGGAGTAAAATAAGTTTTTACTTCATGACACTATATCTTCATTTTGAAACTTCAAATAGTCGATCCAAACTGCTTAACATGTTCTCCATATTGAAATGTACTTGGAGACCAAATTTTACATTTTTTTTTTATTTATTTTTACTATTTATTAAGCCACTTTGAAAATCGTTGATCCGATGGTCTATAAATTTTTACTGTTTTTTTATTGTTCACAGTGATTAAGCGATTTTCAAAGTAGCTTAATAAATGGTAAAAAAAATTCCAAAAAATGTAAAATTTGGTCTCCAAGCACATTTCAATATGGAGAACATGTTGATCGGTTCGGATCGGCTATTTGAATTTTCGAAATGAAGATATAGTATGGCGTACAAACGTGTTTTACTCCACGTCTCACCATAATCGGACTCTCTCTCTCTCTCTCTCTCTCTCTCTCTCTCTCTATATATATATATATAGGGATGGGCTATGGTGAGTTGCGAAGTAAAATGACGTTTTACTTCCCGCTCGTATTCAAATTTGAAAATCCAAACAACCGATCTGAACCGCTCAATATTTTCTACATATTGAAGTGTGCTTGGAGACCAAATTTTATATTTTTTGGAATTTTTTTACTATTTATTAAGCCACTTTGAAAATTGCAAATCTGGGTGAACAGTAAAAATTTCTGGACCATTGGATCAGCGATTTTCAAAGTGGCTTAATAAATAGTAAAAAAATTCCAAAAAATATAAAATTTGGTCTCCAAGCACATTTCAATATGGAGAACATGTTGAGCGGTTCAAATCGATTGTTTGGAGTTTCAAAATAAAAATATGAGCGTGAAGTAAAAATGACCTCTTACTTCGCAACTCACCATAGCCCATCCCTATATATATATATATATATATATATATATATAGTGATGCTATTATGCATTGCAAATTAAAAGGTCCCTTTTAATTCGCGCTCATATCGCGATTTTCAAAGTTCAAATAGCCAATCCGAACCGTTAGATGTGTTCTCCATATTGAAATTTGCTTGGAGACCAAATTTTATATTTTTTGAAATTTTTTTACTATTTATTAAGCCACTTTAAAAATCGCTGATCCAACGGTTTCACTGTTCATTATGAGCCACCGTTGGATCAGCGATTTTCAAAGTGGCTTAATAAATAGTAAAAAAATTCCCAAAAATATAAAATTTGGTCTCCAAGCACATTTCAATATGGAGAACACATCTAACCGTTCGGATCAACTATTTGAACTTTGAAAATTGTGATATGAGCACGAATTAAAAAGGACCTTTTAATTTGCAATGCATAATAACATCACTCTCTCTCTCTCTCTCTTTCTCTCTCTCTCTCTCTATATATATATATGAGGAGGGATCGGATTACATCCTTTTTTTTGACACATTTTGACACCTATCATTTTCGAAGTCCAAACAGTCGATCCGAACCGTTCAACATGATAATCATAGTAAAATATGCTTGGACATAAAATTTTACATTTTATTGAACTTTTTTACTATTTATTAAGATGGTTACAAAATCGTTGTTTTCGGACCATTGAAAAACAACGATTTTGTAACCATCTTAATATATAGTAAAAAAATTCAAAAAAATATAAAATTTGATCTCCAAGCATATTTTAATATGGTTATCATGTTGAACGGTTCGGATCGACTGTTTGGATTTTGAAATTGCAAAATTGACATATAAAAAAATAATGTCAAGATGTGTCAAAAAAAAAGGTGTAATTGGATCCCTCCTCTATATTGATATATAAAAAACATTGATTTTGTACCTATCTAAAAGAATAGTAAAAACATTCTAAAAAATGTAAAATTTGGTCTCCAAACTCATTTTAATATGGAGATCATGTTGAGCAGTTCGGATCGACTGTTCCGACTGTTCCGACTTTAAAATCGCAAAAACTCACTCATTATAATTTAAGTTGAAATTATAACATTATAACGTACATGCATTAGCCGGACTCTATATAGATATATCAAGATAATTCTGTGTTGACTTAAATATATGTATAATTAAGTACGGTTCTTCTATAGATGTTAGTAACTATAATGCTATGCTATAAATTAAACGAATTTAAAATTTTGGTCAATCAGACTGACCTGATCTAAATCCATGAGAGAGAGTGAGAAAATTAAGTTGATGGGTTTTGTTCAATTTTCGCCTGCCATGACTTCTTATTATATACCGGACTTACTATTATAATAATATTATTATTAACAATGTTCGATTGCATGCATATAAATTTGTTAAGAAAAACTTTTAATGAAGTCACCTCATGATTAGCCGCCTTTATTTCAAAATTTATTAGAACATGACCAATTAATTCTATCTCATCTCTCTCTAAAAATAAAAAAATGGTTTGTAAAAAAAATTAAATTTAAAATAATTAATTCATTTTTGTATTTAAAGTGCCAATTTTACCAATTGAAAAAATATATTTGTTTTTATTTGAAATTCTTTTTCCGGGTCCCACAGTGAAATTCAAAAGATAATTCCAGAAGAGTTAGGACAACTGTGAGTCTACAATCCTATTTTCATTTCATTTTTCTGAGAAGACAACTTGTTAATTACACTTTCTATTTTCATTTCATTTCTCTATTTATTTATCCTATTTTCTATTTACCGGCTTGTAAATTTATTAATTCTTACCCAAATTAAATGCGTTTTACAAAATGAAACAGTAACAAAATTTGTAGTACATTCTCCGCGCCAATTAAATTAAAGCATGCATAAGTATCTTGATCCATTACCACAAAAACATCCCCCCCCCCCTCCTCAAATGTAGTACTTCAATTAATATTCTGTACTGATCAGTACACACTTACATTTATTTGTCTATAGTTTTATTCAGATGTCATGATGTTTTTTAAGGATTTTTTTTTATTTAGAAATTATAACTTAAAAATCAAATAAACCAGCCAATGGGACGGAGAAGTTCCAAAAATAGACTCCACCGGATTCGGCATCCGGTTTGGGAATCCGGTGGAGGCTATTTTTGAAGTTTTTTTTCCAAATTGGCTGGTTTAGTTAATTTTTGGATTATGAATTCTAAATAAAAAAAAAATCTTTTTTAAGGCAGCCGGTCTTTTAAATAATGAGACCATAATTATTTGCAAATCAAGAGACGGCTTTAAGAATTATTGCTAGAAAATAATATAGCTACTAATTAATTAAGCTATAATATTTTTTCGTACTTACTAAAGAATAAAATTAAGGTTAACTAATTAATAACTACATGCGTTGACCGTTGTGGTGCATGTTGGAAAATTTATATATAAACTGATCCGCTCCATATCATGCACAACACTAATATAAGATCATGATTATAGAAGATAGTGTACTTAATTTCAAAAATTAAAAATTAAAAAAATAAAGAAGTGTAATTAACAAGTTGAGATATATATCATGATGATTTGTAATAAATTAACCTCATGATTAATTCATTGTGGGCACGAATATGCAAGTACCAAATGGGTGAAGTCAGATAATTATTTCAAATTCAAGGCATGCAATGTTCACCTAATATTAAAAGAGCTATGTACCATAAGCATATGATCTCTATGTAAAATTTCTTTTTAAAATGTTGAATACTTAATATATATACAATGATTGATGATTAGTTGCGTACTAATACAATTAGGATATCAGAAGCCTAGCTCCTAATTAAAAGCCAACTCGGTAATGTTATTAATTAATTTTGCAATTAAGAACTAATTAATGTCATAATTCTTCTCAACATTACAACATTTTGTAATTTTTATTGCAAACTTTATAATTTTTTCATACATTAAATTTGATTGAAGAAAACTAATTAAAAAACAAAAACATGCGGTCATGACCACAATATATCTCCAATTGCTTATTCAATAATGTTGTTGTCCTTCTCCTTGTCATAGTTGTTTAACTGCTTGCCACATGCATGAGATCATATAATTGTACTCCCTTTCCCTTAATTAGACCCTTCATTGATTTTCAATATTTTTTTATACCTAATTAATTGTTTACTAAAATTTGGTCCAACACATGACAAAAATAATTAATGAAGATTAATTGAACTGCAGATTAATTTTGTCCCTAATTTCTATATATATATATATAGTAAATCTAGGGTGTGACGTGCTCACTAAGAGGGTTTCGTGAGCATAACTCCAAAAATATATCGGATCGACTTCAAATGATGAATCCAAACAGTTGAAATCCATGTACTTCGTGAGTGATGCATGTACATGCAAAATTTTGAAAGTTTCGAATTTATTTGCTATAAGGTCAAGCGGTCAAAGTATTGAATCTTTTAATAAGTTATTTTATAAGTTGTTTTATATATTTCTTTTTCATCATTTCTTTGACCGTTTGACCTAAGTTCACCCAACCTCTTGTGAACTTGACTCTGAAATATATTGAATCGACTTTAAACGATGAATCCAAACAGTTGAAATCCTTCTACCTAATGATTGATGCGTCTACATGTGAAAATTTTAAAGTTTCAAATTAATATAATATAGAGTCAAGTAGTCAAAGGAGTCCAAAAAATGAATGCATTAAAATTAATTTATAAACCTTAAACTTTTGACCACTTGACTCTATATTAAATTAATTCAAAACTTTTAAATTTTCACATGTAGACGCATCACTCATTAGATAGAAGGGTTTTAACGGTTTGGATTCATCGTTTAAAATCGATTTGATATATTTTAGAATCAAGTTCACAAGAGATTTGATGAACTTAGGAGCACCCTAGTTCTACTCTCTCTCTCTCTCTCTCTCCTCTCTCTCTCTCTCTCTATATATATATACTATATATATATATATATATATCACAAGTCCACTCTTACCCTTTTCACAACTCATCTCTATGATTACTAAACCTAGTCTTATCCTTATAATACTCCTTTACATGCATATACTGTCAGCAAAAAAAACACTTTTACTATTGCAGATACTTTTATATTTCAGTCTCGACTATTTCACAAATGTTTCTCTCATTTTATTCTGTACATCCTCGTTCAACTCTTAATTATCTTCATTAATGAGCAAATATTTGTGTATGAGCGAGAACTTCATATGAGAAAATTTTAGATCCTTTTGCTTTTCTAGTATTAGATATAATTTTATTTGTATTAACACGATTAATGGGGAGAGTTGTCAAATTTAGACCTCGGTATATTTCATACTTCTTTCTATATATAATCACTATTCATAGTACTTACCTTTAATCAGTAATCGTTGATGACTAATTTTCAAATTAAGGTGTGAAAAAATGATATTTAAGAAATTAATTGTCAATTAACTTAACAACTTTCATTATCATACTTAATCTAATCAGGGGCGGATCTAGGATTTTCGTCGAGGGGGGGGGGCCAAAAAAATATCGAATTGGATTTAAATAGCTAATCAGATTTAAACCTATTAACTAGCTAGGTATTTGATAAATAAATCATGCTTTAACTTATACTTTATAATGCTCTGACTTGTAAATTATGATATTATGACTTATAATTATAATTACCAATCATATTTCAAGAGATTTATTTTAATTTTAACTATAAATTTAAGCCGAATTACCAATTAAACATTCAGAGGGGGGCACAAAAATTTCCAGAAGGGCAAAGCCAGTCGGAACCGATAAATCTCAACTAAAACTCAAAATCCAAGTGCCGGGGGGGGCAATAACATCCTCGTTACTATATTTTATTTAAATTTTAAAATCACTCATTGAGCAATAATCTTCAGCATAAATACTTTTAACCTATATTCAATTTATATTACATTTCTATTATTTTGTATAGTACATGATAACCATAGTTGGTATGGATTATTAATTATACATGCCGGCACTTTACTAAAGTTTTTCAAAGCAAATTCTATGTTATGTATGAAGACCTTGGGATTTCTAAGCAAATTCCATGTTATTTCATAATTTTTAATTTATATCATAATTAAAATATTATAATATAAACTGCTATACAGAATATCCTCTAGCAGTCTAGTTAATTAAAACCCTGATTCTAAATGCATATCTAAATCATTTACTAATTAAACCATATAGGTTTCTTCCAAAAATGGGAAGAAGATATGAGAGGATGAAAGAAGAAGAGAGTGTAAAAGCTTATTCTTTGTCTAAGGCCTTCTTTAAGGCAGGATCAGCATTCAAAAATGTCATTAGTCTTCTTTATACTCTTTTATATTATTCTCTCTAGCCTTCCTAGCTAGTGACTTTTAACAATATCCAACGTTCAATTTCCTTGAGAGGAAAATGAACCCATTAATTCTTCATGATTAATGGTGGTATATATCACTATCCATCTATATATCTTGTTCATCAAGTTACTTCATGATACGTTTATAAAAAGAGATGAAAAAAGAAAGGCTTTCTAATTAGAGTACAGAAAAAGTAATAAAAACTTTTGCTACGTTCCTTTCATTACCCACCCATGCATCGATCCCTCTCATTAAGCACATCCTGAAAATGAACTTGAAAGGACTTAATAGTACTTGTCTTATATATAATTCATGTTAACTAAAAGATGCATTTATTTTTAGATGTCTTTACAAAAATTAAACCCTAATCTCATTAATTATAAAGAAACAAAAATCATCACATATATATAATTAATATAGTTCCAAACATCTTATTACTGTATCACAATTAATTCGGTCACTTTGCTACTATCTTGTTTCTATTTTTACACCAGACCAGACTGACTAGATTCACATGCGCTCAGTTTTAACCTATTTTACTGAATTTGGGCTCTACAGCAACTTGTCATGAAGTACATATGGCCTACAACATTAACTATTACTACTAAATTTCTATATGATGAATTACATTACATGCAACTGAAAATATATCTTTCCTGATTAATGACAGGGCTTGCGAAATATATTGAAAAGACTGTATAAGTTTAATTACCATATTATCATTTTGATATATACTGTATGATGATCTATTAAAGAGATTACCATAATAACCTTTGACATTGTTTTTATTTACGGATAGAAATCTTTTTGGAAAAATGATAAGTTGCAATTTTTATGTAAAACAACAGAAAGACAAATGAATATATATATTTTGTCAACTCTTTAATTAATTATATTTGCTACCTAACTATAGAGAGAATCTCTGATCTCGTACTCCATATCTATCAGAGACCGACCTTACATATGCTCTCCTCCCCAAAAGGAACATATATATCAAAATAATAAATATCTTCTCTAGTTATATTATATTATAACCCCACGATACAACAAGCATCTTACATATATAGGCACCAAACCCTAGTTCCCCCCCCCCAACCGATAAAAATGGTTTCTCTGCCTATGCCAAGATCAATCTCTATTAGTTTTACTTCTCTTTTCATCACAACTTTATTCATCTCCACCTTCTCTCTTCCCCAAGAACTATTTTCTCTTGATTTCATCAGCTCAAAGTTACGTACTGACGAACAATCTCTCATGTCTGTTGCATCTGATTTTGGCAACCTGACAGAATCGATCCCTGCAACAGTATTTTACCCTTCGTCCCCTCACGACATTGCCGCCGTCATTAATTTTTCCTATACCAATTCTGCCCCTTTTTATGTTTCTCCACGTGGTCATGGCCACTCTATCAATGGCCAGACATCATGTCCAGATGGAATGGTCATACACATGGAATCACTAGGTCAAGACCGTACCGACCGGATAAATGTATCGGTTGCTAACCGATACATGGATGTGGGAGGGGAGCAACTGTGGATCGATGTGTTAAATGCGGCACGAAGACATGGTCTAGGGGCAAATTCATGGACCGACTACTTATATCTGACTGTCGGTGGGACCCTGTCAGTGGGAGGGATCAGTGGCCAGACTTTCCAGCATGGGCCTCAGATATCGAATGTACTTGAATTGGATGTCATTACTGGTACGGTGGTACACAATTCTCTCGTATTCATTTTCATTTTTTTTCTTTTTCTAAAACTGTTTTCTGTGACAATAATAACCAAGAATTTCTAAAAGTCTCCTCATAGGACAAGCTGAACCATAAAAATTTATGTTGATGATCATCTTGTTTACATGTTAGTTAAAATTAAATTATGCATTAACAATTAACAATGAGTATCTAGCTTAGTGCCACCGTTTTTATATATTCAAAATAACTATACAAGATAATGGTTAACAGTTCTCGCTGGATTTTCTTAATATGTACAATTGTGTAATAATTTAGTTGTCGTCCTTCCTCACATTTCAGAAATTTAAAGTTCATTTCAGTTTTTGAATCACGGTACTGAAATGTAAAGAATTTGTACTACATTTATGTTACACGGATCAAATGTTTCACCTATATATGAGCTGGAATAATGCTTTTCATGACATATTGTTTAGTTCAGAATTTATGTATATATCCATATATAAAAGATCAAGTAATTGTACATATACTATAATTACTAATTGACAAAAGTGTTGCCCACGTACGTTTCAATTAAGGTGCCGACTGCTGAGCACACTAAAGTATTCCTGTTTTCTTTTCATCAGAGAGAAAAAAAAGGAAATCTTATCTTTAATTTCTAACTTTAGAACATATATTCTATTGCATTTTCAAAGGAAAGCTTATCTGTCGTTCTTCAATTGTAGATGAGTTCGTATCTTTGAAGTTTAAGTGCATTAGCTGAAGTTTTTTTAAAAAAAATTCAAGCCCAAAAAATTCATTTTTGATGTTGTTGAAAAAAAAACATAAACCAAAAAAGGCCACTTCCATAAATGCAAGACAGTGCAGCTAAAAATTACATTGTAATTTTTTTATTCCATTACATTACAAATTAGCAACTTAAAGTACTTGGTAAATAATAGTATACAAAAAAAAAACAGGTACAGGTGAGCAAGTGACCTGCTCCAAGACCCACAACCGGGATCTATTCAACGCAGTGCTAGGTGGTCTCGGCCAATTTGGGATCATAACACGGGCCCGCATACCGCTATCACCTGCACCAGAGAAGTTTAAATGGGTTCGACTATTGTACACCGACATAGTCCCCTTTACAAGAGACCAGGAGCGTCTTATATCTGTTGATGAGAGCGATCGGCTTTCGGGGTTTCTGAATTATTTGGAAGGTTCTCTTTTAATATTGGAGCAGGATTTGATCGACAGTTGGAGGTCGTCTTCATTTTTCTCAAAGAATGATATCGAAAGGATAGTACAGCTGACGACCAAGCACCGGCTCACGGCTCTGTACTACCTCGAGGTAGTTGTTGCTTATGATGAACATATAGCTACTGAAGTAGATCAGGTAAATTAATTTCCATTATTATATATACCTTGTTTTGAAAGTAGTTTATTCATATGGATTCTATTTAAAATCTCACAAGAGGAACTTCATTAATTCGTTTTGAAATTTGAGCTGCATTGAACAGAAGCCCTGCTCAAGAAGTAGGGTGCATATCCTTTTTCAAATTACTAGATATGAACATTTTAAAATTGAGTTTAAAACTGAGTAATGCATGCTACATCAAATTTTATTTATGAGTACAAATGTAGTAAAGAATTTATAACACAATGAATATATATGAACCATTCAATAAAAAATTAGTGTACTGAATTAATGAATCTTTAGAATTTTACTACAACAACGTACACGTGTTGTCTAAGTAGTATATATATACATGTACGTTGTACACATGTTGTCATTAGCATTATTCTATACTATATACTATATACATATACATTCATAAACTTCCCAAGATGTAAATTGGAACTAATTTTGATCAACTTATATATACTATCAGTACCACCACCATATTTTCTTAAAATACTCAATTGTATTATTTGAGATCTAGCATGCATCAATGTGCTAGCTTCAATATAATTATTTTTAACTAGGACGTCAGTCGTCGGTTAAGCCAAATTCACACAACAAGACCTGGCATAATACTGCCACATGATTCGCTGCCACTATATTAAATGACTCACGTTTTTTTTTTTTTTTTTCCCTTCTTGTCGTTTTATTTCTCTCTTTTAAGGTACCAGGGGGGATCTGCTTAGGATTTCTCTCATCTCAATCCAATCAACTAGCTACACGTGGCACTACTTCGCACTTTTTCAAAAAAATCACACTTATATATGTGTGTGTGTGTGTGTCTAGTAAAAAATTATTCTCAAAACTGAAAGTGTGTGTGTTTAGTTAATTGTACCATTGTACAATATTGACAATGACTTTAATTAATAGCCCAGTAAAAATTTAAATAAAAGAAGAATTAGTCTTTGGTCTAGTGACAAAAACACATGGTATATTAGAGGTCATGAGTTTGAAACTTAGATGGAAGAAATTCTTTGTTATAATAACAAGAATACGTATTAAATAGTTAGTTGGCTTCACCTCCAACTTTACTCAACAAAAAAATAAACACAAGGCTGAAGCCCAATTTCACCTTCTGGAACATTCAAAGAGCCTTTGATAGTTCACAATCTAGAAAGACTAATGTTTTGTATCTAGTGATTTCTACACATTTGTAACGTATAATAGAAGAAGCCCTAACCGACATTACCAAAGTCGGTAATAGGAAAAGTATGAATTATCTAGAAAATTATACCACCGACATAGACTAGTATAAATAGGATATTTAGAGCTCATATATATATATATAATTGGGCTACGGTACTCTATAGAGTAAAATAAGTTTTTATTCTATAGCACTATATTTTCATTTTAAAAATCCAAACGTCCGATCCGAATCGTTAAACATGTTCTTCATATTGAAATGTGCTTGGAGACCAAATTTTATATTTTTTGGAATTTTTTTACTATTTATTAAGCCACTTTGAAAATCGCAGATCTGATGGTCCAAAAAATTTTACAGTTTTTTACTATTCACAGTGAATCTGCGATTTTCAAAGTGACTTAATAAATAGTAAAAAAATTCAAAAAAATATAAAATTTGGTCTCCAAGCACATTTCAATATGGAGAACATGTTGAGCGGTTTGGATCGACTATTTGAACTTTAAAAATAAAGATATAGTATAGAGTATAAAGGCATTTTACTCTGTAGAGTACCATAGTCGAACTCTCTCTTCTCTCTCTATATATATAGATGAATCCGAGAAAAACTATATACACTCTTAAAATAAAATAAATTATTATATAAACTCATCTCTTATATCATCCACAGTTCAATTTCAATTTCCAACATTTCTTAATGAAAATCGGTGGCATGCATATGTTAAAAAAACATTGTAACCGCAGCATGCAGTAAAATTTTCTGGCAGCAGCTGCTGCCGACATTAACTGTACCCAATGAAAATAAAATTTTTACAAGGCATGCAAATATAGTTTGATTAACATTAATTTTAGAACAGGCTAGGAACAGTACGTCGATTGACAGCTGGTTAATAGTGTTTTCAGTACATGTAAGGCTCAATAATATTATCGGTCCGAAGAGACCGTACAGATACAAAAAAAAAAAAACACAAAATCCGAAAGGACAGCGACCTAGTACAATTCAAATTGGCATTTTCTCTTGTACACCCTACATGCATCAGCCAGTTTTCATCACACATCCGACACTTGTGAAACATGTTTTTTCACCATCTATCTACGAACATTAAGTTAAGTGTAGTAGTAAAATTCAGGCTATTTGGTTGCAATTCAAATAGAAAATCTATATTCGGTTTGAATATGAAGTTTATAACATATTACCGGTTTAGAGTATATTAATAGTGATAAAAAAAAATACCGGTTTAAATATATTAACAGTGATAAAAATATCAGTTTAGAGTATATTAACAGTAAGTCATATCACATATTACCGTATGCTTGTTTATATATATGAATTCTCATTTAAAATCTGCATATATAAGTCCGCATAAAAATCTACATATGTAGTATACAGTGACTTTCTGCATACCGTATACAAACCGAATATTAAAACACTGGTCAAGATACACAGAACCATGCACATGTAAGCGTTTACACCTAACACCAAGCGCATATATAGGCAATACAGGCGAAGAGGCTATTAATTTTAGATCACACGGCCACAATTAATTTACTGCCAAATGTATATATATTTATATATGCTCACTGGTACGTACTGCCAACTGAGAGATATCAACAGGGCGGAGTTGTCAGGTCACATGATCGACTAGCTTGCTACATTTGGCAATTTCCTTTCATTTGGAAGATAGTTTGTTGGAAGTTGTTAGGACAGAGCAATAAAATATTTCGTACGTATAAATGCAATTTTTTTATTTTATTTTTTGTTTTTATGCATGCTTCATCAAATGAAACATAGTGGGGGCATGGTTATGACACTTTATATACATGACTATTCTGTTGTCTCTGAGGTACAGATAGCTAGTATATTTTTGTTTGTTAATTAATTTGTTAGTTATTAATTTAAATGGGGAATATATACTGATTCTGTTCTTGTTGATATTTATTTAGGAACTGGATCTGCTACTTGACGATTTGAGCTTTGTGCCGGGATTTGCGTTTGCGCAACAAGTAACCTACATTGAGTTCCTCGACCGGGTACATGATGGAGAGGTGAAGCTGCAAGAGGCTGGGCAATGGCAAGTGCCTCATCCTTGGTTGAACTTGTTTGTACCTAAATCAAGAATACTGGATTTTGATGCAGGGGTGTTAAAAGGTATACTTGGTAAGGACAAGGTCATGGGTCCAATTCTCATCTATCCAATGAACAAAAATAAGTAAGTTTTCATTTGCTAATTATTAATTTCTTAAAAAAAAAAACATTAATTTCATGTATTTATGGTATTAATTAATTAAACAGGTGGGATAGTGAGATGTCAGCCATGATTCCAGATGAAGAGGTTTTCTATGCCATTGGGATATTGCGTTCGGCAACAAGAGAAAAATTAGAAAAAATGGTGGATCAAAATAAAAAGATACTAGAATTTTGTACCATGGAGGGTATTGCTTTCAAGCAGTACATGCCACATTACAGGACCAAACAAGGTTGGATGAAGCATTATGGTTCAAAATGGGACAAATTTGTGGAATTGAAGATAAAATACGACCCAAAAGGAATTCTAGCTCCGGGGCTTAAAATATATACCTCTTTGTTAGAGGACAATTATATTTAAATTGTAGAGGATTATGACTAAACAAAATGACTAGATTGTCCAAGTAGAGCATATATTGAGTAAATTTTATGCTAATTAATTAATCTAGCTTTCATAAATGAAAGGGCTATTAGATTATTGTGCATATATATATAGTTTGCCATTGAATTTCATTTAATTAATTAGTTCACATGTTCGGAACTCGAAATTTGATCGTGGAATTCTTTGTGATATTTAAAATTCGATCATGATTTAATTCAAGATAAGGTTAATTTAAAATTTATTTGCCATTTAGCTTAAGAAGGTTTTATTTTTCGAAGAATGAGATAAGGGTCAATGCCCTCAACTTAATTCCTGTGATATATATGAACTGAATTTTGTATATGGTCTCTTATATGAAGAGCAATATATATACAAATAGTTTCAGAAAATATTAATTGGGAGTTTAGCCTCTCTTACAAGGTATTGATAGTATTAAGAAAGAGAGTTAATTTTGTATTGCTCTTATATATATTTTTTATTACAATAACAAGGAGCTCATTTATATAGGCTTGATAATTATTACATATTCCTAAGCATCATATATATGATTAGGCATATTTCCCATGATTAGGAAATGTATTAATTATTTGATTAAGTATTAATTGTTTCTCATGTAGAGGATATTGTATGTTCATTCGTTCTTTCAAACCATGAATACCGTTGTTTGTTACAACAACTAAGCCTTTAGTCCCAAATAAGTTGGGATAGGCTAGAAATGAAACCCAATTGTCATAGTCACTATGATTGAGTTCATTTTCATAAAGAGTCTGTTTTTTTTTACTGTTGGCTCGCACGCCTTATCGCAATCCCTCCTTTATCCTAGCTTAGAACAAACTGTGCAAAAACTACATAGGTGGAGTTATATATATACAATAAATAATAAAACATTTAAAGAGATGTAAACTGAGGATGCATGAGAGTTGGAATTATAGTGCTAGCTAGGCGCTCTCTTAATTATTTGGTGAATATATAGTTGCAATCATATCTGTGATGAATGAATGAATGGTCATTTGCAAAAGTTATTCATGATATATAGGAAAAGATCCAAATCCAAATTGTTTTCATGACACATTATTCACATCGACAATATATATCGATCATGGCATCTAGCTAGCTATATATGCAAGGACGGTTCATGAGATTTTTTTCTGATCAGAAAAAGACGATTTCATACTCAACATTGGTAGATTTCTTTCTATTTTAGAGTACAATGTGTAAGTAACACACATTAGTGATGCAGCATGCATATCATTTCCCATTGGAAAATAAATCGATTTCATACTCACCATTGGTAGATTTTCTTTCTATTTTTAGAGTATACATATCTCTGCTGATCGATGCAATCACCATCTTTTCACTACAAGAAATATATCATTTACCGGCGCTAAGCTATACGGCGCTACTAAAAACGCCAGGATACAGCACAAGTAAAAATATTCGATTGCGCAAACGCCGGCCTTCCTGCTCGGTTAAAAAAATAAAATCGCGCCAGATCACCAAAAAATTGCGCGAGAAGTTCCGTCTCCACCCAAAACCTAGACCCTGCCTCCCCGTGCCTTCAAAGTTCCTCTCTCTTCGCTAGTTCCTCTCCGCCTCTCCTTTCAAGGTTCTCGCTATTTACTACTAATATCAAGGTACAATCCAATTCAATCCTGTTCCTCCTCCCTTCTTCTTTCGATTTTTTTCCCCAAATTAGGTGCTCCAATTTCCTCCGCTGATACGCTCGTCTCATTATTACAGATAGATTTACTTGTATATTTGTTGGGCTTTTTCAATTTTCTGCTTTATTTTTGTAAATTCGGTGCCCTAACTGTCGGGGCTTCATCTCGCTTATTATTCAGTCCTAGATTTCACGACTTTCTTTAGTTTAGTTTTCCAAGTAGATTTCAAACATGTAATTGGAAAATCCTTCAATTGAGAAATCGTAAAAAATATTGCTTTTCCTAAGTATTCAATTGCCAAATTAAATCCCAAATTAATAAAGTATGCTTATCTAGCACAATCAAGGCCTTGCCTTTATTTATGGTTCAATCAGGAAAACCCTAAATTGAGGGAGTGCATCTCTATATGGTTTAATCGGGAAAACACCTAAGTAGATGCTAGTGCTATAAAATTAGAGTTCTATTAAGAAACCCTCATAACTGTGAGATTTCTCTTGAGATTTATTGCTTTATTTCAATCTTGATCTAGCTTTCAAGCTACGAATCCCTGACCTGTGTATCATGTAATTTTATCATATGTTGTTGATGTGATGGCTAATGGTTTGTGTAATTGTGTTAAATTGAAGTTAGATTAGATTTTATCAAAAGTGCAGTGTTAATTCTAAAATTCAAGGTACTGAGTCAAGAAACCAGTATTTGGGAGGTTACCTCCTTTGCAATTCGAACATGACAAAGGTTGGAAATACAAAATAAAAAGGGTGCCCTACTAATTCGTGAATTTGGACTCGGAGATGGTTGAGAGGCGGGGTTGGGAAGTCGCTATCCACAACCTTGGTACTGGCTAGCTTCTACAGATTCGAGCGTGTTCGGATAATTTATTAATCCCCTTTTCGGTTCTTGTGTGATTTTTCTGTGATTCCTTCTATGGCATAAGGACCAATCCCCTCTATCATTAGAATTGTGAATTGTGGCTGTTTTTATTTCTTATCGGGCTCGATTCTGTTTTGTGAATTTGTGGTTAAGCCCTTCGTGGCTCTCGAACCGCTCTCGTTTTGTGAATTCTGTTTTTATTTCTTATCGGGCTCGATTATTGTTAGATATCTCCTTGTAATATCAGTTTGAATTGCTCAGTCTCTCTCTCTCTCTCTCCCACTAACTATGCATTTGTTTGCAGGATCAGACCGTCTCTTGGAGAATCTGATAGGTTGTTGTTTGCGATAGAGTGGGTCCCGATATGAGGTTTAAATGGTTTTAAATGTCAGGATATTGAATTAAGGAACAAACATTCATTTTTTTTCTTACAACCCATTAGGTGCACAGATTTGCTATATTTTCTTCTTTTACAAATACTGAAGTCATGTGTGTTCTTTTGAAAAAGCTGATGAGTATTACGTAGTATTTGCAGAATCCTTATATCCTAAGTAATTGTAATTGTCATCTTTGTATCACAGAATCCTTATATCCTAAGTAATTGTAATTGTCATCTTTATATCAGGTTGTAAAAAGAAGAAAATAGTCCTTGGAAATAAGAGAGAAGATGAGAAACCCAGTCTGACCGATATCGGATTGCATCAGCTGATTTGTCTCAAATTATGGACTCACTCCTTGCCGGTTTCGTCCCTGTAAGTAACTTTGGCAAAAAAATATTATTAGATTTTGTTTTCTCTTAAATTTTCCTCTTACAGTTGCAGGAGAATTGTTGGAAAATATCATGTCCAACAGGTTTAGTTTGTGTTATGGTATATATATCTTGTAGTGTTTTTATTTGGATTCTGGTTTTAGAATTTTATCAGGTGAGTTTGGTCACTGTAGGTGATATGCACATGCGAATATGTGTTGTCTTGTTCTACAAATTGAAATTTGGCCTATAAGTGAATTTAGTTTGGAAATTTGACGTGCAGATCCAATTATTTAGAATTCATATGCAAGTGCCAAAATATGGTTGGACTATACAAAAAGTGTTTTTATCTTTTGAACTTCATTGTAAATACTGGTAAAACATAAATCTACTTGAAATTGTGTTTCTAGACTGTAGACTATAAACACTATCCCAATTATATAACTTTTCTATTTTTTGTGCCAGTTAAGTAAATTGGATCAGGAATGTTTCTGGCACATACATGCTAATCTTTATATTGTTGTACCAGGGCTTAACTTTAGTCCTTCTCGACCTTCTCGACCTTCAGGCGCTACCAAAAACATCATCCATACGCATAGATGAAACTGGATCGCACAGAAAACACAGGCCGAAATGTTTTGGTTAAAAATTAAAAAGGTACGCATCCCAGACCCCCAAAAATTACCCGCGAGTTTTTGTTAAAAAGTGTTCTTCTTGGAGATGGTAATTTCTTCCCTAGATGTTTGCCTTATTTTATAATATATAAGTTGAGATGAACATAATCCTTTAAAATCTGACAACATATTGCGTCTCTGTTAATTCTCTTTTTTTTTTCTTTCTTTCATTTTGAGGGAGGGCAAGGGACCAGTTTACTTAGCTCCCGTCATCAGTGCTGGCTCTACATCAAATTCTGGTATTGCGGGTCAATTTCTGGCATTCCGAGTATTTTCTCGCTTAATACTTGTTATTTGTTCTCATTTTTCATTTTGAACAATTTAGTTCTGAATATGTATTATTTTTGTTTTCAGCTTTAAAATTATTTCTGTGTATACTCGAATGTTCTAAGTAATTGGTAAATAAGCTTAGTTTGGTTGACTTTTTTATATCTGTTTGACCATTCAGTACACTGTCGGAGCAGCAATTTTTTTTTTTTCAAATTTCTGTGATCTTTACCGGCGCTTCGTAAACGCCAAGATTTTTTTTTGGAAATTTTTTTTTTTTAAATTTGCAAGTTTTACTGGCGTTTGCTAAACGCCGGAAATGCATGCCAAAACGCCGGCAAATGTCAAAAATTTTGGACGGCATTTACTAAACGCTGGGAATCAAAAATTTTGGGCGGCGCGAATTAAACGCCGGCAAAAGAGCACTGAAGCGCCGGCAATTGTTTTTCCCGACGGCATTTTTCGCGGCACTAAAGGAAACGCCGGCAAATGTCAATAGCGGCGTTTTCTGAGACCTATGGTGGCGTTGTTAAGCGCCGGGAAAAGATATTATTCTTGTAGTGTTTCCTCATATCAGATACTCCACCTCTCATCTGGTCCACCAAAATCCAATATTTTTTTTCTTCTGTGAAAATTAATTAGTGAATATATAAAATGTTGGTTTTCTTAAAGTTATATGCGTTATTCTATTTTTTAGTAAGGTGCTTATTGTTATTGTTATTCTTAAAATTATACGCATATATGTGCATGGTACATACTTTTTATGTTAGATAAAATAGGTATACTTATATTTCATCTTTTATTATGGTTTATAACTTTTTGGGTTTAATTTAATTATGTTCATAACTAGGTACGTAATTAATTTTTATTAGTTAATATATATGTAAACTTTTTAACTATACAGATCTGTTACAGATATTATATATGTTGCTATTTTACGAATGTACAAATAAATAATGTATATTTTGTGAAATATGTGATGATTTTATTTTAATAATATTCAAATTATATTCATATTTATGTACACAATCATTTACTATTTGATTTGTATTTGTATTCGTTAATGTCGTCTTATCCGTATTCGTATTCAAAACTAATTATATCAGCAAATAAATAACGAATAAGGATACAATTTAACCAACGTAGGTTTAGGCCTGGCCCTACCATTATAAGTGTTTGGCCAGAAGAAAAAATTGGAAAATGTTAAATTTAAAAGGAGACAATTCGGTAAAATTAATTTTTATATTCAATAAATTTTGGACTCAAATAATTTTTTTAAAAAGAGATAACCTATAAAAATAAATTTGGACCCAAATACATTTTTTTGAAAAAGAGGTTAATTCATTTAAGAATAAGTAAACATATTTTTTTATGAGGAAATATATGCATGACATGTTAGTCATATGATCAATATAAATGCCAAAAGAGAAATAAATTGGACCAATAATAAAATAAATTATGTGGCGTGTCAAATAGGGTTGTCAATGGCACCCTTTTATTCATTTATCGAGCCGTACCGCATTTGATGAGACAAGTACAGGTAAGATTTTTTTTATAAACTTATTGTCTTATCGAACACGAGTAAAAATAAATATTTTTATGTTATCTAAACGGGTAAGGGTACGGGTTGTCTATTCTGTACCTGCTACCTGATTAGGTAACTATAAGAAAAACTATATATATCATGCGGAGGGATCCAATTACATCCTTTTTTTTGACACATCTTGACACTGTTTTTTTTTATAGGTCAATTTTACAATTTCAAAATTCAAACAGTCGATCCGAATCGTTCAACATGATAACCATATTAAAATGTATTTGGAGATCAAATTTTACATTTTTTTGAATTTTTTTACTATTTATTGAGATGGTTACAAAATCGCTGTTTTTCAATGGTCCGAAAACAACGATTTTGTAACCATCTTAATAAATAGTAAAAAAATTCAAAAAAATATAAAATTTCATCTCCAAGCACATTTTAATATATCAATCATGTTGAATGGTTTGGATCGACTATTTGGACTTTGAAAATGATAGGTGTCAAAATGTGTTAACAAAAAGGGTGTAATCCGATCCCTCCTCATATATCATATATATTAAGAGGAGGGATCAAATTACAACAAAGTTATAACAATGGTTTATTTCATTTTCAAAGTTCAAATCGTTGATCAAAACCGTTCAACATGATTATCTAAATAAAATGTGCTTCCAGATCAAATTTTATATTTTCTTGAATTTTTTTACTATTTATTAAGATGGGTACAAAATTTAATGGTCTGAATTTGACTAGTTTTTGTACCCATCTTAATAAATAGTAAAAAAATTCAAAAAAATGAAAAATTTGATATGGAAGCACATTTTATTTAGATAATCATGTTGAACGGTTTGGATCGACGATTTGGACTTTGAAAATGAAAAAAACTATCGTTGTAATTTCATCCCTCCTCATATATTAATGAGCAATGAATATCCATTCTCCAACTACTCTTGGTCTTTTCGAAATTTTCCTTTTTATTTAAAATTTCTGAACTTGGACAATTGACCATCCTATGTAGTTGTGTTACACTTAATTAACTATTAAAATACGTAAATAAATTCCAACAAATCTTAATAAAATTTTAGGCTTTTAAAACACATAAATATGTATGAAATGAATATGTTTTAATATTTTATATAGTACATAATAAAAAATAATTATTATATTAGCATTCTCCGTTATTTACCCGCTACTGTTTTGTTATCTGACAACCACAACAGGTAATAATATAGTACGAATAAAATAACTTATAGCGGGTAACGTTATGGATATGAAAATACTTCCACCTGACACTTATCGCACATGTTGGCACCCCTAGTGTCAAAGGAACTTAGAAGGTTTAACCGTATTAAAACTTATTAATATGACTTTTCTCTATAAACTGTGGAAGAAAATTAACTTTCCTTTGAATTATCGTTTATATTGATAGAGCATTTAGGAATCGGACTCTGCTGCTTTTCTTAGAGAAAAGCAGGATCCTGCTTTTTCGATCCCAACCAAAATTTGTTGAGATTTGTGCATGGAAAAGTTTCTTTATCGAGATACGCAAATTAAAAATTTTGAATGACTAGGATCGGAAAAGCAGAAAAGCAGCAGAGTCGGATCCAGCATTTAGTGGGCTTCTTTTTTACATTTCTTTCAGTTTTCATTTTGACTTGTTTTTTTTTCTTTTGTTTAACCCTGTTCAATTTATTCACAGATTGGATAATTTGCTTCATAGTTATCAAGGCCGCTAATGGGCTTTGGGCTTTGGGCTTTGGGCTTCGAGGCTGGAAGCGATATTTGTTGTTCGGCCTATTCAATCTCCTCTTGTTAATTTTATTTGATTTATTAAGTACAGTATTTATCTAATTGTCTCAGAGTAAGTTCCACAAGCAACCTATAAGAATACACATAAACAAATAACAACCAGCACTCAGTTACAATTTGGCTTTGACTTGTACGACATATCAGAAAACAAATAGCCTGTCTATTCGTGACTTGTTCGTACCATGATATATTCATGTGTTATGCCGTGATGTGTTCAAAGCGATTCACGCTATGTCATGTTATTTTTGTTTATCAAGGAAAGAGACAGGGCGGACGCAGCAGGATTTCTGTCAGAGAGACAAAAATCGAATTAAATATCTTCTTGGATTCAAACTCATTAACTAATTAGGTACAAATAGATTGACTTGGTCACGAGTACGAGAGGACGACAATTTTTTTTTTTTGCAAATAATTTTGTTTCAAGGCTGCTAATGGGCTTTGGGCTTCGAGGCTGGAAGCGATATTTGTTGTTCGGCCTATTCAATCTCCTCTTGTTAATTTATTTGATTTATTAAGTACAGTATTTATCTAATTGTCTCAGAGTAAGTTCCACAGGCAACCTATAAGAATACACATAAACAAATAACCAGCACTCAGTTACAATTTGGCTTCGACTTGTATGACATATCAGAAAACAAATAGCAAGTAAAAATCGATTCTATTTCACATATGCCCCTCTTAATTATAATAATTGCATGTTCTTTCTATTTTCTCTGTTAGTCAAAACTCCAAAGCTCTCAAGCTTGCACTGAGAAGACCATATCAGATTATCAGTACCCTCATCTGGCAGCTGGCCTGAATCAAACCATTTCAAGTATCTCCTAAATCACAAATTCAAAAGTAATAATTGAGATGGTCCAAGCAACAAGAGATCTTGCAGATTTCCACATTAATTCACAAAATATAAGTACAGCACATCTTCTATTTACAGCTTATTATTCCTTTAGCCGTTTCATTATGTGACCAGTGCTCTTGTCCTTTAGTTATAGGCAACACAACATCGATCTTGTGAACCATGTTGTTTCGGCCCTTTAAAAGCAAGGCCTGGGATCAATTTGATTTTCAGAAATTGCTTTCGTAATATCTGCTCTTTTGTCCTCTATTATATTGAATCTCTCAAGTAAAAATAAAATCTATTGATTGGAAAAAACAACCTTCTTTTGATGTAAAATAGTAGAAACTTTTCAAAAAAATTCTGAAAATTGGTTCCATCCAAGACACCACTGTTCGAAATTTGGGTATATGAACATTTTGTACCAAAGGTACCAGTAATACGTGCTTTCCAAACACCACTGCTCAACCTACGAAAATAAAAGGTTTGTTAAATTTCAATTCTCTCTATTTTGTGAACGACTGTTATCTATATAAAGAAATTGTCTTTGCATTGAGATTCCCAATTATTAGATAGGAGCTTATTGTTCTTCTTATTTGAATGCTTTATAATTGAGAACCATCCTTCCAGCTAGATCAACAAAGTGCTTATTAGTTATTACTAACTTTTGGGAAATTAAAAGTCCAAGAAAATATTGGAAAAGGCTTTATCTTTTCTTTTCATTATAGCTATCGAATTGTTTGTTTAAAAAAAAAGCTCCAGTTGGGACTTCCATGGAGTTTAGGGCTGTAAGCAAGATAATTTATTAATGAAGCAATAGAGGATGCAATTCTTTTGGTACCGGTACTGCGGGAAAAAAGCAAACAGGGGTACCAAGTTAATGGGGCGTACCAGTACAAACATGGGCAGAGAATTACAGGTGTAATTGATGCTGTAACATAGAGGAAATGAACTGGTAATTGTGTAGTATTCAATGTTGTAAGTAAACTTATCAATACAATCTTCATTAGATGGTGAAGATCAAGTCTGGTATACTTCATTAACAAATATCAGGTCGCTTTATCAGCTTCCAATTATACCATCCATACCTACCTGGTATTCTCCGATTATTTTCCTGCAACTGGCAAGGTGCTATATCTGCAACTGAATATACAATGGAACTCATAGTACAGAGGCCATCGACGAATAGCGCAGAGGGACCAAAAAAAAATTACTGCAAAGACGTAATGGAATAATTAGTAGCCTTTGAACAAATTATTGTAGCAGTGTGTGGTATGAATTACATCAGACAATACCTAAATTAATCACAGTAATTTGCATTGTACCTCTCAATACTTGTAAAATCTGTACAATGGTGGTAGAATTATATACAGCACCACCCACAAAAGAAAAAAATCTATTCTTCTCTCAACTATCATATTCTATTTCTTCCATCTCTTTTTTATTTTTATTTTTTATTCAGTAGCAAAAGAATTACTAGTAGTAAATGAGAAGGAAGCTGCTCGTCTATCTATATTCCCTCTTGAATCATCAAGAGCAGCAGAGAGCCTTCTAAGATGTCTCTTTTCTGGAACCTCACTTCCATCATAACCATTTCTGTGAAAGTCATTTCCTGTAAAAACCCTTTCCATTGGCATTATATTTTTCCCTCTGTAACCCAACCCAGCATCCGATCTAGACCGTGCCAATTTCTCCTGTCCATCTAACAGCCTCTGTAAATGAACTGGTAAAGCCAATTCATCAGTCATGCAAGAAGAGGCACTGCCCCAAGAACTGAACCTACAACTATCACCCGCTCTGTCAATCCTTTTCTCATCTTTTCCCAACACAAAATATTTTAGCTTCCCAAACAATTTTAGTTTGTTGGAGTTGCTAATTTTGGAGGAATCTCCAGAAGATTCTGAGGTGTATTCCCAGTTGGAATCATCCGGGGAGGTGGGCCCCGAGTTGCATGCATAATCATGTATTAATTGTTTGGCTCTCTCTTTTGAACTGGGACTGATTGTCATGGTTAGATCACGTGCTAGGGTTTTGCCATGAGCCGGCTGGTGATCTCGAAGTTCGTAACGGAGACATGCATTGATCCATTTCAGGTACACCAGCTCTTCAAGATCTAAACACCGGCTATTTTTCAGCTGTTCAATTTCATTGGTCAGTTTCTCGACTTCATGTCTGAGGTTTTCAGCTTCCTCTATTGCTTCTCTCTGAAATTATAGAGGGTAAATTGCATATTTACCACTTAAGCTCAGTATTTGAAAACGATATAGAATGATAATTATAATATTGTTAATTACCGGAGAGTTTTGTGCTGGATATTACCATTTCAACTTTTTAATGACAACTGATACCGGTGGAAATGTACCCATGAAGCACCTAGAGGCTTGAGCTACTGGTTGAGCACATTTATTTACCAATATAATAACTCTTGGTTGAATATTGCAACTGTCACTTGGGTACAATAGTCCTCAGTTCGACAAATGTAAGGTGGTTCATATTTACTGGTACAACAGTCAGTTCAAAAAAATAGCTAACTCTACAACACTAAATGGTTCAGCTAAGATCAGCATACCTCTTTACTCGTGTGGAAATTTGTGTCAAACCGTAACTCCACTTTCTGCAATTTGAGTTGCCGTACCAATTCAAATTTTTCCTCCTCTAAGCGTGCATTAACCAATCTCAAATCTTTCAATTTCTCTTCTAATTCCTCGATTCTCTTTGACCTCTCATCCTCTCCGTTATGCATCTTTTCCAATTTTTCTCTCAGATGTTGCACTCTGTTTGCCAGAACCCTAACTTGCTCTCTTGCTTCTTCCAGCTCAGCAATATTTCTAGAATTTTCTGACAGCTGGGCCCGCAAACTGTGGTTCTCAGATAGCAGTGACCCCATCTTTAATTTGTAGAGTTTGGTCTCTACACTCTTAACTTTTAATTGGTTCTTAAGCTCACTGATTAAGTTTTCCTGTTCATTAAAATTTGAGAATTCTTGTAATTGCAATAGAAGAGATGTCTCTCTCTCTTCAAGGGAACAAACCATGTTTCTCAGGAAGGCGACCTCACTCTCAATTTCACAGGTAGACTGTACTCTGGTCGGATTCACATTTGGATCCAGGTATGGGTCTGGCATGCTTGATCGAAATTCTTCTAGAACAAGGTCGTTGAATTCTGGTAATAGAAAGCCTTCTTCATCTCCAGAGCTGCTTCTTGTTGGAGAAGGAGAAGCTGCGGTTGATTTGGCAGTAAGAGTAATGGTTGAACCCTCTTGAGTTGCTTCCTTAAAAAAATGAAATAAAGCTTGGGATATTAATTACATTAAATTAGGCTTTACTGTTCAATTTCAGCAAATTGAACTTACCCAACTAATTTTTATCAGTTATGGGCAATCCTTTCCAATTGTTTATGCTTCAGCCCTAAATATTATTACAGTTTTTCTATGTAATGAATTATTTTGATTTTTCAAAGATAGTATTGACAACCCAAACTTCACAAATCATGCTATAAATTAAGCAGAAGGATCAATCCTTTTTCAGCACCAAAAACACAACTTAAGCTTCAATTTACAAAACATACCTTCATAAAATTGCACTCATCTTGTGTCTGATTGCGACTAATCTCCTCTTCTTCCTCCTCATTTACTGTTCCCAGTAAGACAAATAAATTAATACAAACAAAATTAACATAAACGAAATAGAACCCACAAAAAGTTTAAAAAAGGTTTAGATTACCTAAAGAAGGAAGGGTCGAATGGGGCTGAGTCCTTGTCCCAATTTGAGAAAGCAGAAATCCAGCAAAGGAGAAAGCAATCGTAATACCAATACTAACCAGAATTGGTTGTGATGCTCTTCTTTCTCTCCTCTGCATCGTTTCCTTGTCTCCCTTTGTTTTTCTGATTCCTGAATGACCCATCTCTCAGGAAAAAGTTGTTCCAGTTAATTCAATTGTTTACGAACCCAGAATAAACGGAGCAATTCGCGGGTTCTCCATCATAACTGCTTGATCTTTTCTTCTCAATTTGGGGAAATAGTTGCTGCCTGGAATGAATGTACATGCAAGAAGAGATCTTTCTCTTCGTATAGATCGAACTACCTGGTTGTCACACGAGAGAGCAGCTTGAGATTGGGGTTTGGTTATTGTCAATTTCTTCTTTGAGAAAAGAAGCCGTAACACTTTTTGGCTTCTTGTGGGCATCTAATACTTGTCTTGTTCGGGCAGCGTGCTTCTTGTGAAGCTGACGTAGCATCTCAGGTGTCATTATGGTCAAGTGAACTCTCTTCTCTTCTCTATTGGTCGAATGTATCTTGGTCAAAGTCTAGCTGAGTGCGTATCCTCTGAGATATCTCAATTTTTGCGTGACCGACGTGTCCAGTGTCTATTCGAGGCAGCGTAGGGGGCCAGTATTATTTGATCATTGAGATTCGTGTAGAACGTATTTGAACAATTGACATATTTCAAAAAGTAACGCAAAGTTTGAGATATCTCAGAGGATGCGAATTCAGTCTAGCTGGAGTCACTATCGAAAACTAGATAGATGGGGATTCTTTGGAGAATATACGGACTGTCGCATTATGTGGCGAGTCATAACTATTCAGGTTCGGTGAGCTGAGATCAAAAATTCATGATTCGGAAATAATTTGGTTATAATTCGGAAATGATTTGGAATTATCCATACCAGATATCTCAAGCCTGCAAGGGAGCAAAAAAATCGTGAATAATTCGTAAAATTCGAGAAAAAATCGTAAAATTCAGGAATAATTTGGTCAACCAAATAATTCGACGCTCGATTCAGCATCACTAAAAAAACAAATTATTTGTAAATCTTGTGACTATAGTGAGATGCATCCGTCCTGAGAATTTTATGTCTATAGAGATTATCAAAATAAGATGTACAAAAATATAAAAAATATCATTTCCAATCAAACCGTCTCAAGTCTCAACAACTGATATAAGCATTTCAAACATTCTTTTTTAAATTAATAGACAAGCTTTTTTTTTTTTTTTTTTGAAAGAGAGATGAAGGTCTTTATTTTTTAAATTCCTATACTTGTTATTATAAAAGATTGTTTTATATTCGAATTTTGAATCCTTATATAGGACATCTGCTATATAGAAAGCATTGTTCTTTGACATGACCTGGTCAATGAGATTCACAAAGACACTAGCTAGTTCAACTAAACAACACTCAAGATGAGCAAAGTTCAACTAACAGTGGATAAGAGGACTCATAATGATCATGACTTCTCTTATAGCCTCATAATGATCTCCAAAAGTCATCTAAATATTAATACAACTTTAACTATTTTTTATCCTCCCAAAGTACTCTTAATTATCTTCTAGAAACTCTAAAAAGATCTCATAAAAACCCCAAAACATAGCTAGATACATCTGGAAACAAATACTCTTTGACCATGTTTAAAACCCACTAACAACTCACAACTAACTAATTAATAACAAGGTGACTCAAAACAGACCAGTTCACTTAGCACGCCTGTTTGACCATGATATGTTCAGAATCTGAACAATTGTATTACATAAACATTGTAAGCTTGTTGTCAGCTTTCCACAGAATTTTAGATCACCTTAATCGGAGTTCGTATAAAAAACTTATGGCCAAAATGCAAAAGCATGCCAAACTGTCCCGAAAACGGTCCAAAGAGCATGGTCCATTGCTGACTTGATTTGGGATCATATTAAATTGGACCAGGTAATATGGACTTGAAATGCTTAACTATCCTCCAAATAAGGACATTTAACTTGATGACATGACACGACACATGTTGCTGACATGGCTTGATAGGTGATCTGAGCGTGTCATTCTTTATCACTAAATTAAATATTGGACTTTTGTTTAATGAACATAATTAAACCTCATGTTCTTGATTGCCATCAAAAACCATACGCGTTTGTTAAGTGTTGTGCCTGTAAAAAAGACGTGGCTCTTCACTATCACAATTAAAGCTACAAATTTCTCGAAATTTTTATTAATAAGAAAATAAATAAAAAAATATCAATTTTGGAGAAGGTTTTGCAGAAAATTTGAAAAGTAGAAAAAACGTGATCGTTTATAACGTTCTTTGGATGTTATGGACAGCAAGGGCCTGATTAGAGAAATTATATTACTACTAATTAACGCGTTAAAAAAAGTATGGCCATTATGGACGATAACGGCTAACTACAGTGTTTTTTCGACCATACCGTTATAGAACCGAAGTAAAAAAAAAAAATATTGTAGCTGGCCGTTATCGTCCATAACGGCCAACTACAATTTTTTTTATTAATTAGTGAATATTCAATCAGATTAACTAGCCGTTATAATTTATAACGTCCAGCTACAGTGTCCTGGACGTTATAAACTATAACGTTCTTCTTAGATTTCGAAATTTACCGAAATCATTCCTCATTGTTGTTATTTTTATTTTATTTTTCCTATTAATAAAAAAAATCCGACAAATTTCCGTATCCTGGCAATCTAATGTTGTTAACTTTGTAATGCATTTTATTTTAGGAAAGACTTGGACATTTTAAAAAATAATGGTCCTCATACTGTTACAGACTAATTCAACTTTCCTAAGAAATATTGCTTTCTTACTTCCTTCTTATAGTTTGCCTACAATGAGATGAGTGTGGCTGGATGAGTAGGGTGAAAATGGTGGGAATAATATCTAAACTGTATTTGATCCGTATTCAAAAATTTAAGTATGGATATCTAATATCCGTATATCCGTGTAGATAAAAAACAGATATAATTTTTCATTTCAATTATTCATATGATATCCAAATAAATATATATTATGAACAAATTATGTTACTCACCATTTATAATTAATCACCATTATAATTAGATAAATATTATAAACTTTACTATATTTAATAATATTTTTATATTATCCGATCTGTATCTATATCTAATTATCTATTCAATATCCGATTTGTATCCATATCTAAAAAAATAAAAAATAATATATATATGATTTTACAACTATCCGCTCCGTCTTCACCCCTACAGATGAGGCACAAATTCTGGCAGTATGCTAATCCTTTGGAGGTTTTAACCTGTTTGAGGCTGTACCATGCTTCAAAGTACTGGAAATGTGATATTGTACACCGGACTTCATAATAAAATTCCATTTCGGTGGCTAGATAGTTATTCATGATAAGATTCTGGAAAATATTTTATCAAGCAAATGCATCATTTAAAGAACAAGAGAACTATACAATCCCAGAGGAGCAAAAAATGTTAATACAATTTATTCTTCAGAATAGCATTATTAAATGACATTCTTACTCTAGAAAAAGCCAGCCGACAGCGTTGCATGATATAACCTTGATGCCATTAGAAAGCTCTACATCAGAGGGCGCCAAAAAAGGAAGAAAAAAAATCTGCAACACCTGGGTTGAGGTTATTTTATTTTGCAAATATAAATCAGAGAGGAGAGCATAGAAGTTGCACAATCCTCCCTCTTTATTGACATCCGAATCAGGCCCCCATCATAACTCGGAAAAAAAAAGTTATACAATATAGACCAAAAATGCAAATCCTTTCAAATAATAGAAAAAAGGAAAAGACAGAAGGAATATATCTATAATGGTCATGTCTATCTGGTGCCCCTGAAATTCTACAAAAGAATTGATGCTCCAATCAAGCACACCATTTCTATATTTACACCAAAACCAAGACTGCACATAAAATCAATTAAAGCTCGAAAGAGGGGTCGATTATTTTTTTTTCCTTTTCCTCTCTAAGTCTGTTAGTCAGGCCTGCCTAGTGCAATAAATGAAGGCCGGGCCTCCCGTTACTAGCTCTTTCCTTTATGACTCAGAAAGAAAAAAAACCTTCTGAGTTAAAGAGTTGCACCTAACGCTTTAGTAAACCCTCTCTAAACTCTCTAGCACTAGTAGTTAATGAAAGAGTAGCTGATTCGCTCAAGTTTGCCAGAAAAGGTTAGGATCAGCACTATACAAGGATCGGTCTTGTATTTCCAAATTGGCAACGTGCCAATCAACTAGCCTTGCTTGGATGGTTTTGCACAGCAATAGTCCTGCGGGGAATAGCCACCACCCACTCTCATCCCTACAATGTTTTTTATCATTAAGTTAAGAGAAAATAAAGAAAAATAGACAAACAAAAGCAGTCATACAGCAGGAAAACCATGCCAGAAATCAAAGCATTGGGGCTAAACCAGTCCTTATTGAGGTCAAACATGGAGTGTTGGCTAGAAATCCCAAACAACATGATCTCATGCCTATTTGGTACATGAGGCTCGGTGCGAACACCAACTTGTTCTGTTTGGGTATTTGATGGCCCAATTCACATTCTTTATAGCTCTGGAATGGGATCTAGCTGATACTCGTAAATTTTAAAAGAGGCATCCCCACCCCTGTTGTACAGATACAGTACCAAATATAACCCAGTAATTAGAAAAAAGGAAAAATAAACCTACGTGCCCAAACCCCAGGGTTGTGTGCTGGGGTGTTTTTTTGATGATGATTTGTAATGCACCAATCCACATAGGAATGCCACCACCTGAAGAAGATAAAGATAGGAAAATTGAAATAACACAACATTGAATAAAAATAACATAACAGGTAACAATTGTTCCGGCCCTGTAGAAGTCTCCAAATATCGTGTTCTCTGTAACAAAACACGAAACCATATTGTATATAAAGTTATACGCAAAAAACCTATCGCATTAGACACAGTTCTATGCATGTAAATAAACTAGAAGTGTAAAGATCTAGCTCACATCTCACATGTTTTTGAAGGAGTTAAGTTATTATTTATTGCCGTATAAAGTAGGATATTAATGAAAGTTGTCAGTCATTACATAGAGTAAAACAGGCACATAACTATAATGTGCACAGAAAGTTAATAGGGAAGAAACTTACAACATTGACCAAGGAGGTTATGTTCCACAAGGCATAGACACGAGCCAGACCTGCTGAGCGGCGGGGCCCATGGCTGAAGAGAGCATTAATCCCAGCTGGAAAAGGGGACAGGATGCCAAGAGGTAAAATGAAAAGAACAAGCAATATGTCAACCATGGAGTAAGAATAGAGCTGGAGGAATGTTAACAGCACTAGACTGAAATCAGCCAATAGCAGCATTGATATCACCAACCCTACCAAATCCTGCAACACAGAAAATTCAAAAGCTTCAGATTTATTTTTTCTTTTCTCATATCTCAACTACTAAATTCTTTCCAAATTCATTAAAATCCACGAGTTCTTAGTATAGACTGTATTTAGAACCAAGTAAAACATGAGGTATCAAAATGCACCACCAGGTACATGTTTTTATTAATATAATAATACATAATAATTACTTGCCAAGTGTCAGGTATCAAAATGTACCACCAGGTACATATTTTTATTAATATAATAATACATTAATACATAATAATTACTTACCAAGTGTCAGGTATCAAAATTTACCACCAGGTACATATTTTTATTAATATAATAGTACATAATTACTTGCCAAGTGTCAGGTATCAAAATGTACCACCAGGTACATATTTTTATTAATATAATAATACATAATAATTACTTGCCAAGTGTCAGGTATCAAAATGTACCACCAGGTACATGTTTTTATTAATATAATACATAATAATTACTTGCCAAGTGTCAGGTATCAAAATGTACCACCAGGTACATGTTTTTATTAATATAATAATACATAATAATTACTTGCCAAGTTTGACACGTGTAATTAAAAATTTAAAACCAAGGCAGAACTGTTAATTTGCAAGATTAGATGTCTATTCATGTAGTATTGCTAACTATTACACATCAATAGGTACCAAATCAAACAATAAAAAATTATTAATAACCCGATAACTTGGATTGCAGTTGATATCTAAATGAGTCTGAAAGTGGAATATTCAAGTCCTACTGAAGACAAAAAATGTAAATAAATAACTTAAATGTTACAAGTGAAAAGAAGAAAATAAATCAATAACCTGATGGCCAACGGGCCTGCTATTATGCAAGATAAGAGAAAAAGGGTAGAAGAAGTCTCTCTTTTCCTTCAACGTTCTCAAGCTGCCCGAGTCAATAACACCGCCCATTATCTTCTTTCGGATAATAGCATCTTGATTTCTACTTAACAAAGCATCTCCCGGTGCAGTACGTTCTCTAATAAAAGACATACAAGATTAGCAGTAATTATTCAAATAGGACCTGTCCATGAATGTCATGGCACTGTGCTGGCACATGAGCCTCATTTTGCAACCTGACCCCAACTAGCAAATTTTTCACCAAGTCACCAGTGTTGTGTAACTTTACCAACAAGAACAAATCTTAAGAATCAATTCAGTAAGAGGACCACCGATCAGGCTAAATGTCTCAAAAAATTCTGTAATGTGGTACTATATCAGTGAAATTACACAATTAGGTGACACTATCCAGATTTGGTGCTTAATTGCATTAAGTAAAGTTCAGTCAAAGAACTATGGAAATGAAAATTGCATTACTCTGAGTATGAATCTATAATATTCAACACCAAGTTAATGCAAGAACTGATGAAATATATAAAAGAGAAAGGACAGCCTTACCCTGGTGATCGGTCATTTCTAGGGGGTCGAGAGGCAGTCCCATCGGGTTGAGGGGAGCGCGGAGGAGTTCCACCTTCAATAGCATAAATGACGAGGCCAAGCTGGCAGTATCCCAATGCAGTGGCCTGAAACCATGCAAGGTCAACCCGCACTCCATGATGGCTCAGCGGTGTGTTGGCGTGAGTGTCCAGCCAGCTTAGCACTGGCATCAAGGTCGACCTCAGGCAACCTCGCCTCACCAGTCTCAGTTGAGCATTTAACCCCGCAACCAGCCGGTACCATATTGTTGGCTGAATAGCCTGAGAAAAAAGACCACCATCCAGAACCAAAGATAAGAGAGGAATAAAACATTTGAGGACCACTCCTATTTGTTGTTTTTTATTGCCAATATATTTTTGAGTTCCAATCGTTTGAGTTGATCCTTGATGGTGGATGCATGCTGACTACAAGAGAAAGTTAATGATCCTTGGGCAAATGAATCAAGCACTTTCTAATTAAGCTTCTCCAAGTGCACAAATTTGATAGCACAAGTGATCAATCATATACTAAGGCTCCTTATGATATGTAAAGTGGCCTAGTTTTAATATTTGACAATGAATTCTTTGAAAAAACGCTACAGGAATTTTGTTTTATTTGATTTCTCCTCCCAACATAATAAGGAAACAAAATAAAGGACCTGGCCCATGAGGCTGGTAAGGACATTGTCGCTGTGGAGATTAAAAGGAGCCATATAGCTACCATCACCGCCAAACAGAATGCTCATGGGAAATCTCTGGTGTAGACGAGGAGGCAGATCAGCTCTTTTCTCATCCCCACCCAGAAAGAAATCCACATACCCAAGCATGTAGTCTGGAGTTGCTGCTACCTACTTTCAATTAACCAAGTATTAATCTTCAGCAGATAATTATGATGTTTGAGCTTGTGCGGTATTGTGCAAGGAGGCCTACAATGTAATGCAGCTAAACAGAAAGATACTAAAACAGATACAATACGAAACATACTAAAACTAGTGCGAGACCATATCACCTCACAGATACCAATACTAAATAGGGCATTAACTGGATTTCAATCTTACAATTTCCTTCTCCTTGGATTATTGTTATTATGTTCTTTCGATGTCAAGTTAGTTGCCATTACACAACGGAATGGTAAACCTTGTCACGCACCTTGAGACCTTCATAGAGGGCACGGGACCTACATGAGCGGAGGCAGGAGTGATCATACTCGGACCTGACAAACTCACGCAAGCGTTGGAGCTTTTTCCTGCGGCGCCACTGCTGCCAGGACCAAGCAAGTGGATAGGCAGCCACACTAACAATGCTGTGCACAGCCCCCTCCCACCACTGATATGCTGCCAGCGCATTGATTTCATCCACAAAGCGATTGTAAGCATCCTCATATACAATCTCAGCAATCTGATCAGGTGGGCAGTGCGGTAGGTGCCACGGCTCACTGAATGTGTTTGGCCCCATGAAGCACACCCTATGCACATGACTTTGCGACTCCTCTTGTCTATTTGTTTCCAATACCTAAATGTGGCAATTTTAGGTAGCATCAGCAATACAATTCCTATGACTTGGAAACATTCTATTAATTTTTTTTCAGTTTTCCCCATTATATTTTGTTTTGGCAAAAGTGTCTTACTAAATAAATACAACGAATATATCCTTGAATCTTGCTAAGCATACACTGCAGCTTGAACAATTTTATGCTTAATTAAATTTTCTGTGCAACTTTTAGTCTATTTTCCTGTCTGACATAAGTTGGGGCTTCATTAAGTCAACTAGACGCACATTCAACTGCAGGAAGGAAAACAAAAAACAAAAACAAAAAGAAAAAAACAAGAAAGACCTCATTGAGGGACTCTAAAAAGGGAAAAGAGTGGTCGATCTGAGACCCATGCTGGGTCGGAGCAGGTCCAGGGAGTTCGTCATTACCCACAAACTTCATCCTCGCAACACTTAAAACAAGTGCTAGGAGGACAAGGAGACCTATGAGGAAAAGCCCAAAAAGCCATGGCCCACCAAAAGTGTAAATCAGCTCCTCCAAAGCAGTGTAGCAGTGGGGCATGTGATACCTATCTGATACACACTCATAAGGGCATGGCGTTCCAGCCACGCCTCCTGCACAAATTCAATTAAATCCAGTGAGCAACATTATATGAATGTTCATGGGTTGGGTTATCGCCTTATTGGTCATGCATGAACAAGGATTTCTATAATAAAATTGTGTGCCAGTTCGACTGTAATGGATTGTCTGCTGATCAGTCGCACACACGAGGCTTAATAGCCTTTATCATTCAGCAAATAGCACATTCAATGAAGAAGCCATACAAACAAAATGGGTGGAAAAAAAAATATACCTCGAACACTGACAAAAATGGCACGTCGTGGGATCTCACTTGAAGGGCATGGGTAACAGAGTGACTTATCTGAGCCAGTCTTATTCTTGTATGTCCCCAGAGGGCATTCCTGTAATTTTTTTAGAGACATGAAAAGAATGCACTAGCGTGTTGTGGCTTTTGATGGCAATTCGGAGGGTTGGGAGTTCAGGTTTAAGTCATCTTGGATTCAGTCAACTTAGCTTTGGATCATTTTTGGGTTTTGTATTGTTGAGGTTATGTTTCCAGCTCTTTGAGGATCGGGTTGGGGGAAGGGAGGAGCCAGTGGTTTGGCGTTCAGGAGACAGATGGCACAGAAAACACAAGCTCATTTAATAAAGACAAAACAAGTAACATGTACCTTGCAAAATGTTCCATAAAGGCCTTCTGGGCAAGCTTTACCCGTTACCGTTCCATTTTCTCCAGGGTAGCCTGGTCCCTTGCTTATACCTCCACTGCATAAATGTAAATCATTTAGAAGCAAAAATAGAATATAACTTCCACAAAACAAATCCACCAACCTACAAGGCTACAAGTGACATTCAGAAAGTTAAAACTTAATGGTCCACAATTTCACATAAATTGACCCTTCAAGTTCCCCAGAAGCACCTTTGAATTCACATACAAGCCCAAACAAGAGAGTAAATATTGACTTCGGTCTCACAGGTCAGACAACAGGTCATATCCAAACCCAAATGTTGATACAGATAGCAGATTCACAACTCCATGAACAGACAACAACCATGCAATATATTTATTCTCTTGAATTCCCAACAAAAACAAAATGGACTACCAAATATTACTAACAACACAAATAATCTAAAAGAAAAGGTAATGACAAACCTGCTGCTAATCAATCCTTTAACACTTGCCACGGGTACGTATTCATCTCCAGTAGGGATGTCAGACCAGTGGAAATGAATCCTACCCCCACCGCCGCCGCCGCCGCCATAGCGGTTGCCAACACCACCAACAGTTGAAAGCACAGATGCCTCGCCTAGGGTAAGGGTTCTAAGAAACAGAAGGATTGTACCACCTGAGCCACCCCCGAGCCCACCAGTCAAGGCATTAGGAATGACCCCCTTAAAGCTTTCCCCATCAGACTCGACCGAACCATAGACGGACAGGCTCATCAGAGAATGCTCCCATGATCCCATCACTGAAATAGAGTATTAGAAGACGGTTAGATCCTTCAGCGCTACACCTAGAGAGTTCTTCCAAAAAATTAGCCAGTACCAAATATGGTGCAGAATTAATGGTTCAAAAAATAGATCCAAGTAAAGGCCGAGCATACCAACAATGCCACCACCAGCTGTAGAAGTAGCAAGCGTGTCGTTACCACTGCCGCTACCAAGCTCACAAGGTAAGTCAGAACTACCATAAGAGATCCCACCTTCAACCTTAGTCCCATCGAGGAAGCCATCTCCACCTTTGCCTCCATGGCCCCCGCCTCCACCAAGCCCACTGCTTACTACTTTGCCTCTTCCAATCCCACCTTTGCAACCTAATTTTCAAGAAAAGACATACAACTAAGAATCTCAAACCATCTTTAGATAATAAATAGGGATTTGCACACAGGGTGCTCAAATACAAACAGGAAACAGATTCCATTATGTATTAGGTAATAAGAAACTAGTCATGTGAAAAAAGAAAATGTCAACTGTTATAAGCATCAAAGCAGAAAACCTTAAAAGGTGTAAACAATTTCAACATGATAGGACAGCGATACTGTCTGATACCAAATGTCACCAAACAGCCAAGTATTATATCAGTCATCAAGAGTTCTGGTAATAATCCCAGAATCAAAGGCTCACAAAAATGGTCATGAATACCGTCAGCAATGCACATAGGTGTACGACACTGTCCAGTACTTTGTTGAGTTCAACTGATACTTATAGTTCTCTTTGGATGTCTGATTTTAGTCTGGACAGTATCATCTGCACCAGCTAGCATAAAAACATAACGGAAAGAAGAAAGATTGGTAAATTGGTCATAAGTACCGAGTCCAGTGGCGCTAATTATTCCTGAAGGATACACAGTGACGCTTCGTGCTCGGTGGAAATGAACCACAGTTCCCTCTATTAACCCCAACACATCTATGTCTTCAACCCGACAGATCTGCATTATCTCAAAATCATTAAACGACTTCTATTTCAAAAGGACTACAATTTCAGTAGCAAAATACTGTCAGAACCCTACAATTTGATTTAACTTCTCTGAATCTGATTTGATTCTATGGAAGGGTGCCATACATCTCATTCTGCCTATGAATTTTCATGAAACTTATAATTTAATTTTGAAAGATATTGAAAATTTTGATTCTTGAGTATAATCTCAATTAAACAATGGTAATTCAATGAAAAGATCTTGCCTGAAGAGTGAAAGACAATGATGTGTTCACATTACAATCTTCAGGAGGATGAATCAATTCAGCAGGGCAAGTTTCAGATTCACAATTCAACTTCGGAGCCCTAAATGGCAACAAATAGCAAATCGAGTTAACAAAGATGATTTTACCAAGTAAATTTGTAAAAAAAAAAATCAGATCAGTCGCATAAACTTACAAATGATCTTCCGTCCCATTTATAATTGGGCCACGTAAGACAGATCCAGGCCCAACCTAAAATACAGAGCACATGTCAAAAGGTAGCGATTTAACACAGGTTTAGACTACTCAGACTAGTTACCAACACCATATACGCTAGAGCATGAATAGAGCAACTTAATACCATGGAGCAACACCAATTTCGGTACAGCGCATCAGAATTGTTGTTGCTCTCATCTATAATTGTGGATGGTGAGGTTTTATTAAGCCTTAGCCCTTAAGCTTTAAGTTAAGCCCAAAGAAATATAAACGCCAATAGTACAATATTGAAAAAAGTAAATCATTTAAATTTTAAGCATAGTCTTTCTTACTTGTATACTGTAGAAAAGAGATAAGATCAAGCGCTGTGCCTCAATTGTATCTCCACTCCCTGATAAATTGAGAAGGCCTTGACCATGAACGCCTAGATTTGCATTAGAATGTATAACTGATGCTTCCTGTATAGTTAAAGAGTTTTATGATCCAATGCATGTCTAATAGATGAACAACAAAGGAACTGTGTGCAAACCCTCCTAAACATAGAAACACTCACGTAGACATGAAATATTTTATAGCAGATCGAAGAAGTACACTCAACAAAAGTAAAATGCCCTCATTATGCTCACTCAACTACTAAAACTAAAATAGAAAGAATAAACATCTAAAGTGGTAGGACAGAGTTCCATATCCTCGCCAACAAAGAATTGGCATATGCATATAACAAAAACCCTTCATGGCATAAATTTACATACTAGGTGAAGAAATGAAGTTTCCTATAGGCTATGTTTGATAGGAGGATAAGTAATGGGGATAAGGGGATAACTCTCATCCCCTTCTCCCCACTATTTATTTTTCTTACCAGACATAGCAATAAGGTATAACTAAGAAGGGTGCTTGAACGAGGTTCTCAGTTACTTGATACATAATAAGATAATAAAAAACCAATTTAGTTTACCCATAGAAATACAAGACCAACATGGATACCTTCAAAACTATCAAATTACTTGCTTCTAGCGTAGATGTTGCAAGTATGGGCTCATCGCCACCATCAATCAGCATTCTAGCATTCCACATTAATAGCATCTTTACTGACATCCGCAACCCGCCAAAAACCTATTTATCCACCATTTTAAACCAAAATTAAAATTCTAAGACCACTAAATTACCTCTGGATAGAGGAAATAACTAACGGCATCTAGTGGTAATCTATTTTTTTTTTTTTTTTTTGTTCTTCTGAGGGTTGGTACAAGACCCCTAATTCTCTGTTTTTCTTTCCTTCCATTTTCTGCACAGATAGCTTGTATCCATCATGTAACAGTACAAATCAAAGACAAAAATGTCCAGACCTTGACAGTGGAGTCACTCATAAGAAGTTCTTCAGCAAGGAGCTCAAACTCCGAGTATGGGTATCGGGTGAGACCAAATGTTAGGATAGCTCCTGACAATACACTCAACTGCCCTTGAACCTGAACAAATTAGCATTTAAATCCAACTTAGTAATAAAAAAATTGGATACTTCGTTAGAACTTAAAAGATGGTGCAAAATGTTGCAAACTTGCAGGATGGGATATTAATCTCCATCAACCCACCCCACCCCACCCCTACACCCCAAAAGAAGAAAAGAAATAAGTATCGAATTTCAATTCAGGAGCGGGCACACAAGGACAATTTAAGATATTCTTCAAAGTTAAAAACATCAAAAGAAAATACCAGTTGTCTTTAAACATAGCCTGACATTGCACTCAAAATTAGCAGCAATAATTGTTTGTTAGTCATTTATGCTTACTGCAATTCCAATTGCACACCATTTCCAAGATCAATACTGGGAGAGCCTTTAAAAAAAATACAGGAAACAGATCATGCAAGATGCAGAGTTCACCAACACCGTTACCTTAATCTGAGATGATACTGGCCTATTCTATTTAAACTAGTAGGGAATTTTTTTTATTATTTTGTGGTTCTGCAGGCATATCAAATAGCCAACTGCATTAATACAAAGTTCAATGACTAATTCAGAGGTATGGTATCCCCTTTAGAACTTTCAGACAATTATCCCCATTGTATACCAGCCACAAACCTCACTAGTGGCTTCTTTATGGTGTTTTTTCCCAAAGATCAGTCTGGCATCAATTAAACCCCCATTTACGCCCAACCCCTCCCAAGAAAAATAAAAAATAAAACAAAAGGGATGGCAAATGAGCTGACCTGGACGCGGCTCCAACGTAATGGGACAGCAGCTTTGGCACAGTTTTTGACAAAAACATTAGTCCAGAGAGGTTGATACGGGAATTCCATGAGAAGTGTGTCAGTCTGTGTAGTATAGTTATTGTTGTCCACAATGAGACTCTTGGGTACCGCGTCGTAAAGTGTGCCGGCAGCACCAGCATTGTCTGGGCAACCTGAGCTCCGCCCACCTATGGCCGAAACAATCATATTACCAAGTTAAAAAAAAAAAAAAGGTAAAATGGAAATCATTGCAAAATGAAGGTACATGCATAGTTAATTCAAACAAAAAGTGCATATTGTATACTGGTTAGTTCTTGCCATATGCTAGGCACTACAGCCAAATTCAGGCCCATTATCATACTAGTTAGGACACGAACAAGAGATGATGACAGATGTTCTCGTGTAGAGCTCATAGTAATAATAGTAGTCAATAAAGCGACCCCTTTTGAAGTTTAAACTACTGAATTAAAAATCCTATACCGTGAACCGAGACCACTGTCTCATCGTGTCTGCTAAAAACATCAACTGAAACACGACCACCTCCTCCCCCAGCAAGACCACTGCCTCCTGATGCACTAATGTTACCGCTTCCTTTCCTATGAAACACAAGAAGAAAGAGAGGATATAAAAGATTTGAATCTAATTCTGCAGCCATGCATAGACCAACGACTGGCAAGCGCTTCTAGGCAACAAACTGCTCTTTCAAATTCTTTTTTTCATGCAATGGTTCTATTAATTCAATCAAATATACTGAACCCCGAACAGTGTCCTCTGTTTAAACTTATGTCAAACCTCTTTTTCTTTCATTATGCCACATTCATGTAGAACAGTAGGAAGGCATGGAGATATACTATCTCAAGTTCATACAGAAAGAATCATACTGCAGTGCAGTTAACTGTAATAATTAGTCTTCCATCAAGTTCACTCAAGCTAAAGTAGTTCAACAATTCATTTCACATAAAAGATTCTTCACAAAAAAAATAAAAATTATAAGTCCTATATATTGAAGCACTTATCTAACCCTCATTTAGATGGCATGTCTCCTAATTGATAATACCCTGGTACCTTAACAAATCCAAAACCCCAAAAATTACATCAAAAGCTAATTGATAAAATTATATTAAACAGAGAACTCACATTTTATCTGCAACTATATAAATACTTCCACCGGACCCGCCACCGCCTTTATCACCTCCATCTCCACCATCAGCAATAACCATCCCCCCAAGTTCCAGCATTTCTTTAGCCACTATCCAAATCCTACCTCCACCACCGCCTCCATAATCGGCCTCCACACTTGTTGACCCACCTTGGCTGCCATAGCTGTCTGGATGTTCAAGACCAGTCCAGTCATATGGGTCACCGCCCCATGAATCCTCCTGTGTTTGCCCATCTTTGATATAGCAACTTGCACCTCGGCCACCATAACCACCCCCATCCCCATGGGTACCGGTAGGGGCCCCACTAGTTCTTGGTGGGGGATCGCCGGCCAACCCGGTTGTGTCAACCACAGTACCTTCTGACAATGAGATGTTGGTGGAAGCAAGAATCACACGACCAGCAACAATTTTTGAATTAACACCGATCTTTATGTGACCAGATAGGTTGGCTACAATTTCGCAACCCGCCAATGGACAGGTTAAGGACACCCCACCGAGGAGTACCAGGCTACCGTTTCCATTTATGTAAATGTGGGAAGAAAGTTCTTTACTAGAGAGGACCTCGCATAGGGTGTCGAAGTCGCCTGAGCCGCCTAGGTCGGACTCGCATGAGGCATACGGCGGAGTCGGCGAAGGTGGCGGAGGTGGCGGAGATGGTGGCGAGTAGTCGTGCCACGTCAATATAGAGAAGTCGGAGTCAGTGTCGGGTGGAAGAGCAAAACTAGGGTTGGGGCTTCCGAGAGAGAGTAAAAGGAGAAAGGAGAGGAGAGATATGGCCATAGGAGTTGAGGGGAGAAACTCATCAGAAACCCTATTCAGATTGGGGTTGATTAGTGAATTTATTTTATCAGGGGGTAGATTTAATTTGGTTTCTTTTTAGTTTACCTCACACTAGTCTCTCTCTCTCTCTCTGCCTCTCTCTCCACGCAAAGGCTTAATAAGAAAGACTAAAAAGTGTGATTTTAATGGCTGCGAGAGAAAAGGGGAAAGCGGAGAGAAACTGATGCGGAGAGAGAGAGACAGGAGGTGGAGGCGAGGTGCTGATGAGCTGGAAGCTTTCAGCCGTTGATCGAGGGTTAAAGTGCTGAGAGAAAGCCAGATGGACGGTCACGATGTGAAGATTTTGGATGAGTAGGTGGGGCTGAGGCAAGATATAGCCTTCTATTTGGAAGGAAATTCGACGCTCCCGGTTCACCACGTTAGTCACATTAAGAAGAGCTGGTGGGTACCACGTGTCACTTTAATATAATTATGAAGATTTATAGGAGTAGGTCCGATGGGCATCGGACCTACTTTTAGGTTCAATTAGCTCTATCACTGTACGATTACCATTAAGATTAGTGGGCACGGAAATTGAAACATTCCTGCACGGATTTTAATTACTTAGCATGGATATTGATGAAATCGAATTGTCATTTCACCCATCGAACCAAAGTAGTTCCGATGGGTATCGGACCTACTCTTAGTTCTCATAAAGATTGGGATTCCTGGCTTTGCGATCCAGGGAGTTCGTATCCTCTGCGATATCTCATATTTTGCGTGACTGACGTGTCCGGTGCCTATTCGGGGATGACGCAGGGCCAGTATTATTTGAGCTTATAGATTCGTGTAGAACATATTTTAACGGTTGAGAATTTCCAAAAAGTCACGCAACATATGAGATATCTCAGGGGATGCGAATTCCGATCCAGGGCCACATCGAGATTTCTACCAAATTCGAATCCTCTGCATTAACACAAAAGATATTTTTTTGAGTTAATGCATCTGGACCATCCGATCTGCTATTAATCCGTGCGGACAAGATCCGCACTAATATTAAAGGGCCCTTATGTTAAAATCAGACGATCGGATTGGCTCTGTTTAAAATCATACGGTCAAGATGAATTAACTCAAAAGATTCTTTTTGAGTTAATGCAAAGGATACGTGTTCGATTTCTACCGAGTTCGGGCTGTTTAGCATAGTGTTGACCAAATGGTCCGGTCCGGTTCAAATTCGGCTGGTTCACGGTTTCGCACGGGTCACGGTTCTCACAGTCCAAGGTTCTATACGGTTCGGTTCCGGCGGTTCTAACTTGAAATAGTTTGCTCAAAACATTGCTAGAACCATGGTCCAATTTCACACGGTCCGGTCCGGTCCTAGGTTCGGTTCGGTTCCGGTCCTAGACCAACCCCTATTACCATTTATTCATTTGAATGTTAAATTTTCCTTGCTTAATTTTTGCACACATCTTATAAGATTTTTATAAATTATACACTTTATAATCATAATAAGAAACAAATTTTTGTAACCGCCAACCATTATCCGTAATTCCGTCTGCGCCTTTGTGGAATGAAATAAATTTGCAACTAAATATTTTTTTTGAAACAATGAAATATAATTTTGAGAATAATGAAAATAGCAAAAGTTTAATAATAATAAGAATATGTGAGTATGAGGTCCAGTCCGGTCCGGTTTTATCACGGTTCCCCGGTTTAGTTCGGTTCTAGTCCAAAATATTAGATAAAAACCTTTCTAGAACTTTAAATTGAATCGGTTCGGTCCGGTCCGGTTTTGAACCTCGGTCCGGTTCTTGAACCTCCGGGTTTTTTTCAAAACACCAGTTTAGCAACAAAGCGCAGATATAAAAATAATAAACACAGTACACATTCTCACGGTATTTCCACGTCCATAATTTACCAACTTTTACATAAGAACGTGAGGTCTCGTGGAACAGTGGAAGAATATAATTAATTCTTTTGTCAGAAAAAATATATAATAATTAATAAAAAAAACATAGTTGACAGATTTTTTTTACTTTTTCTCCGCAAACTGATATGTACATCATTGTACTAAATACGCCACGTAAGCATTAGAGTGCAATTAAGTACAAAATGTTGTGAAAAAAATAATTCTAATGAAGTAGCCATTTTCCTTGTTTTTACGGAAGGTTGTCAAATAACTTACTTCGTTCATTCATTGTTAGAACTGTGGCAAACTAAAATAAAATACAGTTACTAAATATTAATTAAACTAATTTATATGTTAATTGTTTAGAACTAATTAAAAGATTTGATTTGATGGTCTACGCCAATGCTACGTGTGATACAATATAAATAAGACGCTTTTAGATAATTAGAGGAAATGTTGTTGTTGTTATTATTATTATTAATATTATTATAAATTTGGTTTTGGCTTTTAAGGCAGCGGGTCAAAATCAACGAAGCTAAACTCTTGGGTGGCAGTAGTACCCTTTCGGTTCGGATACTGACAATATAATTGTCGATGGAGACTTCAAAGGAAGATTGCGTCACTAATTCATTCATTCATTTTATATTTATAATTAAGTAAATGTGAATATGTCTTTAATACTGCCCTGCACTTAGGGGTGCAAACGGATCGGATATTAGGATAATATCCGACCATATCCGGATCTGTATTCGATAATTAGTATGGATATCCGATATTCAAATATCCGTGTGAATATGGATACGGATATGGTTTTGAATTTTAATTATCCGTATTCGAATATCCGAATAGTAGATATATACTGTAATTTAATATAATAATATGACAAAATACCCATATCAGGTTAGTTTGTAGTCCTTGAAAACAAGTGCAGATATTAGAGTTTCTATTTGCCTTGTTCAAATTCTAAAATTATTTCCTCGTCGTTGTATAACTCTTATTACACTCTACATGCATGTTATCTATTATGATTAACAAAATAATTTAACAAAGGCAAGTTTTGTTATTATTTTGCAATTATAAAGTTATGTGTTATTTACTTAAAAACGTTAAGTTTTTTTTGTCATATTTGTGTATTTCTTAGTATTAATATTCATAACAAAAAAAATTCCCATCCTGTATTTATATTTGTGGTGGTATGAATATGGTTTTAAATTTTAACAGGTGCTTAGTATTTTTTTTACCCATATAAAAATATAGTTTTGACATCATCTCTATTTTGACAAGAGGCAACTTTTATATTACACAGCATCATTATTGTAAAATATTACTAATAACTATTAATAAGAAAATTATTAACGGTATGGGTATTTCGAGAACAAAAATATATATATTAACAGTACAACCGAATAATCATTTTTTACATGTTTCAATAATTTACTGTGTTCGTATTACGGATTCCTGAAAATTAATTTATAAATTTTTATGTTCATTAAATTACATTTTTAATCAGGCGATTCAAATTTTACGTTATTTGTGTAGAAAATAGTGATCTAGAACCAACCACTCTCTTCAATTGACTTGAGCAGCTTAATGTCTCTTCATCTTCATGACTTAAAAATATTTACTATGCTGCATGAATATGGATACAGATATCTTATCGCATACAACACGACGATACAAATTAACAATCTACAATCCAATACGGATAATGGATGAGATTGATATTGCAATACAATACGTACTAGATACGATAAGTATCAGAGTAATATAGGTTCTTACAGACTTACACTACATAGTAATTATATTTATTTTTTTATTTTAAAAAATAATTTTTATTCGCATTCTACCTTGTTGGTCGTTGAGAATAATTTTAACTTTCTATCCTATTTTGTTATGATTTTATCATTATGTTATTCGATAAACAGATGATGATGATATTATCAATAAAAACACGATAAATAAGAATTGAAGATAAATAACTTAAAAATGGGAAATTTGAAGATATATAAAATCCTTCCACTCCGTTTACCAAAACCTACAGAGCAATCCCGAGTTCTATTTAATATGGCCGGCCCAAAATATCCCAATAGGCACATGCTTATTTCGTAACATCAATTAAAATCCTCCTAAAATAAAATCAATTAAAATCCTCCTCGCAAGAAAAAAAAAAGAAAGAAAAAAGGATTAACTAATTGGAAATAATCATCCGACTATTTTTGAGAAATTCGTGACGGTTTGGTCACCGCAACCGATTAATCTTTCGATTAAACGGTCTAAACGGCCCATACAAACTTTATTTTTATTTTCTTAAAATAAAAAAAATTATACACAAAATAATAAAATAAACATACATAAAAGATATATCATGTCGTAAATTTTTTTTCCCCAAAATTATGTATCACCAAACAATATGATACTTTTACCTATAATCATATATTTCTAGATCAAGGGTATTTAGATGGGGAGAGGGGGGTGTCCGATGCCCATCGGATCAAACTCGGTTCGATGGGTGGTCTCTACCGTCCGATTCACTTCAAGATCTATGCATATTACTTTAATATCCATGTTGCTTGCTTTAATATCTGTGCATACAGTTCTTGATATGGATCGGACGGTAAAAACCAATCATCGAACCGAGTTTGATCCGACGGGCATCGGACACCCCCCCCTCCCCCCTCTCCCATTTAGATGACGGTTTTAGATGTAGTTTGAAACATGCGATCTAATTAGTCATAAAAATTAAAATATTTTTTTATTATTATATGTGAAAGGTCGACATTGCTTCGCCGACCACCTTTTTTTTTTCTTATTCAAAATTTAAAAAGTTGATGCCATCGTCGTCTTATTGCACGAGACTAAAATTGTTATAATAAAAATCCTTGTCACGGAAAAAGTCCTTTTGCGCACATTCAATTTAAATACCAAAGAAATTTTTGACAAAGTGACGTTGAAAGTTACCAAAGTGTAACAAATGATGGTATAAAATGAAAGAAAACTTCTTGGTTAACTGTTAACATTTTTTTTAAATAATAAAAGAAAGTCCTTATTTGAATTCTTTTTTTTCAGAGTCAATGCGTGGGTCCACAGCGACGCAAGCTGCCACATGCTTTCTATATAAGTTTATTGTGAGATTTGAATGGATTACAAAAACAATTAGAAACTAAAGTGGGGATATGGTAATATAAATGTTACGGATCAATTCATGTTGCTCATGTTGAGAAGTTCAAAGTTATTATTTAAATGTTGAAAATAAAAATATGAGCGGAAAATAAAACACATTCTTTACTTCCCAAAACATCATAGTATCACTCACTCTCTCTCTCTCTCTCTCTCTATATATATATATATGAAGAGGGATCATCCAACTACACCATAAAATGGTGACACATCTTGAGAACGTATTTTTGTGATTTCAAAGTTTGAACAGTCGATCAGAACCATTCAACATGATCTTCATATTAAAATGTGATTGAAGGCCAAAATTTATATTTTTTGGAACTTTTCTAGTATTTATTAAGATGTGTACAAAATTATTGTTTACAGACAATTCTAAATCATTGGAAAATACCGATTTTCAAAAATTCTAAAAAATAATAAATAATTTACAAAAAAAAATATAAAATTTGATCTCCAAGCACATTTTAATATGAATTCATATTAAATGGTTCAGATCAATAATTTGAATTTTGAAATCGTACAAATAACTTATAAATATATAATGTCAAGATACGTCACCATAAAATAATATAATTGAATTCCTCAATTATATATAAACATAAAGTAAAATATCATCTTTAATTCTCAAAACAAATTAGTTCATCTCACACACATATAAAACTTCACAATTTATATATATATTTATCTAAAAGAAAATTCCATCCAACCTTTTGCCAATTTCTTGCTTGCATTTTATTACATGATGCGACTGATGGCCAATTTTGATTGGTTGTAGGTTCGAGTTATCATTATATTTATGACAATTACCTATTTATCTTGCCAATTTTCAGAATCAGAAAAATACAAAATAAATGGTCAAGTTGATTGGATGAAAAGAAACCAGCCTTTTGATATAAAGAAAAAGAAGGTTTGATTAGATGTAAAAAAAGAAAATGATTGAATTTGGACCAATTATGTGTGCTACTATTTTTTTTGTCTCTATGTGCTTAATCGTAAACAACACAATATTATCTATCTAATTATGATTCCAATTGACAATCTTTTGTTCTCGTAACTATCGTTTGAAACTTTGAATTAAAATCTGAATTGAGGTTCCGAATATATAATGCACATGTAGTGCATATATATATATATATATATAATATGTAATTTCATGAATTTTTTATACCTTATCAAATAATTTTTAAAAAATTAAAACGGAGAAGAAAATTTATCAACATCAATACTTTATATTGATAAGATCTAAACTCATCATCTCTCAAAAGTTTTCTTTTGTGGAATATTTCTATCGAACAAACAAATTTAAAATACCTCGACAAATAAGTCCTATAATAATATCCATATTATTCACGAATTTCACAAATAGCACCCGTATTATTCTCTATTTATATTCGAATTATTTACTAAATTTATAAAAATTGTCATTTTCTTAAGAACATATTAACATTTTGGTTTATTGTTTGTATCAATAAAAGTTGAATTAATTCCAGAGTATGTCTGTATTACATCAAAATTATTTGCATGATTAATTAACTTTCCCACAGTTGGAACTTACCGATCCATTAATAGTATATTATGTATTATCAAACGATAAGATCAAGTAGCATGAGGTTGTACAAGTATGCAATATATTATGTCTGTGTGATGAAGCAGCCTTTTTTAGATTAATATAATTGAATGAAATTTGTCATGATCCTAAAATTTATTTCATTATTAAAGGTTCTAAGGATCTGAACAAAACATTTTAAAAACTATTAAGCAGTCACATCTAGGCCTGCAAACGAATCGAACTTACTTCAGTTTGAATTTGGTTTGAATTAATTTTGAATCGAACTTTTTACGAACTCAATTTCGAATCTTTTACGGACTTTTTTACGATAAGGAAGAGTGATCGTAGTCGCTGAGAGCGAGTGGTGAAAGTTATCTAGGGTTTTAAAACTGAGAGCGAGAGTTGCGACTGACGAGTTATGACTGACAAGTCGCTGACGGCCTTATGTTTTAACTTTTAAGTTATCAGCTTACAAGTTATGACTTATAGCTGGGCGGCGTTACGTTTTAAGTCATCAGCGGAAATCAATGATTTATGTTACTTTGAGATTCAAACTAGAATAGTTCGTGAACCTGTTTCGAACGAACCAGGTCCAGTTTGAATTTGGATTGAATTATTTTCGAACTATTTCGAATCGAACTTTTTACGAATTTTTTCGAATCAAACTCGAATCGAATCATGAACTACGATTTTGTTTTTGCAGCCCTAGTCACATCCATAGAATTCTAACAAAAATACTGAACAATAATAATTGAATTAAATGGGAGATCAGATAATACAACTTGCAAGGTGGCAAGGCCTATACATGACCTGGAAAGTAGCACTACTGACAAGAGACCATGGACCTATCTAAGAGATAACCACATATATATATATAATATGGTTATATAGATATAGTTTTCAATCTTCAAGACTTCAACCAAGCGTGCGCATTATTTGTCTGTTACATTGGAGAAAGGGGTGGTTGTCCTTTTGCTTGTTAAGGCCTAAAAATAGAAGAAAAAAAAAAAAAAAAGACGTAGTGAAATAACATTTGTTCAGGGTAGCTATGTAATTAAACATCTGATAACAACCTTTGCTGTGTAGTTGTTGGCAGATCCAAACTTTTTCCTTAATTACGGGTTACTCAATAAACCAAATTTTGTGGTTTTATTATCTCCTAAAAGAATTGGGACGGGGAGTTTTTGATAAGTATCGGAATGAAATATGTCCAAATATTCGGTCTAAGCCGTCCGATTCGTATCAAAATTCGTATAAACTGATTCAAATATGCACTAATTTCAACTGCCCTGTAAATCTAAACCGTTTATATAAATCTTAATACCGATATCCATTGAAACACCTCTCTTTCAAAAAATTGATTAGGCACATTTCATTAGAAGCAGAACTAGAAAATTTGAATAAGAAGAGCTAAACTATAAAATACATAATATATGAAAAGACAAAAAAAGAGTGGTCACTGAAAATCTACGTTACTCGGATACTCCAGTATAGGCTCTGTATCTGCATCGAGTATGTATCAGATACGAATATGCGCTAGATAAAGCCCTGATATTTATCAGATACGCCAGCTGACATATTGGCTTACATGACGTATCCTTAATATCTTTATATGATCTCCGATACATATTGAGAGAATCGAACCCTGGTTCTTCCCAGCCAGCAACATACAACCTTCCCACTACACTAGTTCACATTTGATGTTAGATTCTAGTAGCTATTGTGTTTAAAGTATACCCAAAATTTTTGATATCTGATTTATATAATACAAGTGTTGAATGAATATAATAATAAAAATAATAAAAATAAATAATATAATAAATGTATCATATCCTTGATTTTTAAAAATGATCACATCACCGTATCCGATACGATACCCATACCCATATCCATGCAACATAGCTGGAAATTGAACCAAGACCTTACAAACAACAAGTAGAACTCTAACCACTAGGTTACAAGCACATATTTGTCATTTTATGAGGGGAGGTTAAACTATATAAAAACTTTAAGGGAAAATTGGTTTTATGCCACTCCAAAACGTTGAAATTTAAAAAAATGACATCCCAAAATTTGAAATAATACAAATGCCACTCCAAAGTTGATTTATTCCTGATTTTGCCATTAATACACAATTAGCCTTAAAAAAAAGAAAAAGAAAAAAAAAAGACCAAAATATCCTTATGAAAAAAAACGAAAGTCACCAATCCAAGTGCTGCTGAAGCCCTTTCTGGCTGCACTGAGTGTGCACAGGCTTGGCCTAAGACGTGACCATCAACCTTCGTGCTTTGCAGTTGGTAAAGTGCGCAAAGGCTTGGCATCTCATACGACTACACGGACTCGACCTACATCGTCTTCGCCATTGATGAAGCGATAAAGACCACCGTTACCGACTCCGGTGAAGTGGTTTTTGACTGGATCGACGATATCCTCCACATCCACCGCCGATGCCTTAACCGTCTAATTGTAGGGTTTGACATTGAGTGGTGTCCCCACGGTTTCGATGGCACCTATGGAGAGAATCCCGTCGCCTTGCTCCAACTATCCCCGTTGCCTCATCTTTCAACTCATCCACTATGACTACATCCCTGACGAGTTGGTTGATTTTCTCTTGGATGATCGTTTTAGATTTTTCGGAGTGGGAATCTAAAGGGTAGAGGCGGAGGAGGCAAATCCCCGTTATTGAGTCCTCTCTGAGCGAAAATGAGGGGAGGCGCTCAAGGAAGGAGGAGGCTGGAGAGGGATAATGAAGGGTATAAATGGAAATATAAAAATATGTATTTTAAAATTATATTTTTCAATTAAATTTTAATACAAATAATATTATAATAGTGTATTAATGGCAAAATCAAGAATAAATCAACTTTGGAGTGGCATTTGTATGATTTCAAATTTTGAAATGGTATTTTTCAAATTTCAACGTTTTGGAGTATCATAAAACCAATTTTCCCAAACTTTAAATAAATTTCAATATCCATAATTACAATTTAAATTATAGGGGTGGCTTAGCTATTTTTGGATAAGCCTTAGATCTGCTTCTGGATTTCATGAAATTAGCCATCCTTCAAAAAGCCCAAAAGTAATTGTATATGCCTCTTTGGGATGAACTAATTATTAATATACCCATGCACCGTGCAATGGGTCTAACTTGTCAAACTATCTTGGATTAGCCCAGTGCTTCTATCTACAGTGAGAGAATTGATATTGAGGAGCTGTTGTTTTGAGAGTAAGCAATAGTCCGCCCCCTCCTCCCCTCTCTCTCCTGCCACCATTCTCTTTTCTCTCCTCCATCTCTAGAGCTCCCCTCCCCCTCCTTCCCCCACACTCCCTTCTCTCCTTCACCTTCGGAGTTTTTCTCGCTGTCTTGTGAGCAAGTGCTTCCACTTTGATTAGGTCTAATTGCCCCTCATATTCTCTTCTCTCCTCGCCACCTTGTGAGCAGATGCTCCTGCTCTGGTCAGATTTGGTCGTCGTTCTTTTGTTCAGCCTCGACGATCCTCCACCCCACCTCTTCGGTAGCTCTTGTTTTCTTTTAATTTTGTTGTTAATGGATGTTTGTGGTTAGTCTCCCTTTCTCTCTCCTATCTTATATTCTCCCTCTTCTTCTCCTTTCTTCTCTTCTCCCTCTTATTCTTTTGACCAATAAAACGTGAATATGGGTTGTGTCTTCTCTAGATACCCCAGTCTTGCTTAGATTTTCAACCATCGCATTTGTACTGAGGGGAATGATGCTTCATAGCTCAATACATCTCCACTTGAGCATCAAGAACTGACGGCTCACGTACCGATTCTTTGTTTATGTTTATTCATTGCTTACTTGTGTCATGAGAAGGGGTGGGTCTACTTGTAATATATATGTATTGGTACGCGCTAGTATGCAATTTGAACACGCACCAGTTTCTCTGTATTTTTGCGTATGCATGTTGTTATCGGTACAACAGCTATCTTGTAACCTTAACTTTGAGCTTAGTATGTAGTAGCCTGTGGGCCTTTTCATAAAAATATATTTAGATATTTAGATATAGTTTTTTAAGTAAATTTGGAGGTCAAACCACTCAATTGTTTTTAGTATACTAAATGATTCTTTATTTGAGTTTCGAACGATATTAAGAGATAGTTGATGTCTAAAATTTACAGTATGGAGATAATTAAAAAATAGTTTGTTGTTTTGTAATGCTAATAATATAATAAAATATTAATACACATGCAATAATTAAGAATTAAGAAGTTTGTAAACTATATAAATAATTAATATGTGGAATAGAACTAGAGTACTTAAGTGTATAAAATTTACAATATGGACATAATTTGTCAAATTCTGAAATAATTTACACTATGTACATCATTGTTATTCTATCTAGCTTTTCCATGAATTCGTATCCTCTGCATTAACTCAAAATAAAATATTTTGAATTAATGTATCTAAACCATTTAATCTGCTGTAAAATCTGTAAAATCTGTGCAGATTAAATCTGCATTAATATTAAAATACTCCTGTGTTAAAATTAAACAGTTTCCTGTGTTAAAATTAAACAGTTGAATTGACTCTGTTTAAAATCAGACGGCTGAGATGCATTAACTTTTGAGTTAATGCATTATACGTGTTCGTCCAATTCTGCGTATAAAAGCAAGATTGTTCGGTCCCGACTCCCGAGAAATCGAAGGTGATTTTTTTGTCCAATCTGCAAAGGAATGCAACCTAATAAATGGAACAGATAGATTTGCAAACGGTTTTTCAAATATTGTTTCTAATAGGCCTGTTTTTTATGGGCCGGAATGGGCTGTAATGGGTATGCGTTTGCTTACAATTCTCTCTAGCTCCTCTTTGACATTTTTTTTTGAGAATTTTAATGTACCTTTATTTTCGAGATTATTTTATGTGACAATAGTAGAAATAAACAAAAGTGTAATCTACTAAAATAACTTGCACAAAAGCGTCGGCTCTTTATTATTTCTTTTTTTTTTTTGTAAGAAGCCAATAGTGCATAGTTCAGGCCTCGCATAATCTGATCTCTAATAAAATTTGACAATAATATCTTTTATTTAAAAAGTCTAATAACTAGAGGCAGAGTCAGATTTTTAAACCATATGAGTTAAATATGAATGGAGGTCAATCATATGAATACTCATGCACACAATGAGATCAATTTACAATACCCGTGATACTTTTCTATAAATTGTATAACAAAAATCATACATATATACAAAAAAAATTAAAAAAAATATAAGTCAATTAACTCCCATTCAATCTATATGCATCTGCCTCTGCTAATAACGATTTTGAATGTATACTGATATAAGTAATATTAAACTCATGTGTTTTTTATACAACTAAAATATGATATATTTTCATTTTAATAATTAAAAAAAAATGAGAGGAGTGGTATGTAGTTAGACTTCATCCGGACTGCGGGAGCAGCTTGGGTCCGATGCCCATCAGACTCAAACTGGGTCTGATATATTTCATCACCGTCCGATCTGCTTTAAGATCCATGCGTGTCGCTTTAATATCCTTGCACGTTCGCTTTAATATACTTGCTCACGGATCTTAAAACAGATCGGACAGTTATAGAACCCATCGGACCCAGTTTGAGTCTGATGGACATCGGACCCAAGTTCGTGCCCCGGACTACACGAATGCAAATTTCCTATTCCTTTTTAGAAAAATGCATGAATAGGAACTTATATATTCCAGCTAGCCCAAACCCACTTAAAATCTCAGATAACCATCCTTAGTACGTACAGCCCATTAGCCCAATATGTTCCAGCTAATTCAAGCCTACTTAAAAGTATCAGAAGAGGAGAATATTACCCGACCTTATCCGATCAAAAGGATATTGGATCAAATAAACGTAAAATAAAAATGATTTCTACGACTCTTTAGAAAGCGCAGAAGAGATATTTGCTTATTTTGTAAACACAGGTACATGCAGTACTTCAACTATCAACAATAATTGCCTGAGAGTTGCAAATTAATTACTGTGAGAGCGCGTGTGTATGGAACTAAAGCTGGTGTTCGATACATTGCAATAGGTATTGTACCAGTCAGTGTTCAGGCTTACTTACATCTTTCATCATGTGATGTGATTAAGATTTCATATTTTAAGTGTTAATTAAATATTAATAATGAATATTTTGATTTTTTTACAGTAGCCTATGTTGGTATTTAATTTATACTGGAAGCTTTCTAACAACAATCAGATGTAATTAAGTTCTCATATTTCACGTGTTGAGATTTGATATTTTTTTATATTTATATAGTTGCACAAACTTGTATTCAGACATGTAATGTTATGGATAACAAGTGACAAACATACAGTGTAAGAAAATTCACATGATTAACTTGGAGATTCGTGTGAATTAAATGCACACGAATCTTGATGTGGATTGGATGGCTCTGACTGAGCATCGAACAGAATTTGCTCCGGTGTCTATCGGAGCGCCCCACCCTTCGATAAGAGAGTGTGAAGATGTAAAAAAAGACATAATTAATGAGGGAGTTAGGGAGGTCAATATACATATCTCCTCTCTTTGGTCTATAAGAAGGTTTTTGATATTTTCATCAAATTATACATATATTTCTTTCAATTCAATTGAAATTTAAATCTTAGCATAATGCTACCAAAACTTAAAAAAAAAAAAACAACCTAAAAGTGAATAATTTCATCTAACAAGTGGATTGGTATATTCCTTTTTAAGTGATCTTGATCATAAATAGTAAGGAAAACAAATCATCAACTAACGGGTGTATATATTACTTTTCGTTTTTCAAACAATAAAGACATCCCTATCATATATTTTTAATACAATTATTGCAACAAGTTATACTGACAAATTGATTCCAGATCTGTTTTGTGTGATTTACTCTTGTCATATGAGATCCGAATTGAATATATAAAATATTGACTGACTGTGTAGTGATATATAGATAGCTCGGCATCTTTTAAAAAAAATATAGAAGGAATAAACATGCATGAAAAATATTAAAGTTTGAGGCCGCTCCCTCTTTAAATTTGTTCGTGATTTTGATCAAAATTACAACTAAAATTAACACAGGAGTTATCTTGATCAAATTTATTGTTTGAAGTTTGAACTTTACAGAATGTAAACTCTATTCAATTATAATAAACATTTCTTTCAGTTAGAAGACATACTAGCTGAATAAAAAAAAAAATACTTAATTATATATTTTTTTTATTAAAAAAATTAGGTCATATACTCATCTAATGCTTTCACGTCGTACATTTGGAACTGCACATTTCCAAAACAATCCTCGGGACCCCTTAATTATTGTTATTTATATATTTAATATAAGAGGCCGAATTCTAGAGGGCAGGATTTTCCTGCCTCAGTGTCGGTGACACGTAGGCTCAAAACAAAACTAAATCCAATATTTAAATTATTAAACTCGTTTGATTCCACTTATCAGTCATACTGTAACCTGAGTTCTTAATATAAGTTGCTTTGAGATATATTTTTATGAGATCCTCTGGATGCAGATCAGATCTAAAGATGCATCAATTGTTTATTACAAACTTATGATATATAACTGAAAGTGAGTTATAAAAAGTAATTATATATATATGTATACACACACATCATTATTGGTTTGTAATATATTATTATAGGCAAAAAAAAATAAAAACAAATGTCACGAGCGAGGATTCAGTGCCAGGAAATAAACTGACAGAAACGAACAAACGGTCCATAAGGAAAACCAGAAACTTGATAATGATAATATATAGTGCATAACATATGAATATATATAACAAAATTACAGCACTAGAAGACATAAGAGAATGGAGGCCATGCATGGATGATGATGGTACATGCATGTCATGGCATGGGGTATTGACACGCTCCATTGCGACTGTCGTCCCACGTGCATGAGCCAGAAAATGAACAGATATTGGCGCATTATTTCATGCTTTCTATCTTATCTCCTCACTTTTTGGAATAATCTTTTTCAGGGAGGGAAAAAAGGTTGGTGCATGGTGGTGCATGGTGCATTAAATTCCTTTTTAGGGCAAAGAAAGAAGGAAAGAAAGAAGTGGCTAGGGTTCTATCCACGACTAGTGGAAGGCAACTGTACTTGATCCCCAATCAAAGAAATGCGACTTTATTTCCCATGAAAAAAGAAAAAAAACAAAGAAGAAAAAGGAAAAGCATTCAATGTGTCATAGTTACGTGTGCCCTGGATCATTCTCCAAAGCATATTGATTTGTTAATATTTTGGGAATTCAAACTCTCAATAAATGCTTAAGTTGTATTTTGTTATATTATATATACCTGAGTTCTGTTTGTTTTCTGATGCCGGTGATAGCCACCTATTGGATAAGGAAATAAATTGTGATTTCAATTCCATCCGTTAATATTGATTGAGATTCGCGTTTAAATTAAAAGATGTGAACGGATGAGATGTAAATTGCAGATTTCAGTTATTCCTCAAGAATAACAGCAGATTTGTTTCCATTGGATAAATATCACTCTGCAAATTTGCAGCTATGAATATAATTAATTAAGCTACACATATAGCTTATCTAACTAGGTAAGGGGAAAAATATATTGATGCAGTTCAGGCGGAAATTAAAAGAACTATTAGAAATAAGCAGAAAGTGTATTAATTAAGACAATAATTTCTAAATTACAGATCTTAATTAAATAATGGTTGCGTGTGGTTATAATTAAGGAAACAAATTAAACTGGATTAATTAGGCCTGAACAACTAAAAAGGTTAAAGGAGAACAAGCTAAATCCTTACTAAGATATATATTTGGCGCTTTTTAGATTCTGAGAAGGCTTAATCCGAGCTTTGAATGGCTTCATAATAATTACTGAAGGATATTGAAAATAGTAATTAGAAATAATTATACCAGAGATGCAAAACGGAAATATCTCTTGCATATTGTTAAATGCATAGACAAGCCAGATGTTGTATCAGTTCATTTCTCGGTGATATTTTTTGTACTTGAAATGAATCTAGTTCCAAGAATCAGAATCAGCTATTAATTTATTAAATGACCGTCCTTAATTAGAGATTCAGGAACGGCTAATAACAATTGATCACCGTTCTTGATTATGATATTCACTGTTGGCTATTTTTTAAAGGCCGTTCCTGATTAAAGAATTAGGATCGGTTGTCTAACCGATCCTGATTAATGGTATTATCAGTATCGTCTGAGTCAGTATCGCGCGTAGGTCTGTTCCTGATGTTTGTTTTTGACCAATACTGATTGATGGTTCTCCACTAGTATTAAGACAGCTATATTTCTCCTTTGGGAAAGTTGATCTATATAAAAAAGCTTGCAGTTGCATGCCCAAAATAAAAAAAGGGGCTACTTATCAGAACTCATGAAGACATACAAGAAGGAATTACATATATTGATCTTTTAAATAATGTACAGAGAATATATATATTCAGATTCTATTCTACAAAAATATGCTCAAAAGAAAATTCATATATTCTTTTTTGGAATGTAATTGAAAATTTTGGCCATCTCACCTGCGAGTGTATGATCCCACTCCTAATCAATTAGAACATGACAATACACACACACACGCACACACACGTCCAATAACTAACTGGCTATATGCAATTTATACCATATATACTATTTTGGTATTTGAAATTCGAACTCATACATGCATGACCATGCATGTCAAATGCAGTCATAGTTAATTACATTGATTGAAATCACCTTCTTTTAATACTATCTCAATTAGCACCGTGGTTTTAAATTACATTATTGTAGGATAAGTACAGTACATAATCAATCTGAATATATGAACAGTTGGTTAATTTTTTTTTTTTGTTTTTTTTAAAGCTTGATCGTGCAAGGCTACCAATTTTGAATTAATAGATAGTTGAATTTTCTCTTCTTGATTTCATATTAAAATTAAAGGCCATTTCTAGATCTTTATGCATGAGGACTAATTTCGTTTAGAGTGAAGCTACATACGGTATTATATATGTATAGCATGAATTATTCCGTATTATGGATAAATATCTCCTTTTTCAAGTTTAAATATGAACATTTCAACATATCATCATATGAAAATGTTTTCACAAACTGAATTTTACATTATTTAGATTTTTTTTACTATTTTTAAGATAGGTAGAAAATCACTACTTTTGAATGCATGGTCTAGAAATTTAGATCAAGTGATTTTCTACCTATCTAAAACATAGTAAAAAAACTGTAAAATTTGATCTACAAATACATTTTCATATGAATATCATATTGAACAGTTAAGATTGACTGTTTGAACTTTAAAAATAGAGATATTGATCCATAATACGGTCCAATATGCACTATGCATAGTACCATAACCTCACTCTTTTGTTTGTAATATTTTTCTTATATAAAAAATGCATAATGGAGAACCAACATTTGGTCCAGTGATAAAGTCAATGCTCTCTGTGTGGGAGGTCGCAGATTTGAAATCCGGATAGAAAATTTCTTATGGATATTAAATTGTTGGGTGACTTGACTTTCAACCTTTTACGGAAAAAAGGTATAATAAAACTTTACATCTTCCTCTACTAGAAAGTGTAAAGAGGCATTGTTCTCATCTTGTGTACAAGTGTTATTGCATAATAAGTTTAAGAGATCAATTTTTTTTTTGCTTGAAGTACAAGGTGCTTTTCGCTTCTTAAGCATATACCTATTGATGTTTAAATTTTAAAATTTTGAAGATATTCCAAGGGTTTATCGGATGTTTTACTATTTTGTTAACATTAATATGGTTAACAAATGATTTTGAATTATCCAGAGAAAAAGGCTTTTGCTATTGTATCATCAATTTAACATTGAACTAATGTATAAAATGATTATAAAATTGTATGCTGTCAGTCTTATATTAATTGTCCAATTAAAAATTATTAATATTGTTTAGCCTAATCACATTTATAAAATGTGTCATATGTAAGATGTTGATATTTGATTCGTAGAACATAAGAGATTATTTTTATATTTTTGATTAATTATCAAAACAAATCTGCTAATAAGTACCTTTGTATATTAGAAATTGATCCATTAAAGAGTACAAGAACTCTAAATCAATCCCAATCCCTCTTCATCAAATTAGAGAACGCGCAAAATGCTTAGAAGAGAAAGACAATCAAAGGACTCTCTAAAAAACAACCTTGTTGGCGTGTGCTGAATTGGCAACAAATAATTAGCTGAAGAAATTTTGTATATGTTTTTATTAGGGGTGTCAATGAAAACCATTTACCCATTTACCCTACCCGTACCGTATTCGATAAGACGGGTATGGTAAGGTTTTTTTTTCGTTAGCTTATTGGGTATGGGTATGGGTAAGGATTTTTTTTCGTTAGCTAAACGGGTATGGGTACGGGTAAAGGCTATTTCGTACCCGTTGGGTAACGGGTAATTATATAAAATAAATTATATATAGATATATAAATATTATATTCAATTTTATATTTCTCATATTATTGTATCAACGTTAATCCATGAGCAAATATATGTATTTTGTTGTAAGATGAATATTATATTAAACATATCACTTTTTTATTTGAATGTTTTATTATTTAATTAACAAATTGAATTTTGAATTTGTTAGAAGAGATATTTGTATTTTTTTTATAAAAAAATATTAGTTAGAACTGATTGCATATTTATATTTTAATTTTATATATCTGTAATTATGATTGTATATGTATGGCATGATAAATTTTGATATTATATTTGCAAAAATAATAAAACCATTATATTAGTTTTATTCGTTATTCACCCGCTACCGTTTCGTTACCCACTAATCTTAACGGGTATGGGTAGGGTAGGGTAAAACAAATTCTTAACGGGTAAGAGTAGGGTATGGGTAATGTCAACTCTTAGTGGGTATGGGTATGAAAATGCTTCCACCCTACCCGTATCGTACCCATTGACACCCCTAGTTTTTATTTCTTGTGTAAGAGAGAATAGGAAATTAGTTATTTTTTATTTATTGCTTTCTGTTTTTTCTACACAAGACAGCAGATAGCATATATAGTTAGATCTCTTCTTCCTCAAAAAATTATCAAAAAAACAATTTTTATGTAAAAAGAGATTGTTACTAATATGAAACAAATTAGAGGAGAAAGGAAGTTTCACGGGAGTTGTGTTATTTATTCATTTCTAAAATGGTGACACATCGCTCCCTTCAAAAATCAAGTCTAATGACACTCACTTTAAGATCTCTCAACTAAGTGGCAATCTTTGATATATTTATGCATGTATCATTCTGAAATTATAGTATAGATTGATAATAACCAATATGTAAATAACGAGTGCTAGTTTTTAGTAAATGATCAATCATGCATGTATTAGCAAATTTCCATCAAACTTGACCATATTTTGATAAACCACTTTTCCAAAAGCACAAAAACTAGATGTTGAGTAAGCTTGCACTAGTTCAAAATGTATGTCTGCTTATATATTTTTTAATCCATCCCGGTACTACAGTATATCATATATAGTTCGCTTCCTTTAAACAAATTAATTGTGTACATTGTCCATCACATGATATAAATTAATGACTGTTTTAAAAGTTATTTTTACCTTGTAGTCTAATATATAAAAGCAATCCATCTTAATTTGACATACAAAATTTGAAGAAATCTTTCATATGCATCAGGCATGCAGCAGGTGCTAGAGAGCATATATATAACAACTTAAGTAAAGAAACTCCGATATTCAAATGATACATGGTGCTAAATTTTTATCAAACTGATCAATATATTCACACACAATGATATAAATAATAGCCACTTCGTTCCTCTTTAAACATAACAGACTGCCAGATATACAAACTAAGCCACAAGGCCCACAACAGAGGATTTATATAAACTAGAAAAAATAAACAATAGATATATATTATGCTCTTCAGTATATGCCCGAATAGAATCCTAATGTCACAATCTTCAATCTGCATACAAAAAAATCATGATTAAACAGAAACAACTGCTTTAATATGTATTGAAGGAAAACTGTGAAACAAAACCCATGTTCCAGTACTTACATTATCATAAAACAAATATGCAGAATTTTCTGGGGAAGAGCTTTGAAAGAAACTTGTAGTGGACAATTAATACATGAAAATTTTGGATCGAAACCGAAAATCAAATCGATAGAGGAAAGAAGTGAGCACAGATAGAGACGACTGACAGATAAAATCAAGCATAGCCTCAAAATTAAAAGGATTTGGCTAATGACGACTGACAGATAGAGAAGTGAGCACAGATAGCTACAAGCATGTATAATATTGTCTCTTGGTTATTCATGCAAGAAAAAACCATCTGTGCTCACTCTCTTCTGTCAGCCTCCACCAAAACCCTTTCTATATAAAATTAATCCTGAATAAATTAATGAAAGAAACCAAGAAAGAAGGAAGGGATGGCTAATGGCTGACAGAAAGATATGTGAGCACAAATAGCTTCAAGCATGATTATTGTCTCCATGCAAGAAAACACCATCTGTGCTCACTCTCTTCTGTCAACCTCCACATACATCCCTACCTTCTCCCCTTGTGAGAAAAACATAAAACCATAATTTAATTTCTAGGACATGCATGACAGCAAAAAGAACTAAAAAAAAAAATAGAGGCAGGATTGGATAATGGCTGACAGTAAGAGTAGTGAGCACACATAGCTCAAGCATGGTTAATTTCCTTCTTTCTTTCCAATATTCCATGCAAGGAAGCACCATGTGTGCTCACTCTCTTCTGTCAACCCCCATTAAACCCTGCCTCTATGAAACCTCTGAGCATAAAAATTTCTTACCTGTAATTAATAAGGTACTCAACTTGAAATCCACAAACAAAGTAAGTACATGCATGTAAAAGGAAGTACTTGAAGAGAGGGAAAAAAACAGCACTTATATATGAAGGTATACAATGGTGGAATCCATGGATAACGGCTGACAGATAGAGCAGTGAGCACACATAGCTTCAAGCATGATTTGTTCCCACTTTCTATTTGTTTTCTCTCTCTCACCTCTATCTTTCTAGCTCCTTTCATGCAAGAAAAGAACCATGAGTGCTCACTCTCTTCTGTCAGCCCCACTAGACCCCACCTCTCTGATCAATCAAGCCAGAAAAAAAAAAATCTATAAAAGGTACAAATTTTAAGATTACATCACAAAAATGTGCATGTATATATATGATGAAGTACTGTATATTACTGTTTGTTTGGATGAAGAAGAAGAGAGGCAGTAGAGGGCTATTTATAGATGGACAAGAGAGGTATGAATGGAATAAGTAGTGACAGCGCGTGATTGGTAGCTAAGAGCTTTGGTATAATAATAATATATAGTATTGAATTATCTATATTTCTAGGTTGTTCCTTTCCTATATGCTTTATTATTTATATCACTCCTCTCTATCTCTCAACTAACTATAGACAATGCAAATACATACAAATTAAATAAGAACATCCGTCCCAATGCACTTTGTAGCATGCCCCTCCACCGCATTGTATGTCCAATCATAACCTCTCTCTCTCTCTCTTTTTCTTAAAAAAAAAAAAAGTTCACCAACGGCTGCTAAATTTCTTTCTTTCCTATATTAGATTTGCAGGACTTCCAAATACACCGATTCTATTTGCTCAATCAGAAGGCGGTTCAGGTTCACGGATATATATATTTATGAAATTACTGTTTTCAACAAGAAAATATATAGAAAAAGGTAAGGGATATACTTTGCACTTATCAATTATATAGGTACTGGCTACTGCTAGCTCTCAGGTACCATCCTGGATGAAGTACGGAGCCAATTAAAAGTGGATATAATATCATATTAAGCAATGCTAGCATAACTTCGTACAAAATTCGATCTCCAGGTAGAATTTTCAAGAGGTGTTTTGAACTTTTGATATTGAAGTGACGTGAATTTTAACGAGGAATTCTAGATTAAAGTTGCATGGACTGAGCGGTACTAGTACATGATCTGATGAACGCACCGAATTCAATATAGTTTATGTGATAAAATCACAGGACATGTATATTTTGCAACGACGGTGATTTTAATATTAGGTACGTACGTACGATAAGTAAAGTAGTGATGATATAAATACTTATGTTAGAAGTTAAAATAAAGTGAAATTAATAAAGTTAAAACACTTTGATAAATGAAGTATAGTTAATTTTTTTAGTTTTAAAAAAAATAACTTTATTCAATTATTAAATTAAAGTGAAGTAAAGTAAAGTTTTCTTTATTCATGAATACTATATATTACATCTATATAGCTATCATACTATTATTAAATTACTAATGCTTTAAATTGATTTAGTATTAATTTAATTCGCTTTAATTTTACTTCACTTATGTATTGCAACTAATATATTCTACACATCAAATTTGAATCCAGTTAATTAATTGTAAGTCACTTATGTATTGCTTTAACTTAAAGGAATTCAAATCTAATTGATCTCACACTTTAATCTAAGTTCGAGTGACCTACCACTTTAATCGATCCGAAATTAAGTTAAAAATGTGTTCGAACATAAAACTAGGCTATCAATACAAGCTAGCTAGGTACACTAGATTCAGGACTACAAATGTAAATAAACTTTTTTAATCAATATATATGTCGTCAGCAATTGCTGATGACCATAAAAAAAAAAAGAACCTAAAACTAGCAGATCTAAGCCTGACCTGAATATCAAATCATCCGAATCTTACATCACCTAATTCATATATCCGATTTTAACCTCAGAATTAATATATATACGTAGCTTTTGGTATTGTGAACAATTTAGATTCAAAATGGATTTACCAAAGCCCTAATATCCAAAGCCAAATTCCAAAATGGATCACAGTTTATCTGAAAAAAAAAGGAATGAATTAATACGGACAAATTAAATACAAACATTTGAAGTTACTTAATTGTAGAAAGGTAAATCAACATTAATTAGAAGATCAGAATCAATCTTTAATTAGTCGATCTAGAGACAAAATTCAACACCTTTTCATTAGTTCGAAATTCGAATGAGAGATTTTTTTATGAATATTGATTAAATTTAAAAAGTCAGATCTCTATCTTTCTATCTAAAAACATTGAACGATCAATTTGAAGTACATGTGTATATATAGCAACGAGATATATCGATTCTAGAATGTGGATGAAGACAAAAAAGGGATTGTAAACTTAATTCAATAGACAATTAGTAATGGAGAGTGCATATTCCAGCTAGGTAAATTAAAATATATATCAATCAATAAATGGATGTAGAATGTGCCACTATCCAAAGAGTAATAAAAAAAAACTGATTTGTTTCAAAATAAGATAACAAAATTGATTGCTTTTATAGGAAAAAAAGTAACAGGCACATTAGGCCCGGTTGATACGAAATTCCTGAAATAGATAGTCCACTTAATTAATGGACTAATAATTAAGAAACCTAGAGAAGCAACAAGTGTTCAATATTTGTCGCATATATTGATCTCTAATTGACAAGTGGTGGTGTTAGTTTTTCCTTTTTCTTTTTCTAAGGCAAACGGGTGGTGTTTCATTAAAATAAATTGTTTTATTAATTAATATCAAGATTCTAAGTAGTGATTATTGCATCACCGCAGAAAAGTTAAATAAAAAACTATCACGATAACGAAAGATATCCTACATAGTTTTTTTTTTAATTTATGTTTTATATTTCTACTAATTATCAACACAATCTAAAATCTCATGTAGCGATAAGTAACTCAAAATTGATTAAGAAATTAGAATATTCATATTGAACTAATACAAAGTCCAAGTTGCTATTCAATATATCCCTAATAATATTATAAACTATCTATTTTTTCCATTCAAAATAACCTAACCATCATGGCATAAACTATATTTTTTTTCTATTAAAAAAAAAAAAACTAAGTATCATAGCATAAAATGTCTATCTTTTCCTATTTAAAATAAAAAAACAATTCAAATCTTGAAAAAAAAATTGATTCTTAAATTTTTTTTCAGTTTGGACCTTTAAAGAAAGCCTATATAGCATAGCGTGTAGTGCAAATAGTGGACCGCTATTACCGCTATAGTGGTCGTAACTGAAATAGCACATTTTTATCTCATAGCTTACGTTTAAGGTCCAAAAATACTATAGCGCCGCTATTGCGTTGCTATAGTGCGCTATTTAGAGCACTAATTAATACACTCTTTTGGGGTTTCTACTGGAATCCAATTTGCATGCAAAGAAATAGGTCATGAGGATCATGTCATTAAAGCTTATGACTGGATATTTCTATTTATATTAGTTAAATGTCTATTATATTATGTCGTCTCTGCATTAATAATTGTGTGTGTGGCCGAATATTTAAAGTAAACACACTAGACAGGATAGAAAGTAAAAGAGAGGAGATCTCAACTTTTAATTAAAAATGCTTGTAATTTTTAATGGTATTCTCACAATAACGTAAAGGTCATTTTATAAGTTTTGTCAAAATTTAATATTCCTAAACCTGGCCTAAAATTTATAAGACAGTATATTTTTAAAAATATTTAACTAAATATCTTCTTAATTAATCTTGCTATGTCAAATATTTTGCAATTAAACACTCCTGATAACCATTTATCTTATTAGCTGCTAATAACACCTCTCATTAACTTTTCATGAACTTTGATATGCACACACTTAATTGCCTATTGTGCATATTTTAGTTAATACATAATTGTTGACAATTGCAGCCGATTAATTGCATGGGCTCAAGTTAAAACACGTTTCAATAATTGTCAACAAATTAATGTCTTAATCTTTTATATTTGTTTTATGGATCTTAAAATGCACACTTAATTACTGCTCAATTAATGCATATACACACACACACACTTGAGTATTACGCCAATAATGAAGAACTTGTATTAGGCAAAGTATCATACATATTCCATCAATAATGAAGAACGTGTTTATATATATAGAAGAGATAGTGGTGTTAAGGACCTAATCCTTAATTAATCGTAGCTAACTCCCCACATAACCTTCTTTTGGTTTAAAAAAATCTAAACTCTACAAGGTTAAGCCTTTAGTTTCTCATGATCAGTACTTATGTCATGCATGTTTTTCTATTTTAATTCAAAATTAAAAAAATATATATACTTAATATATATCTAAGATGCAATTTAACACTTAAAAATATTATTGTGCATTTGTATTCCTCTGCATGAATTCCTTGCAATTCTTAAAAGGATTAGCTAGTTACTCTTGTCTTTTGGAGAGCTTTTATATATATATGTTGCTCTCAAATACTTTGGCTCTTTTTTTAAGTTAACTATGTTTCTTTAATGAAGTAGGGCTTCGGTCTTTTTAACCAAAAAATAATGAATTCGATCCGTGCAACTAATTTAAGTTTTTTTTTTTTAATATTGTACTCGTTATCGATCTTTATCATTTCGAAAAAATTTATCTATTTGTCTCCAATATACTGAAAGCAACTCTAATATGATGGAAAAACAAATCCATAATTAGAAATTTAGAACATGAGCATGATATCTTTTCTGGGAATGAAAGATCTTTGGAAAAATAAGCATCCATCTAATGGCATATATGTTGCATCTTTCTTAATTGAATATAACTATATTTTGCAATAAGCATTAAGAAAAATATGCTAGAAATAGCACTCAGAATAAAAAAAAACCAATTAATTTGGAAATGCCTTGCGAAGTGCATAAACGTGCAATTTATATAATGATTAGATGCCAACAAAATTTTCCAAGTGTTATCAGATGACAATTAAGATGCAATATATATATATAGGCATGAGTGCATGCATGACAAAAAGTAGTAAAGTGCTGCCATTTTCCCTTTTCTTATAAATGTTCAGCGCTTAAAATATTTTTTTATTGGAGAAAAGAAGTTTGAATCATGTTCTCTCATCTTTTTTTAATGCTAGAGTTAATTGGCCATTGCTAGAGCTAGCAAGGAATGGGTAGAGAGAGATATATGCCTTTCGGATTTGATTCTTGGTTAAATTGAATTGAATCCAACGGAGGCGCCTAATTAGTGCAGTGGAGTCAAATAGTGAGGTCAGATGCCTTTATTCCTTATTCTACCCCATTATATATAATTAATTAAGCACTCCTACGTACACAACAAGTTTGACTTGCTCTGACTTCTTTTCTACAAATAATGCAATATGGAATAATCTAATAAATTAGTAAGAGGAGATCACATCATATCCTTGGTAATAAATTTGTACAATTTTGATGATATTTTCTAAATCAACTTATTAAAAAAAAAAAAAAAAGTTTATGAGTAGAGTAATGTTTAACAATTAATTTTTTATCCATAATTTCAATTAATCATATATATATTGTAAAATCAAGTTCATTTGATAAATTACAAAATATACACTAAATATCATACTATTTTTTTATATGCACGGTATATATATGTACTTTAATTTCTGATAATTCTTTGAATAATTATCAAATTAACAAATTAATATAACGTTAAATGCACTTTTAAATTAACATCTCTTCTTACATATTTGACTATAATTAATGGACATCAGTCAAACTGTTGATTGATGAAGTCTGCTTCCACCACCAACAAAAATGATTTTCTTGAACATGCATTTTTTTTATTCTGTTATTGATGAAATTGAGATGAAGAATATTTCCCTCCTTTCGTTAATTAATATAAAAGGAATTTCCATTTTTTTTTTTTTTTGTGTGGTTGGGGAGACAGGTACGTTGTTTCCTAATCCAGAATATAATTCTACTTTTTGCAAAAAAAAAAATGTCAAATCACGAACTAACAATTGTAGTAAATGTTTATTTTCACTATTAAATAATAGCTATTTGATGTAAGCTATTAAAGATTATGTCATTAATTGTGCGATAAAGTCCATTATGCATCACAAGTGATTTGATATTATAGGGTTTATTACATCCACTGACATATTTAGCATTGTGTCGTAGTTAGTACAAGTGATTTGAGCCGTACGATTTGAATTTAAAATATTGAATAAATAAATATGACGCATTAGCTCATATTTGTTATATATTACACATCAAAATAAACTAGTATACGATTTAATTATAGAGCTTGGAAAGAAAAGAAAAAATGCTTGTTTAATCAACTAGGAGAAATGTTATGTAGATACTATTTTTTTCCTAAATCATAATTGTCACTTAATTGATTAACTGGTTAACACAAGATATAAATGAAACATTAATAACGCAAACACAATTATTATTATGTTTATTTTTAGGTCATGTTCAATCCCTTAATCTCTATTAGGTACTTGTGTAATTAAATTGGTAACTTCTTACTACATGATCCGTATAATATAATCATCATTTAATGCACATACTAATCTTATATTGGTAAATAGTGTTCCTTTATAATTATCAAGATTAGAGACATTTAGAGTATTTGTTACTTAATTATTATATAGCTCCACTGTTCAGGTTCTCAACTTGATCAATCCATAATGTAATTAAACACTCAAGAAACAAAATAATTTTTTAAATTTTATAAATAAAATACAAAATACAACTATAAATGGTTGACTTCTAGATCATAATGCTAACAGTAGTGACCTTCGGGTATATTACAAAACAACTCTTTGATGATATGCTTGCCAAATTAAGTCGATAATACATTAAAATGTTATATGCATAAGACTTCTCATCCTTGCAACAATAAAACACCATGATTATATATTGAGAGTGGGCGTAAAGTAGCACACCAAGATCCATATAACGATTATTTCTTGAAAAACCCCAAACAAAATGAGTTCTTTCGTGCAGGTTTATGATGAAACAAATTTTATTTCTAGGTATAGTTGAGGGTGTTACTTCACATGATTCTTATTTTCAGATAAAGCGAGATGCGATAGGTAGACATAGTCTTTCACCCTTATAGAAGTGTACAACAGCAATACGAATGTTGGCATATGGTGTTGCTACAGGCCATGTGGATGAATATTTTCGAATTGGCAAAAGGGCCCCAATAGAATTGTGTGAAGATATTATGTATGGGCTGTTATAGATGTATTTGGTGAGGAATATTTTCAAAGGCCAAAATACAGAAGACCTTGAACGATTACTTTGCATAAGAGAATAATGAGGTTTTCTAAGTATGCTAGGTAGTGTTGATTGTATGCATTGGGAATGGAATAATTGTCCGGTTGCATAGCACGACTAATATGCCAGAGAAGATCACAATACTCCAACTATTATGCTTGAGGTTGTTGCATCACATGATTTATGAATATGACATGCCTTTTTAGGTCTTCTAGGCATATTGAATGGCATCAATATGTTAGACCGCTCTCTACTTTTCCATAAGGTTTGAGAAGGAATAGACCCAAAGATGAACTTCCAAGTGAATGGAAATGATTACAACTTGGGTTATTACCTCACAGGTGAAAGTTAATCCTTTTACTACAAGTGACAAACATAAGATGTTTGCAAGACACAAAGAATATGCCTAGAAAAGATGTAGAGAGAGCCTTCAGGGTGCTTCAAGTACGTTTCACTATCGTTAGTGGTCCGACATGCATTTGGTCTAGCTAAGAGCTTGTGTGATAATGCATAATATGATTGTGGAGGATAAAATAGACAGATACACTAGAAAGTACGATTATACATATGATCAAGTTAAATTTATAGTATCAAGGTCAAAAGTTTCTCGAGATCACCTTTGTGAATATCAAGAGTATTTACAAAATCATGCAAGAATTCAGAATAGTTCGTCAAATCGGTAACTCAAATCGGACTTGGTTAAACAGGTATGGAACTGTTTTGACAATGAGGATATTGATTAATTTGTTGTACTTATAAAGTATCAATATGTTGACTAAAATAAGGAATTTTATAGTTTTTTTTATGAAATTTATTATGATTAGAGTTTTTTTTTATAAAAATAAAGATTAGTTCGACCAATCAGTAATTCAAAGCGGACTTTGTTAAAGAGATATGGAAGTGTTTCAACAAGGAGGATATTATTTAATTTGTTGTACTTATAAAGTATCAATATGTTGACTAAAAATAATGGATTTTATAGTTTTTTATGAAATTTATTATGATTAGGGTTTTGTTCTATTGTTTTTTTAATAAAACAAACTATCTAATTTTTATGATAAGGTAAGGTCTCCATCCTTTTGAATAATTACTCCCACAAAATCATTATTTGTAGTTTTCATATGTGAATTACATTTTTAGTTGTTTATTAATTATCTAGATTGTTTGATTGGATTATAAGAAGATAATATGGTTTATAATCTGATTATTATGACTAGAGTCATTATTTATTGTTTGATTGGTTATTCAAGGGTATAATTGAAATGAGGAGGAAGAAAATTTTAATTCATCATTCACTGTACGAGATTGAGAAAAGGAGAACTCGTAGTCTCCCTGTATGAGATTTGTCTTTCTATTTAATTAGTTAGTTATGAGAATTTTTTTTCTCAGCTATTGGCAGTGAAATCAAGATAGTGGAGAAGCAAAAGAGAATGGCGGGGAAAGAGAAACAAAAAAGAGTCGAACGACAGATTTCAACGGAAAGAAATAGAGTTCATTTTTAATTTATTTTTGACGTGATTCTGTACGTAGAAATTTTAAAATAATTTTAGAGACTTTAGTTTTTAAAAAATAATTAACAGTTATTTAAAAATTATTTTCAAATATTGGGAGGAGATGCTCATACTCTCTTCATACTCAAATTCTAATCCCTGGTTAGAGGATTGATGCGCGAGGTAGATAAATAAATTGTTTAAAATTAATTAAATATTAATCAGTGAAAAATATAATGACTAATTCAAAATAGTTAAAAACAATTAATGCTTATAGTGACGTCGATGATATTAATTAGTATATATTAGCTTAATGCATAGATGCTCCAAGTAACACACACTTGATCACTCATGAAGAAGAGGATCGAGTCGGCACCAAAAAAGGAACTGCATGCACAGCCGAAAGGTGTCAACCTTTCCCCAAAGAGCTACTTTTAGTTTTAATATATATATTCCTTTTCTGGATGCTTGTTACTAATTAATCACCACCTTGGTCAAGCCTATATGTGAACTAGTAGGGACTGATCAACCTACATATATTAGAGATTTACACGTACACCACCTCTCCAGTTTGTATATATAGACTATACAACGCTGCATATGATATGTGTGTTCATTTTTTTTTTGAGGAAAAGCCCTTGGGCAGATATGTGTGTTCATGAAACTAATTAAAATTGCTGTGTTAAAATCTGTATCCCTGTGTTAATTACTTGATCGGGATAGGTACAGGATTGCAACTTCTAGATGTTACTACTATAAAATTAATTAGTGTACAAAATGATAAAATTCATTTAAGCTGTGTAGGTATTATATACGACTTGAGAGTAGATCCGATGGCATTGGACCTATTTTGGTTCGACGGGTTTAATCACCGCTAAATTTGTTTTAAAATTTGTGCGCAATGCTATAAATTTCCTACGCATCTGCTTCGATTTTCGTACGCACATATCTCAAGATGGATCAGACGGTCACGGAGCTCGTTGAACCTAGAAGTATAGGTCTGATGAGCATCGGACCCACTCCGTTCTCATTATATACAAGTGAGACTAGAGTCTAGGGACCTATTAGTAATTTCTGTTTTAGGAAGTGCTACGGTTGTAAGATGTAACTGACTGTTGATGTGTGTACGTACCAATTTCAGGTACCTACATATACAGTTTACTTGATTTCTATGAAATCGGTAGATAATTTCACTTTCTTTTAGAAAAAATGTTACTTAATTTGAGACTCGATAAACAAGATCATATTGGAACTTTCAGATTTTACTACTACAAAATTAGCTTACAAAATGATAAAATTCATTTAAGATGTGTGTAAGTATTATATACAAGTGAGATTATATATATTAATTCATCAAACTTTCTTGATAAGCTTAATTATATTCAAATTTTATTGAATTCACTTTATAAGATGAATTCTTTAAAAAAAATGAGTAATAGGGTTCAAGCCAGCCAATCAGACTCTTTATTTCAGCATTTGTAACAAAGAATTTCTCTCACCAGAGTTTTGAACTCATGACCTCTCACATAGGAGACGTGTGTTTGTCACTAGATCAAATGTTGGTTCTCTTCATAAGACAAATTATAACTGTCAAAACCGATCTACTTCACAAGAATTGCGTGTGCATGCAAAATTTTGAAACCTCGAATTCATTTATTACAAAATTAAGTGATAAAAGAATTAATGATGAAAAATGAATGTATTAAAATAACTTATAAACCTTCATATTTTTTTACCTTTTTACCGTTTGATTTTATCTTAAATAATTTTAAAATTTTAAAATTTTGTATGTACACACATCACTCGTGAAGTAAATCAGTTTCAATATACTATTTGAATTCGTCGTATAAAATCAATTCAACAAATTTAGAACATCTTGATGAGTATAGCACACGCTAGCTAATCTCACTCATTATATATATATATTGTTTATATTAATTCAATTGTTCAAAAACGACAAAGACCTCTAATAACAGGAATGAATTGGGACTTTGTTATTACTACATATATTAATTATAACCATCCAATTAATACAGATGCTGGTCCAACCTAGTAACCCTAGCTAGAAAGAGAATGTGTAATATTATACATTACATGATTGTTAATTTTCAAGAAAAAGTGTTAACCGTTGGTAGAATGTACTAGTGCGTCAGGAACCACCATATATAAAAGAGGCACTACGTAAATTATATACATATATCCTCATATTATATTACAAAAGATGTATTCCTTTTAATTTCTAAACAATGTTAACTGATTAATTGCTATTTGCTAACATAGTAGCTAGCCTTTATGAATAAAACTTTAATTATACCCTTTCTGATTCGCAAGGTGGAGCCAACAATTTTATATAGGAGAGAGGCCAAAAGATGGTTTACATGCATTGCGACTTCTAACACTTTTTTTTGTCCCTTCATCCACTTAATTTTAAGAAAAAATATATTATATGAATCTAAAAGTAACACAAATTTTCATTGCACGTAACTATATTCTCGATTGCTGTTGAGACCTGATTTGCGGAAGGACAAAAGGTTATATATATGACAGAGAATTTTTGTATGAAACATTTTCTTAATTAAAAACCATTAATTTGGAATAAAAATTCAATAATTTTAAATTTTCTACAAATGCCATACGGAGTTTTCATTATTAATTATTATAATTTTCTAATTTCACAAAAAAAAATTATGTCAAATTTAGTGATTACTTCAACTAATTGACAAGTAATTAGAGGAGTTTGATAAACAACTTATTTAAGGAGGACAAATATATTTACTATTCAGATAAGGCTAATTAAAACTTCAACCCATATCTGTATCCGTATCCACACAAATATTCAGATACATATAATATATCTGTATCTAATTTCAAATAAGGATCGGATATTACTCACTCCGTTTTCACCCCTATTTGTAATACAAATACATTAGAAAAACTAAAAAAAAACTCAACTTTTTTTTTACAACTTTCTAATTAGGTACAGGGGTGCCTGGTCCCCTGCCCCTTTTCCTCCAATTAAAGTAATTATTGGGCCACTAATATATAAAGATTGCAGCTGGGTTAACTATTCATTGATGGACCATTAATTATCACAAATACAAGTTTGGTTTAAGTACTCATGTTGCATCTCATATGCCAATCAAGTTATCACGAACTGATAACTTGATTTAAATATTAGGCCGAACTAGCTACTTATTAAGCTGTATTAATTCCCAAGTTGAGTAGGCCGTGCATTCGTAATATAGGGCCTAATTAAGCACTATGACTTAATTGGGCTTTCTAGTCAATAATTGGAATTATATCGAAAGAAATTTTACTGAATAAAATCACATGGAATTGTGGTATCGGTTAGATGGAAATTGTATTTACTAAAATAAATAATCCAACCGTTAAAAAACAGATTGATTGTTTTTTTTTTCCTTGATAAATAACAATGATCGAATCAAAGTTTTGGTTCAGACAAAAATCTAATCACTCATAAGTCACAGTCACGCAAATGACGACATAAAAATTTGCAAACGGGCCGTGCCGATTCGACCCGGCCAGTCCACAGGTCCACAGGTCTATACAGTCCGGGTCCAGCGGGTCCAACTTAAAATAGTTGGCCCAAATCTGTGCTTGAAACATGGTCCAGATTCACATGGTCCAGTCTGGTTCAAGGCCCAATCTGGTTCGTACGGGTCCACGGGTCTTTTTAAAAAAAAAAAAAAAAACAGGTTAAATTGTTAAAAATAAATAAATTTCAGCGACGAAGCTGAAATTCCAGTGACTAGTCTCACCTTTTGACTATATTCAAAATACAATATAGAGAAAATGGCTATATGGCTTTTTGTTTACTTTATATCAAAATAAAGGCATGGAAATATAGTTTATTACACATGGGTATAGTTTTAACGATTATTTTAACGATTAATTGACATATGTCAGAAATAAAAAAATAAAAAAAAAACTAAAATTCCAGTAAGTAGTCCGGTGATGTCCGGAATTTGTCTGGTCTGGTTCTACATGGTTCCACGAGTTAGTTTGGTCTGATTTTACATGATTCCACGTGTTAGTCTGGTCCGATTCTACACGATTCTAGTGAAAAAATTAAACTCAAACCCTTACTAGACCCCTTTCTAACCAGTGTCTGGTCCGATACAAATTTGAGACATAGTCCGAGACAATCTGGTCAAGTTCTGAACCAACCGGTTCATTTCAATACACTAGACATGACTCCTATCCTTTTTTGAATACAAAAGGAGTAATCAAATCAAAATTCTAATCCTCCCCCCTCACCCACCTCTCAAAATTTTAGGAGGTGGTCAAATCAAAGTGCACTCCCCCCACCTCCCCCACCTCTCATGTCCTCAAAAATTTTAGGGTGATGATCAAATCAAAGTTTTGTTTACCCCTCTGAGCTCATGTCTGAACCGAAATTTTAATTGGTTCGATCATTGCCAAATTTGAAAAAAAAAAATCATCAATCTGTTTCCTGACAAATTAATTATTTATTTTAAAAAATATATATCAACAGTGATAGAAATAGTTAGACTCAAGTGAATAAAATGACAATGGATTATCGAAAATAAATCTGCTGTTATTCCAAAGGGATAACCGGACTATGTTATTTCGATCTCAGTTGTTGATCTTTGTCGAGATTCACACATGAAAAAAAAAAATTCTTGAAATTTTGTGCATGAAAAACTTTGAATGGTTAGGATAAGAATAACAAGTTCCTGTTATCTCTTTGGAATAATTCATTTCCCGGATTATCACCTTTGGTGAAGTACCATGTATTCCAGCATATAGTGCATAATATGGTACAAATATTTGAATTTGCCAATACTGCATGGTATTGAAGTACCAATTATTTCATTCCTAACTGTATCGAGTATCGATCGTAGGTGGCAAATGTACTCTAGGAATTATTTAAAATTGCGGTTTAGTAATAGCACATAATTCTGTGTCTAATTATTTAAAATTGCGGTCACATATAATTTCCTAGACTGACAAATGTACTCTAGGAATTCTTCTCATACAGGTGCAGATCTACACTTAATCTGGGATGCTAAATTATTTTATGATTTTGAAATATTTAATCACATATGAAATTTAATTGAATTTTCATTTTTTTTATATAGTTTAGCCCCCAAAATGTTAGATGTGTGATTGTAGTACCAGTGGTTAAGACTTATTTTGTATTTGAGAGATCTTGAGTTCAAATTTTACTAACTACAAATTAAAAATTATGTATTTAAGTTTCAGTTCTCCTAACTAATTTTTTTAGTTCCGTCCTTGTCTTCATGGATTCGCATCATTTATCATCGTTACTTACGTACTACCAGTGGCGAATCTAGATTATATCAATAGGGTCAATTGACTGCCATTCTTTTTCAATTATTTTATATTTATATCTTATTTGTATTAAAATTAAAGATAAAATATTATAGATAGTATGAAATTTATCCTCATTTGTATTAGGAAAAAATTATATATTTGATCTCCATTCATATTTGACCTTCGTATCAATGAGTTCATCATTACTTATCATTTCTCAATGGAATTAAGATCATTATTTTTTTAATCTAATTTTCAAGACCGTGTAAGAATTTCTAAAGAATACATTAGCTATTGATCATTAAGAAATGAAGCCCATTATAAAATTTTAATGATTCTACTCTATGGATGTGAGGTTTCTATATCTACGGATATGTGCTTGTGAAAATAATTACCTACTGGCCCGGCCCAAAAAGATGCTTCTTAGCCCGTAAAGACTGGACCACAGCCTGGCAGGGTGCAAAAGATTGGGTGAACATAAACATATTGACAGATTATGTTTTACTTCATACAGCGCACGAGTCATATTCAGCTGCTTTGATTCTCTTGTCCATGCGCTGTGTGAATAAAAGTATACTCTGTCAATAGTTTTTACCCAAAACATTTCAATTTGAGGATAGCTGATCCTGTGCGGCGGGTAAGTAATATACTACATTTTTTTTAATGATATTAGTGTATATTTTACTTTATATCCAATTACTCTAAATTTTAATGATTTGGGATTAATGGTCTTTGATGCATCTTCAAACAATATTTAAATTGTATGGAATTTGATTGTTTATACTATCATATGTTTAATAACATGTAATTTTTCTTTTTAATTTTCAATTGTTTTAAATTTAGTTGCAAAAAGTATTAAGATTGTCAAGAAACAAATAACTCAGTAAATTGAGCGCCACTTAAAAACACAGATATCTTCTATTTCTCGTCCACAAAAAAAGGAATTCGAATCCTCTGAGGTATCTCAAACTTTGCGTGATTTTAGGTGAAATATTAACCGTTTAAATAGTTTTGCACAAATCTCAAAGTAAAATAATACTGGCCCCCTGCGCTATCCCCGAATAGGGACCGAACACGTCGGTCACGCAAAAATTGAGATATGTTCGAGGATACGAACTCCAAAAATTGAGCATCAGAAAAAAAAATATATAATAAAATAAGTAAAGAGAACCAAAGGAAGAATACTTAGCGGTGAAAGGACCGAGAAAGAAAAAAGAGGTAATGGCGACTCAGAGCCTCTACTTCCCTACAATCTCCCTTGTTTCGCCAATCTCAAAGCATCACAGCTGTGCGATCTCAGTTAAGCATCGCTGTTCCTTTGCTAAAAGAAGAGAGACGAGTGGAAACGGTCGATTGGGAAAGCTCAATGTCTCAATTGAAAGCGAACGACTTCAATCGGTTGAGAAATCCCATGGTAATTTTCGAATTTCATTGGCATGTGCATGAATTTCAACTTAGAACTTGGTAATAGTTCTTACCAGTACCAGTCAGTCACAAGGTATTGGTACCGAGCAGTTAATTATTCTAAATTTAAACCTGAAACACAAACAGAATGGAAAAGAAGAAAAATAAAAATAATTCATGGCTGGTACTGGGATGGCAAGTATTCCGGTACAACCGTATGAATATGACATTGTTCTGCTGCATGTGTAACCAGTACGAAACGAAAGTAATCCTTGGAAACCTGAAATTAATTTTATTACTGCAATTAGGGAAAGATTATGGGGTTGTAAGTATACATCATGTTGGGATTTTGTGCGAGAATCTCGAAAGATCGCTTGCTTTCTACAAAGACCTTCTCGGTATGTTCTTTTCTTTTTAAAATTTTGAATTTCAAATTTCAAATCACATGCTTATGGTATAGTGTCTCATATGGTAGGTAGAGTGCTAGGATGCCAGGATTAGGTCAGGGGACTTTGAGCCTTGTTCCCTTAATTCAAAAGGAAGAGAAAATAATTTCAATTAACATGTTTCATATTTCAAGAAATTTCAGTAACTATTTCTTAGGAAGAAGTGCTCAGTTCCAGAACAGCAAATGGAACTTAAAAAGCTTTTTCTGAGGGGAGCTTATTCATTGCTGAAACTTTTTACTGGAAAATGAATTGCATGTGGAATAAACAAAAGTTTTGGTTAACATTATCTCTTTCTAGAATAATGATAACTTTAAAGCAAACTTGTTATTCTGGAGATAATTTGACTAAAAGTTACTAATTCCCCTATTCCAAGACTAATATAATTGTCTGGACTAAACAAAAGTTTCTTTAATAATCGTAATTTCATCGAACTTGAATTTTATTATTCTTAAAATAATTTGACTAGGAATAAACCCCCATATTGAGAATAAATATCAGGTAGAAGCAAGGAACGATGATAGGAATTCCTATTAAATGTCTCTCTAACTGAAGGATGAAAAATTTATTGAATTGTGCTTGTTGAAACAAGTTCCTTTCATTCCTGGAATGTTTTGTCAACCCCAAGATATTCCTAATTTGGTATCAGAAATTTAATTCTGTCTGCACTTGAAGAATAAGTGCTTTGACTCATACTATAGAAAGGTTGAAAATTCTTTGTACAAACTAGCTTAATACCAGAAGGCTGGGTTTTCTTCCAGAACTTCACACAGAGATGCCATATTAGAGCAAGCAACATTCTTTTCCTCATTCCATTTCCTCAGCTGGGAAGTTCATGTTTAAGCTCACGCTTCCGGTGGCAAGATACTTCTTTTACTTTACTTGTCTAAAGTATAAACCCACTTCTAATGCATGCCTAAGCCACTGCTATTTAAAAACATCCATTTTCTACGAACTTTACTGAGCCTCTAAACTCTTCATCTTGCCACTCTACCCAGTATACTGGTTGGAGGTTTAAGAATCATTCTATACAAAATAAAGAAATTGGGAACTAATTTGTTGAAATCCAGTAACTAATGGACAAAAAAGTGCATTTTATCCTCAAAGAAATTCTGCAGCCTGTGTTTCAATTTACAAATAGTACAAGTCGGATTACAGTTCAAAGGTGTGGAATATGAAGGTTGTTGTAGTGAGGCCGAAGTGCATTTTTGGTCGGTAAAGTATTGTCCTATGCTAAAAAATTGCTCCCCAAAATTTCATCTGATGAAGTCATCCACAGCTTTAGGAGTCTCTCAGGGAAAAAAAAAAAATACAAATTTGGATGCCAACTCAATGCAAGTATCACCAAAAATACAGTAGATATTTTCTATTCAATATTTGTTAATAATATGCCTTGTTAATATGAAAAGGTCTTGAGGTTAATCTGGCAAGGCCGAATGATAAGTTGCCGTACAGAGGGGCATGGTTGTGGGTTGGGTCAGAAATGATCCACTTGATGGAATTGCCAAACCCGGATCCATTAACAGGCCGACCTGAACACGGGGGAAGAGACCGCCACACATGTATAGCCATTCGTGATGTCTCCAAGCTTAAAGCCATCTTTGATGAAGCCGGTATGGGATCCTTGTGCATATGTTTCTTACTATTTTGGTGCTTATTTGTAATTTGAAGGGGAAATTGGAGAAATTGTTCAATTTTTTTAATGAATTGTCTGAAACTGCTGAGGGGGTATTTCATTTGTATATAATAAAATATTTAAGTGGCACACATAACCACACCAAACTCCAGATTTTTTTATGAAGCCAGCCATACTTGTCAGAGTCTTGTCTATATAAAATTGCATATTTCTATGTAATGTTAGGTTTTATGAAGATAACTCTTGAAGAAGTGTGTACACAGTTGGAATTAAGGGATAGTTTCCTGAAGATCCCTGTAAAATTAAATGTTGCATACTTCTGCAAAGAGATACTCTAAACCCTTCCAAATCAAAGGAACATCAAACCTAGTATACCGAAAGTGCCCTTCTTATCTCTATCTTTGACAATGAAAGGAGGGTCATACCGAAAGTGCCCTTCTTATCTCTATTTTTGACAATGAAAGGGGGTCATATTTTCCACTTCTTAGAAAGGACGGTACAAGAAAAAAATTACCTTTTTAAGTGTTTCAGAGAATGATTATGAGGCTTTTTTAGTAAAAGGTAGGGTTAATTTTTTTTTTTTTCCGTATCTGTGATAAGGATAAAGTTTTGTTGTTCCTTCTGTTCTTTCTCAAATGCAGGAATAAGCTATACCTTAAGCCGGTCCGGCAGGCCCGCAATTTTTGCACGGGACCCAGATGGCAATGCACTGGAATTTACTCAAGTGGACTAAGGAAATTTTCAATTCTTCCATTCCACGTTACAAGCATATGATGATTGTATATACTCTCTTGTATGATATGTATATAGTTTTCATAAAAATGATGTAGACATTGGTATTAGGTTTATTGTACACATATTTATGATTTTTCATACAGCACATGTTAACAGATTTAGATATTTTCTGATGCTCGTCTTTTGTTCCTTCTATGAAAGTGAAGTTGAGTAAGATATTGGTACAATTCCAGTCAAGTCTAATGTCGGATGGACTTGTATTTAACGCTGAAAACATTACTCATTTGGTTGTTACGGTAACAGTACTGTCTTCAACTGGTATATACCGGTACAGGCGGTAATACTGGTTTGACTATAATCTGACCGAAATTGGAACATTATTTACACCTGCCTTTTCATTTTATTATAAATCTGACCTTCAATTGGGCCTCCACTTCGAATTTAAAGTGAAGTTTAAAGCTATGTTATTTTACCAGAAAAGAGAAGAAACAGATAATTCCGAAAGTTTGCAAGAGGAAGGAAACAATTGAATAAATTAGCAAAACCCTTTATCAGTAAATACTGAACCTCACTTGTATGAGGGAAAAAAAAATAAACAACATAATTAACAATCAATTAATTATTCCGCAAACTATCTAATTTTTTTTTTACCAGTAACTGGTACAAACAAACAAACAAGAAAGTACCTCGCCACTATGAGTGTTACGTACAACCAATCAAACAACACTGCATCTATAGATTTATAATTATAGTTTCTCTGTAAAAATGAAAACCCTAGCTAGTTAAAGAACGTCATGCCAGCACGTCCACTGTGCAACAAATTATGTGCGATGCTTTCTCTGGCTTGCATAGCGGCGACTGATCGAATTGCATTCTCTGCCACCATATCATCATCGGTTAATTCGAAACGAAGCTCCGGATCCATCGTATCCCCTCTCATCTCACAAATGTTATGCAGCACCACACATGCACCCAAAACCATCGGCAAATCCGCAAGCTTGCTTTCAGTTCTCCTTTGTAAACAAGTCCACCTCCCCTTAAGCCGCACAAAAGCATCCCTTGCTACTCTTGTAACTTCCTCTACTTTTTCGTTAAATGCGTGTTGGGTCCATGTTAAGTTTTGGTGTGTGTATGGCACGAGAAGCCAATCCATCAGAGGGAACCCGGATCCACCTACAATCCAATGGTTCTGGAGCAAACCAGCATTGCCTCTCTGGTATAATGCTGATTTTTCTAAAACTTGGTCGTCTGGCATTGATCCAGGCCACCCGATACAGACATCAGTAAAAACCCCATTGGGGTTCATCACGCCTTGAATTGTAACTGAGTAACTTGTTTTCTGATTCCTCTCAGTGTGTCTCTTGTTATAATATGCCGCAACCTCCACTTTGGGTGCAACAATGGGGATGTGAGTTGTGTGCATTGAACCAATTATGTTAGGAATCCCCGAGATGAACTCGAAGTTTTCCGCAATGACCTGAGAGTTGGTTTGGTCCGGCCATTGTACCGTTTTAGGCATAAGGAGGGATTTAATAGCTGTGCAAACCTCCAAAACAAGTTTGTGACATGTTGAGATGCCGAGACCAAACCGTTTTGACACAACTCTTAATGGTTCACCAGTTGCTAGACGCCAGATGCATACTGCCACACGTTTATCCACAGGTATCGCCGCACGAAGCATTGTGTCCTCTTTCTGCACAGCAGATCCCAACTCTTTGCAGAGGAACTCAAAAGTAGCTCGGCTCATCCGAAAAGCGCGCTTGAACTCGGCTTCTGGCATATCAGGGCTGTTGTACCGGTCCCACCAGTCGGTTGATCTGTCCTTAACCCACAACCTCCTCTGGTGTTGTGTTACAGGAGAACTGCCAGACGCTGCTGTCGTGGCTCCATTCTCTGTCGCCGCCGCTCCATTGCTATCCAGTGAGTTATTAGAACTTGAAGAGTGTCTCTTCGGCGATTGTTCTTCCGATTCCACAACCCGCTTCCGCTTGTTGTTATCAGATACTGGCATGATTGGTATAAAAGCGGGTTTGGGTTCTTCGAGTATGTTGTAGTAGCCGGTATTCTCCGATTCGTCAAAGAAAGAGAAGAGAGGGGAAAAGCAGGTGTTCATGAAGAGTCGTTTTTAAGGAGTTGATATCGGTTTTGGGTTTGAATTGGTAAGAGATATGAGTTGAAGAAGATGTATGTATATTTGTATAAGTGTGTACTGATAGACGAAGAAGGGAGAACGAAATGGTTTTTATACTTTGTGGGGAGCAAGTGAGAGATAGAAGACGCGGTTAGGACTACTCAGGAAAGAGAGAAGAACCGCGGTTTACGCGGGTAGGGAGAATGGGGAAAAAAAACGAGTAACTCACATTTCGCTTTTCTTTCTTTTTATTTGCTGACAATTTTATGGATCTGACCTTGTAAAGTATTTTATTTAATCTTTTAGGATTTCTAGCATTTATTTAGTCCTTATTATAAGTAGTAACAAGAAGGAAATGTACAATTATTCCCCAACAAATGTATAATTTTCATGAATTGCTTTGTAAACCGAGTGACAAAAAAAATTAACTTGTGGATAATTTTTTGTATTTGCATAAATGTATAAAGTCTTGATTGTGATTATTAAGTTTGATTACATGTCAGAATTAATTTATGTGTCGTACGGTATTATATTAACTTTATTTTCTTAATACAATTTGCAGCGAAGGATTTATTAGAAGAAAAAAAAAACATTCAAAGAAATGAGAGATAGCTAGGCTAAAATTACATTAACAATCAATTAGTTTGATATATACACGAAAAATGATGAAATTTTATGCGAGTTTTATCGTTCACCAAATACATAAAATTTGTAATTGTCATATTTAGCATTATTTAATGGAACATCAAATGATACTTAAATAATTAAATTACATAAAAAAAATTGATACACAACTAATATATATAAGAAAACATTTTTTAATTTGTTACTATTTTAAAAAATGGCATAATTTGAGAAATTATTGTCAATATTATTAAGATTATCAAGATAATTCATTGTTATAAGATTTCCATTTTTTTATATTTCATACAAAAATTAAACAAGCATATTTAATAAAAGCGCAATTTACATGCATTCTCTTGTGATTAGGGCTATAAACGAGTTAGCTCGGGCCGAGCTGGGTCTTAGCTCAGCTCGTTAATTCTAAACCGAGCTTGGACCGAGCGAGTTGGACCTAGGACTTCCGAGCTAAAACCTCAGCTCAAACTTGTGATGAGCCAGCCCGAGCTGGCTCACTGGGTTTGGCAGGCCCTTGTTTTAAGAAGAAAATAAATTTTACAAACCTTTTTGGACCGAGCTGAACTGAGCTAGACATATAAAATGCACACAAATTCATACAAATTCACAAATTGATGCCTAGCCGAGCTGGCGAACAAGCTAGGCTCCAGCTCAAACTCGTTAATTCTGGACCAGGCTAATAGCGAGCTAGTTCGTTAACAATTTGGTTCAGTTAACGAACGAGCTGTTAGAGAGTGAGCCAAATGCGAGTCACAATCGAGCCACGAGCTACAAGCTTTTTTGTCGCCCGTACTTGTGATATTAAAAAATCTATATGAGATGTGAGGAGAGTATAATTGCAAATAATACGTTTATACGGGTACGAAAATGTAACAACAAAGAATATATTTATTTAAATTGGGTTTGTTATAAATTGGCTGCGCAAGTTTAAGTGTGCCAGCTGTGCTAATAATAGTCCAATTAAGAGTCATTATCTATTAAGCTTAGAATTGTGGTCTACTCGTCTCTCTTTCCCAGTTTCCGTGTCCTAGAATACATAATAATATTTGATGACGCCAAATTAAAAGGATTCTGAATCTGAGTCATGACGGGTGAGATACTGTAGAGTGGGACCAATTCAACAACGGTTTTCGTGACTGATTTACATCTCTGTGGTTGTTGTATTCTGCCTTTCGTGATGTAGGTCGTTGCCTATAGAAGAAAATGAGATATAAAGCATAGTAACATAGTTCGCGTTTTATTCGCGAATAAAATGTTTTTTTTTTATGGTTTTTGAACTGAACAGCAAATAAAACAATTGACCGAACTTTTACCGATTTATTCGCGAATAAAACGATTTTTACAAATTATTCGTGTTTTATTCGAAAACTCGGCGCAATTATATGAGCTATGCACGACGAATAAAACGATATAAGTTATGCACGATGAATTCGCTCAGGACCCACCACGTGGTGAAGGCGTGAAGCTGAGGCACCTTTTTTTTAATTTTGAAAGTCATCGGTGGACTCCACCGGTGGCTCCATTTTGATTTAAATTAATTTTTAATTAACTAATTCAATTTCATTCATACAATAGAGAAAATTTTGTAAATTATTAGACAGTTCTTAAATTTTTTTTCCTCTAATTTGTAATAAATAAGTTGAAAAATTAAGAAATTAAAATAAGTATATATACTTTTTTTTTCTTGTGATACCGAATCATTTCCGAATGAATTATACCCGAATCACTATTTTTTTATCCCGCCGAACCGAACCCGAAATATTCGTTTGTCACTATCATAGTGACAAGTGATGGTGACAAGATACACAAATTATTCGGTTTTTTGTGATGTCGAACCGAACGCCGAATTATTCGGTTGACTGAACTTTGACCGAATAATTCGCGAATTTTACGAATTATTCCCGAAATTTTCCCAAATTTTTATTTTTTGGTTATTTTCCCCTTACAGAACTGAAATCTCTGATCCGAATAATACCAAATCATTCCCGAATTATACCCGAATTATTTCCGAATCATGAATTTTTGATCTCGCCGAACCAAACCCAAATAATGGATTTGTCACTATGACTCACTATGATCCGAAATTTTTATTAATATACAAAAGAAATAATAAATTTAACAATCTATACAATTTATTTATGAAATTCACAATCTATCCAAACCGATGACTGTGTCATCGGTTTTCAGAAGCTAGAACCGATGACACTGTCATCGGTTTAAGCCATGCACGATTTTGATGTGTTCTGCATACTTTTTGAAAGAACGAACGATTCAGATTAAAATACTATTTGTAATTATTACTGACAAAGTGACTTTTTGCACAATTTTTTTGTTGAAGTTTTATTTTTTTCAAAAATAGAAAGACAATAATATTTTCTGTATTTACCTAGAAGTGACTTTTGAACCGGGATCAATAATTCAGATTCAAAACATTTTTTTTTCTAATAACACAAAAAGAAATATTTTAATTTTTCTTACAGCAATAAAAAAATCCGATATGAAAAATATTGATCCGAGTTATTTGTTTATGTCTTTCTAATAAATCAAATTATATGGTATTCTGTCTAATTTAAAAAATATATATAAATATTTCTAATATTTTAATAAAGCATAAATAAATAAATTATAACATTTTCTAATTAAATAAAAAGAATATTTTAAATTAAATTTGAATTAAAATATTATAATTTATTATTATTTTAATATGTAATCATTACAAAATTGAGTCGTTCGTTGTTTTAATCTGAGCCGTTCGTTATTTCAAAAAACGTGCAGAAAACATCAAAAATCGTGCTTGGCTTAAACCGATAAAATTGTTATCGGTTCTAGCTTTCTGAAACCGATGACACAGTTATCAGTTTAGATAGATTGTGAATTTCATAAATAAATTGTATAGATTGTTAAATTTATTATTTCTTTTGTATATTAATAAAAAATTCGGCACTATGATATAAAGTTGCTCTGTAAATGGTTACACGAGAGGAGGGCGCAGAAGATCAGAGTATGAAGGATGTTGTGGGCTTGTGGCGATTGTTGTATAGTCAATAGTGTGCGGTTCACGCTCCGTAGTCCGTAGTAACGCAGCGCTTGGGCATTTGGGCAGTGAGGGAGCGAGTTGGTTGGAGGGGACCGCGGAAGAAGTAAAAGAGACCGAGTACGGAAAAAGGTAAAACAACGGTTTCGTGATCCTCGTGCGTGCCTGACTGCGCTTATACCTTTTCCCTTTTCAAAGGCGGCTACTCTACGAGTCTACTTTTGGTCGTCTACGACTCTACGGACCATCTTTTTTTTTTTTCATAAATAAAAAAATATTTGTTAGAAAATTTATTAATTCTTATGTTTACCTTCAAAAATAAAGTTCGAAAGTAAGGTTGTTGAATATATAATTTCTTTTATTTGATGGAGAGAGTGCAAGACTGTATATAGAGTAGAACTAGGGTGCTCCTAAGTTCATTAAGTATTTTTGTGAATTCAACTCTAAAATCTATTTAATTAATTTCAAACGACAAATTTAAACCGTTGAAATTCTTGTGCTTTACGAGTGATGCGTCTACATGTGGAAATTTTAAAGTTTCAAATTAATTTAGTATAAAGTCAAGTAGCCAAAATTAGAAGACTTATAAATTAATTTTAATGCATTCATTTTTTAAAAGGCTTTTGACCACTTGACTCTATACAAACTTTATTTAAAATTTTAAAATTTTTGTATGTAGACGCATCACTCGTAAAGTAGAAGAATTTCAACAATTTAGATTCGTCGTTTGAAATTAATCCGATTGATTTTAGAGTTGAGTTCACAAAAGAACTTGATCGGTTTGGACTATTCTACAGAATACATGAGACAAATATATGTAGAGGCTTCTAATACAAAACTTAGCAACGGTTAAGAGGATTCTAGATTAATAAATAAGAAAAAATTTGGGCTTTGGACCTTTTACGGTGTTGATACATTAACAAAGGTCATGATTTTAGAGCATCCACATTTCAACAACTCAAATAGATTTTTAAATAATTTTTTACAACTTTTTAGAAATTAAAGTCTCTAAAATTTGTAAACTCTCATATATCTCTGAAATTAATTTTAAAATTTCTATTAAACTAAATCAGTAATAAATTAGAAAAAATAATATGAGCTAATCATTTGACCAGAATGGAGTTTATAAATTGTTTCTTAATAAGAAACTTTTCTTTGTAGTTTCTAATTAAGAAACCTCCCACATTTCTAAAACTATATTAGAAACTGTCATATCAGATTAGAAAATATAATAATACCGGTATATCCTTCTTTCTTTCTCTTTTTTGTTTCTTTATTTCTCAAGGTAGAGCAGGGTGAACTAAATCAATGATAAAGATCGAATCTTTGTTCTAAGTAGAGTGGACTGAATTAATGGTTCGGTCACCCTTTAGACATACATGCACACACCGTAAACAATATAGATCACAAAAAAAAGGAGTGGATGTATTATTGATTCAATAGCCTTCTCGGACCGAATTTTTGAAAGAAGGAATAAGAAAATGAGAGGCGAATTTTGAAAATTTGATTAACAGGAGACTGAATCAATAGTTCGGTTAATCCTCTAGACCGAATTTAGAAAGAAGAAAGGTCTAGATTTTGAAAATTAGGTTCAAAGTAATCAAATTACCATTGAATTAGTTTATGTGAGATGTCAGGAGCGGAAGGTGAATTGGAGGTTTTATCTGGTAATTTTGACTTGGTCAAAGCGCTGGAAGGAGAGAAAGGAGGACCGGGTAGACTGGGCAGCAAGGCGGGCAGTGATTTAAACACTGAAGAGTAGCTGAGCTTGGGTCCCATTCTCAATAATGGTCAGCTGACCGTGTGGAATGACTCATGCTGTGCAAAGGGTCCCAGTTACATAGCAATGGAGGCCAAGGGCAGTGTTCTAACTGGAGAAGAGGCTAACCAGACGGTTGAGGAGTTTGTTGGAACGCAGGTTGCGCGTGAGAAGGTCTTAGCTGACATGGCCATCTCAGAGTGATTAGCATAATTACCTTTATGAAATTAAATAAATCTTTTCTGAAGGCATCGCCTATATAAAGGGATTGCATATCTCATTTCAATTTTACGTTTGGAACTCTCTTCTATTGTAATTTCTCTTATAACCAAATAGGTTGTAGCCACTGTATCATTTCTGATTAATACAAAATTGAGCTAAGTTCTCACCATTTCCGTGTTCCTTTGCATTTTTCACTGATTTGAGATTGTGATTTAATTGAGGTCGTGACATGAGATGTGATTGAACCATAGATTATGTCTTTACTATTTTTGGAGAAAAAAAATACCATCTACTTCCTGAAAAATTGGTTTTTTTCATTTTAAAAAATGAAAAAAATATTGGTCAAGCCCTGATTTTGAAGTTGTGAACCTCTCAACCATTTAATACATGGGACATTCCGACGGTTCAAATTGAGTCTGATCTTGTCTATTAATTTTAAAACATATATTGGTATTCTAGACTTGGAGTATATTTAGTGTATGAGAACAATACTAATAATGTAACAATACTTATATAATGCAATTCAAACATATTTCTCTATTTTTCAGAATAATGTTGGAATAAAGTCACTTTGTTAATTTAATTAATATTTCGAGTGAATAGTAGATTAACACTTATATTATTAATTTTTTTCATAATTTTTGGATTAACTCTTGTAACCCGGTAATTTTAATAATCTTTTAAAAATTTATTTATTTGTACTTATTTATAAAACGAGAAAAACAAGGGTTAAAATGTAAATATGCCAACTTAAAAAGAAAAAGCAACGTGGATGTGTGGTAAGACCGTTTATTCAAATTAGATGTGTGGTCTGGATAGAGTGCAAGTTGTTGTCACAAAAAAAAGTGTAAGTAGGTCCCTTCTTATTAAATTATGAGGTATATTTAACGGAATGGCGGGTCTGGTGTTGTAATTTGATTTGTGAAGTAATGAGATTGTGTATTCTGAAAATATGAAAATGCATGTAGTTGACATTCTAAATATGTAAATACAATGTGACTTGTTTTACTAATAATCTAGCTAGATCAAATTGTTATCGTCGATTAAATATACAGACATAATTTTATGTGAATTTGTATAGATTAATCAATTTGTTTAAAATTGTTATTTAATTAAGTTATTTATAGAGAAGTTCCTAAGAACCTAGTGAAAGACTCATATCGTAATTATATTCTATGAGGTTAAAGGTCCTCAAGAACTAGAGGATATTCTGGCACCCAAGCAAGATTTTTAGCTTCAAATAGGGAGAAAGTTTGTCGTTAAATAATCGGATACTAAATTTATAGCTAATAGCCTAATATTATATTGTTTTACGAGTTACGACATAGATTCACATAATAAAAAATGGATGCGAGAGTGTTATTTTGTTGCCACGTCCTCGGTTCACGGCGGAGCGTGACAACTCTCTAGGTGTATTACAAATCAGAATAACATTATTTTTATGGTTTAGAATAACATTATTTTTACATTAATTATTTTATGTGCGATCCAAAGTCTCTTTAACGTGCACCATCATGATTCAAAACTATGCGAGACCATACAATTATACCTCTTCAAATAGAGGGGAGTTTGATAGATCGCTTGCATTCTGTGTATTTTTTTTAAAAAGTTTTTTTTAATTGATTTTATATGTTAGATTATCTTATTGTATTTTAAACGTATTATTCATGAATGAAGTAGGTCAATTTCGAAGATTTAATTTCGCCGTTTGAAGTCAATCTCAATAAGAGCTCATCAAATCACTTAGTAAGCTTAAGAAATCGCTAGTTTTACTTTTTTGATTTGGAAAAAAATTATAGTTATGTGTTGTCAATTAATTCTCAAAAAATAGCATGAAATGTGGCTCAAAATTCATCTTTTGTTTCTATTGATGGTAAATTTAAATTATGTGGTCTTTCATACGAAAATAATATTATAGTTATTGAGAACATAGTGGGTCCGATGCCCATCGGACCTATTTTTAAGTTCAACGAGCTCCACAAACGTCTGATTTAGTTTAAGATTTGTGTGCACGAAAATTGAAGCTAATTCGTACTAAATTTAAAACACTGCACACGAAAATAGGTCCGATGGGCATCGGACCTACTCTCAAGTCATGGTTATTAGATGAAATTGATAATCTTATGTTAATTTAGTATATATACAAGAAGTTATTACGAAAGTATATATACAAGAAGTTTTAAGTTAAAAAAAAGATGCTCAAATCAGCTTGAGCAAAACTGACACGTCTCCATATTTGTTATCTAGTATTTATACTACAAAACTTTTTGCAGTGTACCATCCTTTTGAGCACCTCTCATTGGAATTTGGAAACACACTTGTTTGGACTTGAATGCAAGGTTCCTGTCGGATTTAAACTGTCAAAAAGTAATGTAGAAACGGTGGCATACACACAGGTTGGAATATTTTTGGGAGGAGAAATTTCCAAGTTAAAACAAGCATAGTCCGAGGAAACTTGCTACTTTCGTGCCGACACAGACAAATAATTGTTTTGTCAGGCGCCCTGTCGGGTAAACATTTACAAACTACGGTTGAAATTTTAAAAAGGAAAAATAAAAATTCTGTTGAAAATAAATTGAGAGACGAGTAGTACATAACATAACTCGATGATTAGTCATTTCGTGACTACGTATCTCGTTAAATTAGAAGATCGAGTAGTCATTTCATGACTATGTATCTCGTTAAATTAGAAGAGAAATAGTTACACATGCGAATGGTATAGTTATAATTCGTGAATAATGTATGTATATGTAAAATTTTGAAATATTTGAATGCATTTAATACAAAGTCAAGTGGTATAAAAATAATAAAAATAAATGTATTCAAATAACTTTATAACTTTATTTTTTTAACCGCTTGATTTTATACTAAATAAATTCAAAAAAAAAAAAAATCAAATTTTGTATGTACACGCATTACTCATAAAGTATATCAGTTTCAACAGTTTGAATTTGTCGTTTGTAGCCCATATAATAGATTTTGGAGTTATGCTCACGAAATCATTTAAGTTAGCTTATTCAATTTTCATCATTCGAACAAAATATAACGGTTATGATCGCATATGTCATGCCGTGCTAATTTTGCGAATAATAATCACGTCCCGTAAATAACTACAGTACAAGTCATGTGAGTCATATCATATAACCAGCACACGTGCCGTGTTTACCGTATTCAGTAAGAAGTAACAACATTACTTTTTTTACATCCCTAACTTAACAGTATATAATGAAATTTTAGGGATCTAGAATTATTGGATGCATTGTAGCTTCCGGTCGGTGCAACTTGAGTTATTTTTCCTGATCATAAAACCCACAAAATATCTAAATGCTCTACAATCAACAGCTAATTTCACAACTACAGAGTTCATTTAATTGTTAACAGGTAATAAAAGGGAACTTGAGACTAATTTAGATCAGCATTTGACCTCTCTGTTTTGTTGTATGATTTTCATTTTGTTATTTTAATGAACAAAATAGCTTCAAATCAACCTTATAAAAAACGGAAAGTTTATGAGAAAAAAAAAACGGGATTTAAACATGTTTTTTATAATTAAACTGTTTTAACGCTGAATAAAGGGTTGAAAATTTGAAATCCTTTTTATTTAAATGTAAATAAACGCCGTGTAATAATATGAATAAATGAATTTTACATTTTTCTGAGCAATTCGAAAGGCCCATTAACAAACGGGCTGAAAGTTGTAACGATTGAAAAAAATTGAAATTCACAAATAGGCCATAATGTGAATTGGTAAACAGGCTTAAATTTTAATTATTGAAATTCAGAACAAATAAATAAGAGAAAATTGGTTATTTATCACTCTAAAACTTTCAAATTTGAAAAATGTCATCACGAAACTGTAAATCTGAAAAATACCACTCTAAATTTAGTTAATTCTTAAATTTGCCACATATACACAATTTTTATATTTTTTTTTATTAAAAATTAACTGAAAAATACAGTTTTGAGATACTATAATGAGGAGTCTAAAGGTATATAGAAAAATACAGAAATACGTATCTCTAAACTAAGCAATAGCGTGTTTCCGTTTGTTATCTGGATGCGCATTTATATATCTCGAATTTAAATAAAATAAATAGATAATGACACCGACTTAAACCATTTTAAGTCAGCATTGCATTAATTACCCACAATTGCGTGTTTCCGTTTTTGTGTAAATGAAAATAAATAAGGACCGACGTGTTTCAAAAAATAAATAAATAAGGACCGACAATCAAATCATCAATTATCATTTTTTTTCTCCAATTTTTTTAATTTCTTGAGACGCCTAATTAAGGTATGGAAACTTCCTTACTAAGAGTTGATGTACGCCTAATTAATGTTCTTGTGTTATTGAAAATGCATCATTGGTTTTAATGTCCAACCATACCTTACATCTCTATTTCCGTTTCAAAGTTTAAACAATCGATCTGAATAGCTTAACATGATATTCATATTAAAATATGCATATCAAATTTTATATTTTTTTGGATACTTTTTACTATCTTTATAGACAGGTACAAAATTATTGTTTTAGATGGTCCAGAAACAGTGATTTTCTACCTATAAAAAAATAGTAAAGAATTTTCAAAAATATATAAAATTTGGTTAACATGCACATTTTAATATGAAAATCATGTTAAACGGTTTGAATTTTGAACTTAAAAAAAAAAAAAGATAAAGACGTGGATTATAGTTGGAACACAAAATCAACGGTGCATTTTAAGTTTTTAACCCTACTCATATGGTTAAATGTGAAATTTACTGAATCAAACTTCAATTTTGGGTCAAAATCTAGTGGGTACTGGAATGGTAGGTTGAACCCGGATGGGCCCACCACACCTCTAATAAATGTAGGCCCATAATAGAGAGATCTCGGTGCTAATTTTTTTTTTTTTAAAATAAATTAGTGTAAAATAATATAGAGTATTAGAATGAAAGAATACTATATGTTTTATAGGTGAAAAAAAAATGGAATGAGGATGAAATTTTTATTCAGTTCCATTTAATTCATCACACGCCATAAATGTTGCTTGAAATGGAATCTGAATAATTCAAATATTGGAGCCAGAAAAAAAATATTAGATCCATTATTTGGAGGCGAATTTTTTTTTACACTTCTGTTTAGCACAATCGTTCTAAAACCTTATTTAAGAGGTGAAGTAAACTTCTTATTTCACACTTAAGTAGTCAAGCAAAAAATAAAATAGTAGGAGTAAGATAGAATAAGAAGTGACTTAATCCGGAGTAACTTACTCAACCTATTCAAGTAGATTAATTTATTTTACTTGTATGACCCACTGTCATAAAAATAGATATATTTTTCAACATCTTACTTCACATAGTAGATTAATTTAAGTCATACTTCTAACTACCAAATAAGATATAAAATATGAGGAGTGACAAGAAGTAAGTAATTTAATTCTCATTAATTTTACTCCAAGCCAATTAACCAAACATGACCTGTATTATTTTACATTAATTTAAATATAAATTAAAAATCCTGCTTGGTGGCTTCTGGCTTGGTGCTTGGTATTTGTGAATAAGCAACAATCATCTCCATTTTATGGCAAAACTGGATCATCATTTATTTGACTTCCTGTAGTTGATCATGACTTATATCTAAGACTATAGTTGGAACTTTGAAGATTGAACCCCACATATAAATATATAATGCGCTGTGATGATCCCCAAATTATTACTAAGACAACTCCACTTATATCATATGGCATTATAAATAGGTCTCAGATTACTATATTATATTTTCTTGTATTATATTATATTAAACTTTGTAGTAAGTGATTGAATCTTTCTGGGCATGACTGTACCTACCATCCAATTATAAAATTCGTTTTTCACTTTGACCTGGGCTTGTCAGGTTTACTGTACTGCATTACCAGTATCAAATGAAATAAAATATTAGTTTTTTCTTAGCCTATATTTTTATTGGGTAAATTTTGATGGACTTGGTGAACTAAAAACACCCTAGTTGTAATTATTAGAAATTGTATAAATCTAGGATTTAGGATTTAGAAATTTGTAGATTATTATGAATGGTTAGAAATAGTTTAAATTATTAGAAATGATTATAATTGTTAGAAATTGTGTAAATTATTAAATTTGGTCAAAATATAGATTTAAAAATATCATACTCTGTTCAGATTTCTCGATACTTATTAATATTTAGTCTTCGAAACACCAAAATTCAGGTTTGAATAATATCAAACTTGGTTCAGATTTACCGAAACTTGTTATTAAGTCTTTTCAGACACCAAAATTCAAGTTTTAAAAATAATATACTCAGTTCATATTTACCGAAACTTGTTATTAAGCCTTCCAAACACTAAAATTCATGTTTTAAAAACATCAAACTTGATTCAGATTTATAGGAACAAGTTATTAAGCCTTCCAAACACCAAAATTCAGGTAAATATTTTATTTTTAATTTAGCATGACGTGAGGCAGATGTCGACGCGCCCCATCTCAGGCCCTGCTCCTCCGCCCAGAAGTTATCAGGTCCCTTCTACTCCAGTGATTTAGTAGATCTATGGATGCATATCTGTTGAGCTATACCCCGATGTATCCTTTGATGGCCCACAATCATGAGTCAGGCTAGTCGGAAAGTCAGGACTCTGTACATGTAGCTAAAGGGTCCTTGTTCGGGACACCGACACCTGCAACATACTCGGACGTCATACAAGAGGAGGATGCCGGCGATAGTACTTTGCTTCCCATACACCGACACGCGCCAGATAGCTTCACGCCATCTTAGTATATTTAATTTTTTTTTTTTTTATGTTAGATTGTAGTATTTTTTTTATATTGAATTAGTATTTTTTTATGTTGTATTGTTAGAATTTTATAGCGTACTATGTTATGTTTTATGTTTGTTGCTTGCATGTTTTATTGAATTTATTATGTTATGTTTGTTGCTTGCATGTTTTATTGTATTTATTTTATATATCAGTTCATTTGAATGTTCATTTAGTATAACAAAATATAATCCTAAAAAGCACAACACTAATAAAGGAACATTGTCACTTATCTTTTCTATTTGAATTCTCGTGTAATTAAATATAAAAAAAAAATGTAACAAAACGATCGTGTTATTATGTAAAATAATATAACAAAAAACGAAATGCAAAAAAAAAATAAAAAAAAAATGAAAAGCGCACTACCACTGACATTGTCGGTGGTGTTTAATTAAGTTTGTCATTGACAATGCCAGCGGTAATCTATGAAGTCCACCATTGGCATCCAACGGTAGGGACATTTTTAGATTTGTTGAAAAAACGAGGACAGGTCTGGATTTTTTTTTTTTTTTAGGATATCAATAAAAATTTCGGTTTTTTTAGTTGCTATCTGTGAATGTGAGATATAGATGAGGCTCCGCATATTGAATTCAGAATTTCAGGCTCAGCAAGTGCAGACAAAATAATTAGAGTATTAGACAAACTATAACAACCTAACTTCTGATTTTGATATTTCGTTTAAAAAGGTAGAAATTATTTTATATACATAGAGTGTTTGGCTAATATTAAAATGATAGTTTCTGAGTCATGAATTACTAATTTGGTTTTGTGATTTTTCAAAGTCTAAACAGTTCATCCAAACTGTTAAATATGATATCTATATTAAAAAGTGCTTGGAGATGGTTGAAATTTTTTTTACTATTTATTAAGATGGTTTGAAAATCGTTGTTTTCAATGATACATAAATTTTGCATTGTTTATTAAAATCAATGATTTTCAGACTATCTTAATAAATAGTTAAAAATTTCCAAAAAAATATAAATTTTGATCTTCAAACACATTTTAATATAGAGATCACATCTAATAGTTTAAATCGACTGTTTGAACTTTAAAAATCACAAAACCAATTAATAGCACAACAGTTTAATCTTTACCAACCTCTATATATAGATCTATGTATACACACAAACACACACACATTAGTTGTCTGAACCTTTCTCGTCTGACAGACAATCTGGAAAAAAAAATTGATATTTAAATAGTCAATGGGCCCATGAAATGCATCAAAAATTTGTTGTTCTACTGACATAGCTGGAGAATGGAGATGAACTAAAAATTAATATTTGTTTTTGTAAGGTGTGAGATTTCTTGTAGGTGGCATATTTGCACTGTCGTCTATGAGGCACCTTGAGCTGGTTTAGTGCATATTCCACCTCACTATTCTCCCAATTTGGGCTACAATTAACAGCTGTTTTAGCCTAAATATCAACATCCCACCTGTCCTATTTTTTTTAGGTCAGATGATTTGGGTCACAAATCAATTACCAACCAAGAGCCATTTCACTATAATATATAATTTTTTTTTTATCAAGTAACTAAATTAATATTCCTTTAAGGCAAAGACTTCTATGGACATAAGAACCTATTTGTAAAATGAACATATTTTTATTTTCAAAGTTCAAACAGTCGATCCGAACCGTTCATCTTGTTCTCCATATTAATATGTGCTTGGAGACCAAATTTTACATTTTTCTGAATTTTTTTACTATTTATTAAGATGGGTACAAAATTCAATGGTCTGAATTTGATATTTTTTGTACCCATCTTAATAAATAGTAAAAAAAATTCAGAAAAATGTAAAATTTGGTCTCCAAGCACATATTAATATGGACAACAAGATGAACGGTTCAGATCGACTGTTTGAACTTTGAAAATAAAAATATGTTCATTTTACAAATAGGTGCTTATGTCCATAGAAGACACTCTCCTTGTTTAATCATCTTGGTGATGCATTGGATCCCATATCTGTCATGTGAACATTTTAAAGAACTTCTAATATGGATCTGGGACTTGATGCTTTCACTTCTTTTGTAAAAATCATACAAGTAAATAAATATAAGATAAATAACAAGTTGCACAGTGATTTATATTTGATAATCAAGTTTTGATGGTTATTAAAATGTTAGAGTACCATAACATAGTATTATTTTTTTTTTATAAAATATAGTAAATTAATATATATAAAAAGATTAAAGATGAATGTCATTTTGTGACAATATTTAAACATGTTGTTTATGAACTACAAGAGTTATACGATTTGATCATTGATCATCCTACTAAGAAAGTAAATGAATATGCAATTATTATTTTCTTATATTTCATCAGTATATTTATCACCATGCACCAACTCATTCAGTGTTAATATTTTGCACAAATTTGTGTTTATATGGAAAAAAAAATCATATTATCTGTGTTAATATGCTTTTGTAACTTTCCTTTACTTCGAAGAACTATGTAGTTTATGTAATTAATTTTTGAAAACCCCAGTACCTTCTTGATTCTGTTTAGTTTATTTTTATTTTTGAAAGAAAGGTGGAGGTGAAGCCTCCAAATTTCATTATAAAGACAGATATTCTCAGTTTTACAAAAAAAAAATGATGCTTGAAAAATTTACAATGACATAAAATAAATTTTATGTAATTAATTTTTGAAAACCCCAGTGCCCTCTTGATTTTGTTTATTTTTTATTTAAAAAAAATGGAGGTGAATTGGTGAAACCTCCAAATTTTATTATGAAGACATAGATATTCTCAATTTTACCAACAAAAAAAATCATGTTTAAAAAATTTACAATGACATAAAATAAATAGTAAGCAAGTAAAAATGAATATCTTTTATGGCATGCGAAGTAAGATGACCATTCTTCAAGTTCTCTCATGTTGGTGTGTGCTTTTGGGAGTTCTTTAACAGCATATATTTTATCTATTTTTATTCTGCCTTTACAAGTTAACAACATATGCTTTATTTAATGCAAGTCATTAGGCGAATCTTAAAGACACAGCTTAATATTAACTATAGTTCAAATCAAATGCGGTCTGTACTTGGTTGTATTAATTCAAATTATGATGTGGTGGAAATAATAGCAAATAGCAATAGGGCGTGTTCGGCTGTCAAGCGGGAACGGGAATGGACTTGGATTTGGATTCAATTTGAATAGCCGAAACACTGTTCTCGTGAAAAAAAAATTTCACTCTGAGAGCGAATCTATATGACATGACACGAGATAAAAAGTTTTTTTTTGGGGAACCAAATATATAATTGAAAAAAATCAATGTATTAGAAAATTCTTATAATATTTATTGAGAACACTAATGAAATTTAAATAATTAACTAAGTTAAGATAAGGGGGGATTTTATGTGTACACCTCAAAACCTTCAAAATTGCGTATTCCCCTCTCTAAAATTCATAATATCATATTTACCCTTCTAAATTTTAAAAAACTTACAAAAGTATCCATTGTTTAAATAAAGTTCATCTTAAATTTATAAAGTAAATTTTTTATCCGTTATCAAGAAAAATAAAAAATATTTAATTTGTTTCAGAAAAATGTCAGTCTTCTTATGGCCAATTTATGAGGACAAATAGATAATTTATCTAATTCTGATGCATACACAGTGACATTTAGGTATATACTTCTGTAAGCGTCAGAAATACAGAAATAACATATTTGCTCTCAAAAACCGACCAATTCAAAGACTAACATTTTTCCGAAACATGCTACATATGTTTTTTCCTTTATAAATTTAAAATGAGTTTGAATAAAAAAGACAATATATTGAAATTTAAAAAACTATATATGATATTATGAATTTTAGAGGAGGAAATAAATAATTTTGAAGATTTTAATTATATACATAAATTTCCCCTTAAAGATAATTGCAATAAAATGCACTACATTATCAAGTCAGGAAAATTTCCAGTTCATTTATTGCACCTCAAGAGTTGGAGCGAGAGGAAAAAAAAATTGATGAAAAATGTTTCTTTAAATTGCATTGGATGAATGGACCATGTCTTTCCAAGATCTGAAGTGGTCCATCCGGAGACCGGAGACCGGAGACCATCTCTACTTGCAATTTTGCAATCAATAAAAAGAAGTTAAAGTCTACTACGTACCATGACTTTTCCATGAGGTGCTGAGAATACGAAGTGGTCCAGGTTCATCCATTTGGTTGGGCTCTTCACCCGATGCACCTTTGGATCGGCATCCGACGGTCGAAGACCTCTTAGTTGATCTGTCCACATGACACTTGTTAGTGCTGACAGGGCATTAATTCGTTGCTCCAAATTTGTACCCAAGATATGAACAAGAGAAGCTTGTTTATCTTTCAATTATATTTTTTTTTATTTAAATAAACTCCATTGCACATTCGCACTAATGATGTGGTGTGAATTTGAAATGGATATTTACACTGTATCAGCTATCACTAATAGTGGGAGCGAAAGATAACATATGCAGCAATAGTATAGTGAGAAGATCCATTTTAAACTCACACGCACTATTAGTGCGATGAAATTTATTTTCAAAAATTTGTAGGGGCAGTTTTGTTTCCAGCAACAACGATCCTTCCTTTTCTAAATAACAAAAAAATTAATTGTGATTTCATAACAATAAAATTACTATATAAGTAAGGGATTACCGTGAATGTATAAATTCATTACTCGTTTCTTTTATTAAAGAAATACATATGAATTACTATAACATGAATGATCCATCCGGCCATTCCTCATTTTTTTATTAAAGAAACATATATGATTTTAAAAGCAATAACAAAATACAAATCATAATTATTGGAATCTATGGTAAATATTATTACGTTCTTTTTAGCAGCTAGTAGACAAGTACAAAAGAAGAAAGGACTCAGTTTGAATTTTAGAATTTCTTTCGTCTTACCTGGTGTTATTATTTTATTTTTTTACTATTTTCTGAAAATACAAAATATATTGTTGATTGGGTGAGACTTTTAATGTTAAATAAAGTGCGTCAAATACTTAACAGCTTGTGATTTTAGAGATTATGAAAGGTACCAAGCAGATTAAAAATAAAAAAATAAAAGGTTTGTTGTCAGTAATGACTGATAAAATGATAGTGCGCGGAAGTGGTGCAAGTTGGAGATCTATATATTAAGCATAAAATAAATAACTAAAATCAAGTTGTAGATACTAAATAAGATCTTGTCCAGAACCAGTAAAAGTTAATTTAAAAATAAAAAAGCAAAAAAAAAAACCCAGTAAAACCGGCTAATTCCTCCGTTCAAATAAATGATAAGCCCCTTTTCTTGGTGTAAATATATATAAATTTGGAGTAGAACGAGGTGTTTCTAAGTTTACTGAGTATTTTTGTGAATTCAATTCTAAAATCTATCAGAATGGATTTAAACGACGAATTCAAACTGTTGAAATATTTCTATAATGCATCTACATGTAAAAATTTTAAAGTTTCAAATTAATTAGTACAAAACCAACTGTCAAGTGGTCAAAATTAGAAGGTTTATAAATTAATTTTAATGCATTTCTTTTTTGGAAGCGTTTTGACCACTTGACTCTACATAAAATTAATTTTAAATTTTTTACATGTAAACGCATCACTTATAAAGTAGAAGGATTTTAATGGTTTAAATTCGTCATTTAAATTTAATTCGATAAGTTCTATAATTGAGTTCATCGAGAAATTTAATGAACTTAGAAACACCCTAATTCTACTTTAAATTTGTCAGCTTTACGCCTTTATGTGTGCTATTAAATAGACTCCAGACTATTAATATATTACGGGGCAAACTAAACTTTTAATTGACATGTAATAATTATCACTAATTTATCTTGCGGTGCCTAGCAAAACACTATCCAAACCAGTTCAACATTTTTCTTAATCTGGACGGTCATTGATATCATCCGATGTCTGATTAAAGTCTTCCGGATCGATCACATTATGTGCCAACGGTGCAAATGAGTGTGTAAGGTGTTCGAACTCTTCTCTATAGACATCTTAATTATGAAATAGATTATCGCGTGTTCTCTTTCTAACTCTATTTGACTGTGTTTCAGGTTTTATATAAGCCGATCCATATTCTAGCATGGAGCGGTTACGTAGTGTCTTGCTGACTTAGATATCGGTCCAATGCTCATTAGATCCGTATCGCTCCCATGCATTCAACCATATAGAGACGCTATTATCTTACATAAAATGTCTCATACTATATTTACATATTTTGCTGAAAAAAATACAAAAATATATTTAGTGATTGAAAATAAATATAAGATGAGTAGGGTTAAAATGCTACATTGTTTTTTGCTCCAATTATGTTCCACGTTCTTATTTCTGCTTCCAAAGTCTAAACAATCGAGCTGATCTGACCGTTCAGTATGATTTCCATATTAAAATGTGCTTAGAGACTAAATTTTATATTTTTTGAAAATATTTTATTAGTATCCGTATTAAAATATACTTAGAGACCAAATTTATACATTTTAAATATGTTTGCTAATTTGTTATACAAGTACAAAATCAATGTTCACTGATGGTTCAGAAACAATGATTTTGTAACTATTTAAGAAAATAGTGAATAATTTTTAGAAATGTAAAGTTTGATTTTCAATCATATTTTAAATTGGAGATCATGCTGAACAATTCAGATCGACAATTTGAATTTTGAAAACATAAATAATAATAGATAGGAGGCACGATGTGACATAAGAGGTATATATATGAGGCATTTGAACTCTTCTTATCTAAAAAATAGTAAATAATTTTGAAAATTATAAAAAAATTGATATCCAAGTACATATTAATATAAATATTATGTTGAGCAGTTTGAACTTTTAAAACATAAATAAGAATGTAAAACATACATGAAGCTTGAAAACAGTAAAACATTTTAACCCTACTATTATAAATTATGTTTCATTTTTTTTTTCCATTCTATAGTATTTCTTTTTTTTTGCAATAATTTTGCGGTCTATGATAAATTGATAATATATGAAGTAATGTATGTTTCCAAAACCACTCATATGTGTAGCCTACTCCGCTAAACGACACAAGTAGAACCTATTAATCTTAGATCCTAATAAGAAAGAATTAAGCAACGCATTGCTTCGCTTGACTTGTCTTTTTTGGATGGACAAAACCCTCGTTGCTCTGCACATGTCGTCCTTCACTCTTCACTGCATTAAATAAGAATGCACAAGATTGGTTAAGCAATCCCCAAAAATGACTATATATTATTATCGGAGTAGAACTAGGAGTCTAGGATGCTCTAAAATCCGTTTTTTTGTAAAAACAATGTAGCATTATCCGGATAATTATCAGATGTAGCATTATCGGAGTTAGTGGATATCCGCTCTGTTTATGGTAATAAAGAATTATCCGTATCCGACTTCGGACTATTTTCCACGCATCTCTTAATTATCCGGCTCCGTATCCGAAATTATCCGGATCCATTTAATAAGTTCATCAAGTTTTTTTGTGAATTATCGGAGTAGAACTATTATTATCGGAGTTATATCGGAATGTAGCAATCTTGTGCATTATCCGCTCCGTAAAAACAATGTAGCACTATCCGGATTTTAGCGGACTATTATTATCGGAGTAGAACTATTAGCATTATCCGCTCCGAATCCGCTCCGTTTACACCCCTTATCTTAAGTTCATCAAGTTTTTTTGTGAACTCAACTTTAAAACTATCAGATTGACTCAGGGGTGGATTTACATTCACCCCTACGGGTACTAAGCCACCCTATGATTTTAAAATTGTAGTTAGATATATTGAAATTTAATGGGAATTTATTATTTTTAATTTTTTTTGTATAGTCTAGTCTCCCTCATAAAATATCAGATGTTCACTTGTGACCTAGTGATTAGAGCTTATCTTATGGTTGTGGAGAACATGAGTTCAATTCCCGCCAACAACATATTTTGCCTTTAAATTTTAGCACCCCCTATTATGATTTTCTAGTTCCGTCCTTGGATTGACATTGACTTTAAATGATGAATTATAACCGTTGAAACTCTTCTACCTCATGAGTGATGCATCTACATGCAAAAAAAAAAAAAATTAAACTTTCGAATTAATTTAGTATTAAGTCAAGCGGTCAAAAGTTGAAGGTTTATAAATTAATTTTAATGCATTCATTTTTTGAACATTTTTTGACCAATTGACTTTATACATAATTAATTCAAAATTTAAATTTTTTTGCATGTAGACGCATCACTCATAAGGTATAAGGATTTCAACGGTCTGGATTCGTCATTTGAAGTCAATCCGATAGATTTTAGAGTTAAGTTCACAAAGAGGCTTGGTGAACGTAAGAGCATCCTAGTTTTATTTTACTTTTATTATCGAGTAAAACTAGGGTGTTCCTAAGTTCACCAAGTCCCTTTATGCACTCAATTCAAAAATATATTGAATCGGTTTTAAACGACGAATCCAAACTATTAAAATCTTTCTATCTTATGAGTTATGAGTGATGTGTCTACATGCAAAAAAATTAATTTTCAAAATGTATAGAGTTAAGCGATAAAAAAACGTTCAAAAAATGAATGGTTTAAAAATTAATTTATAAACCTTCTAATTTTCACCGCTTGACTTATATTAAATTAATTTGAAAGTTTGAAATTTTTGCATGCAGACACATCCCTCATAATGTTGATGGATTTCAACAGTTTGGATTCGTCGTTTGAAACCAATTCAATAAATTTTAGAGCTAAGTTCCTAAAAAAATTGGGTGAACTTAACAACACCCTAGTTTTTATAAAATTATAGATACATCCTACATAGTTGACATAAGTTGTTCATATAAAATTAGGTAAAAATTGGTAATTAATCAATCAAACATGCATCGAGCTTTACATTTAGATTAATAACCAAACAATTTTTTAATTACATCAAACTTGATACATAATTAATTTAAATAGTAGAAAAGTTGCTGATTTTTTTTTATTTTTTTGTAGGAAGTAAATGCTGAATAGCATCATTAAAAAAACAGGAAACAAAAAGAAAGGAGAGAGAGGCAGAGAGGAGGAGAGAGAAAGGGAAAGGACAGCTCCGAGCAGCTGTGCCTGTTCAATTTTACCCCAACACAATACAACACCTCTCTCTCTCTCTCTCTCTCTCTCTCTTCTGTCATTCATATTATCTTTTTTTTATTTTAATCTTATATTTTTTATTTTTTTGTTTTACACCCCCACAGCCTTTCTAAAAACTTTTATAACCCCAAATCGAAAAATACAACTCATATCGCCGAGAAAATCAGAAAAAGACAACAAAGCACAGCACTTCTGATACAGCGAGAGAGAGAGAGAGCGAGAGAGAGAGAGAGAGATGGAGGTGGACGGAGAGGAGAATCGAGGGGGAGTGCTTCCGGCGGTGGCTGAGGAGGCGGAGGAGCAGCAGCCAGGTTCGTCAGCCACCATGGAAAGAGTAGCAGCCGCGAAGAAGTTCATCGAGAATCATTATAAGTCTCAGATGAAGACCTTTCAAGAGAGGAGAGAGAGGTACCGACGTTTGATTTGGTCTATTTGATCTGGGATTTTGTTATATATTAGATCAGATCTTTGCTGGTTTTTAAGCGAGGAGCTCTTGACTTGTGTACAGAAGGAGAGAGGAGTTTTATAATTGAAAGATGTTTTGAATGGAATAGAGATTGCTTCATCATTTTTATTTCTATGTTATGGTGAAGTGGCTAGTTGAGCTAATCCAAGTGATATTTCTTACCAAATATGTTGAGATCAACCTCCTCCTGGGAGCAAAATCAAATAAACTGCAATACATTCAATTAATAGATTGACAGCCTCAGGGGGATATAAAGGGGGAGGAAAAGGAATATGTTTTAAACTAAAAAAGGGAAGTGCATGTGGAGTCTCTTTGATCACATAGTTGCCCGTACAAGGAGAGATGAGTGATTTTTGGTTTAGGAAAGTGGTTTAATTATTTGACCATGATTCCAGGACAGTCAGTATATATGATTGTATGTATACATTAGGGTTTTGTTTTATTAATGAGGTCTTTCCTATGATTTCACATGTATCATGTTAGAGTTGGTAGCCTGGTACCAGCTGTACCAATTTTGCTTGTCACTGCTAATTAAGAGCAAAATCAGAAAATTGGTCTTCTTGAATGTGTAATGTACCACAATCAGCATGCCTGTAACTTTTGCATTTCATAGCTAAAAGTGTTTTCATTCTTTCTTACAACCTGTTTTTGACTTTTAAGTAATATGGGCAATCAAGTTTTAATTCCTCTTAAAACCTTTGAATGTGATGTAGGCGTTTGATTTTGGAAAAGCAACTAGCCTCTTCACAAGTGCCAAAGGAGGAGCAAGTCACCTTATTAAAGGATTTAGAGAGGAAGGAGACTGAATACATGCGGCTTAAGAGGCACAAAATTTGTGTTGATGACTTTGACCTTCTAACAATAATTGGGAGAGGTGCTTTTGGGGAGGTTAGTATCAAAATGTTCAGGTTTTTATGTGTGTTTGTCTGGACGGGGTTTTGGGTGTTTGATCACATTCTATGCAAGCTGGACATTTATTGGTATCAGGCTATCAGCTGAGGTTGTACCAGTACTTTTTAAGTTGCATACTAGGACTGGTATCATCTATAACCATATGATTATTAATGCTTGTCATGTAATTGCAATATGCTTTATGGCTATTAACAGGTCAGGTTGTGCCGAGAGAAGACAACTGGCAATATATATGCAATGAAAAAGCTAAAGAAATCTGAGATGGTTTCAAGAGGCCAGGTATGCTACTTTTAATTATGTTCCCTAGTTGATAACCTCTTGTGGTTCTTTTTTTCTTCTTCCAAATTTCAATAATTCTACCATTGACCCTGTGCCAGTGCCGGACCTGACCAATACAATGTGTAATTGAACTGATTTGATCATAGTGATGGGGTAATTTGGTTAATTTTTCTATACTTCATTTTTTAATACAGCCATAATTTATTTTATTAGTACTTTTAGGGCAATTAAATATTACATAACCAGTACAAGTCGAGCCAAGTAGAATCAAAAGAGACAAAAAAAAAACTCAACTTAGGTTCTACATTTCGAATCAATCCTCAATTTACCATTCTCATCTAACTAAAGACCAAACAAACCAGGAACAAACAAGGAAAGGCAATTAACTTTAATCAAGTGAGATCATTCCTCCGATAACCCCTACTTGAAAGCCCACCCGACGTCCCCCAAGAAAGTTCTTCGATGAGGCCTAAATCATCCATCTAATATGTAACTAAACAATAAATGATCTCAGAAAAATAGTTAAGCTGAGTTCAACTTGTAGTCAAGCCAATGCAGTCAGTTCTTCTGTTTGTTGCTCGATGAAGCAATTGTAACTGACATTATTGTTTTGCAAACAACTGTACCAATCATGTCTGAAACCAACTTTTCCATGAATAAAATAGGTAGATCATGTGAGAGCAGAGAGAAACCTGCTAGCAGAGGTGGGGAGCCACTGCATAGTGAAGCTGTACTACTCATTCCAAGATGACGAGTACCTGTATCTTATAATGGAATACCTTCCAGGTGGTGACATGATGACCCTCCTCATGCGTGAAGATACTCTCACTGAGAAAGTGGCCCGCTTCTACATTGCCGAGACTATTCTTGCCATAGAATCCATCCACAGGCACAATTACATCCATAGGTACATTTTGGCTGCTTGTTTAGAGGCTGATGTATCTAATCCTTGGTGCCAATCAGGCTCCATTCATTAAAAAATATGGACCGTTTATTCTTTTTCCTTATTTAGATTAATTAAATGTACTGAATTATTTGGCAGGGACATAAAGCCGGACAACCTCCTACTAGACAAGGACGGGCACATGAAGTTGTCAGACTTTGGGTTGTGCAAGCCGATTGACTGTTCAAAGCTGTCAACACTGAATGAAGATGAGCCAATGCCTGATGAAAATTTGAGAGAGTCAATGGATATTGATACTCCCGACTCAGCCAACAGTGGCAGAAGGTGGAGCAGTGCGCATGAGCAGCTTCAGCACTGGCAGAGGAACCGTCGAAAATTGGTACTCCTTTTATTGTGTCTTTTCATTCTGCAAAATCATAATCACAATGAAATTCTTTTCAGTTTCCACCAGGCTTGGTTTCAACCTCCATTAAAGATAAAGAACACAAACAACAATTTCTTTCTTGTTTGATTTTCAAATTGCTTTAATGTTGGGTGCTGCACTTGCCAAGAAAGTCTGGGATGAATATTTTCTGTGCATGTATTTTCTTTTCAAGTACAAAAGAGTGAAGCTTTGGTAATATGCATAGCGCATATTGGCCCGCGCTATGGACTCATATCTTCATTTTAAATGTCCTAACGGTCGATCTGAACCGATCAACATGATCTCCATATGAATATATAGTTGAAGATCGAATTTTATATTTTTATATTTTTTTTTACTATTTTTAGATAGATATTTTTTTTACTATTCAGATTGACCGATAGAATTTTGAAAACGATCCGTAGTGCGGATCAATCCGCGCTATACATAGTACCATAGCTTCACTCAGTACATATCCATCCAGACATTACCAGGAAGTTATATATATTTTACTTTTGTTATTTCCATTCACATTGATGTCTTTGATGAGTTTTTTAATCTATTTTATTTCAAACTTTTTGGTTTTGTAGGCTTTTTCGACCGTTGGGACACCTGATTATATTGCCCCAGAAGTGTTACTGAAGAAAGGATATGGCATGGAGTGTGATTGGTTAGTGAGCTAGAGCACTAATCTTGTTGATTTATTTGTCTCTGGTTTGATATCAGGTTTCTTAGTATTCCTCATGATCCGTAACCATAGATTTTTGCACATTATTATTTACTCGTTGCTTTTACATTTTTGTCAGGTGGTCTTTGGGTGCAATAATGTACGAGATGCTTATTGGCTACCCACCGTTTTATTCGGATGATCCCATAACTACATGTCGAAAGGTTAGTAAATATCTTTTCATCTATCAGTTTTAAGAACTTCAGCCTGGGCATAAGCTTACTAAAGGCTTTCTACTTTTGAGTTCTGGCCCGTTTCCTCAATCAACAACAACAACAACAACAACAACAACAACCAAGCCTTTAGTCCCAAACAAGTTGAGTGCGTATCCTCTGAGATATCTCAATTTTTGCGTGACCGACGTGTCCGGTGCCTATTTGGGGATAGCGCAGGGGCCAGTATTATTTGTTCTTTGAGATTCGTGCAGAATGTATTTGAACAGTTGAAATTTTCCAAAAAAACACTCAAAGTTTGATATATCACAGGGGATGCGAATTCAACAAGTTGAGGTAAGCTAGAAATGAAACCCAACCGGAGTCACAAAACCAAGGTCAATAGTAATAAAAAATACGGGAGGATTTCATTTCCATAAAGAGGCTGTATTTTACGTTCCATTTCCTCAATCAAAAGCACTCAAATTACATGACATACAGCCATCTAGTGAGTGGTTCATAAGCCCTTGGTTAAATTTAAAGTAGCTATATCTAGAGTATGCTACATAGGGACTATCAAAATGATGCATTCAATTTTAACACCTTGGTATGATGTTTCCTTACAATTTTTAACTGCCTTAGTATGATTCCTTACATTTTTCCTTTTCAATTTAATAATTCAGATTGTTCACTGGAGAAATCATTTGAAGTTTCCTGATACCCAACTATCTGTAGATGCAATTGATCTCATGACTAGATTGCTTTGTGATGCAGAACACCGAGCTGGGGTTGAGCAAATTAAGGTAGCTTTATAACAATGATGAACTCTTTAATATATAATATCTCCTAGTCAATACTCATCTTTATCTAATTTTTTTTTAATTTTTTCTTCTGAAAGGCACATCCCTGGTTTAGGAATGTTCCTTGGGACAAGCTGTATGAAATGGATGCTGCATTTAAACCTCAAGTCACTAGTGAACTTGATACTCGCAATTTCCAAAAGTTTGAAGAGGTATTTTTTTATACTCTTGATTTTTTTTTTATAAGACTTGATTGTTATTGTTAGTTTCATTAAAATTTATTTCCTAATTTTGCTTTGATTTTCATTTTGCACTGTAGGTGGACCCACCTACTCCAATGCGAACTGGCTCTGGGCCTTCACGAAAGGTAGCCTTTGCATTATTGAATCCCTTTAATTGAGCAATAACAGTATTGGTTAGATAGCCAGAGTTAAGGGTACATAGAAGAAACCCAAAACCAATAACAACTACGCCAGATGGGAGTTGCAACTAATATGGGCATGTGCTATCTGGTTCTTTCTTTTGTTTGTTCTGACGCTGTCGTATAAAGTTGTCTTTTCATTGTGAAGTTGATTAGCAGAACATAGCATAATTTAGGGGCTAATATGTATATGCTTATTACGTTTTGACAGCTACTGACCTCCAAAGATCTAAGTTTTGTGGGATATACATACAAGAACTTTGATGCCATCAAAGGCTTGCATCAATCTGGTAATTTTTTATTTTTAATACCTAAACCTAGTTACACAGGAAGTGAGTTGTGCAGTACCTGACCGATACAACTAAATTTTTTTCGGGTTATATTACATGGTACTTAAATACAATGTGTTTCCTTGATTTCAACATTTGAACAACATGGTAAAACACAAAAAACAGAAAAAGTAATGATGATATTTGGTTCCTGTGTGATACGAGTCACAACATACTGGAACTATATTGGAACTTCTATATCAAATGGTCAGTATATTGCCCTAATCAGGTGTAAGATCCTTGCATAAAGTCCTTCCCATACTAGTTGTAATCAATATGTTTTTGTCTCATCTATTTCATTCAATTAATATGTACATTTTCTTAAATGAACTAAAATTCAGACATGCAAAGGAGCTCTTCACTGACTCGGCCTTCAATTGGTTCAATATTTGGTAGGTATACATTTATGCATTTTCGTTCTACTAATTAAATTTTAGTAACTTTAAGGATGCAATGCGATACAATGAACTTGTTAGATGTTAAGTATCCCGCCTGACTGGCAGCGTAAATGCGAACTTGTTATTGTTTAAAGCTCAGTTATGTGTATATTTTCTGATAAATTGTAGTGTATTTTGTTCTTTCAATTGATTTTCTTCATTTTGTTATAAAAACACCAGGGCCAACAGAGATGGAGATCTCCTCAAATGGAGGGTCTGCAGAGAAGTATGAAAGAATGTCACCTTAATTTAGCTCCGTATCTTGTTCGCTCTCTCAACCTTCTGTACTATTTGTTCGTCCTTTTCTCAATGCATGCACCCTTTCGTGTGGCTCTGTGTGGGATGTGCCTGGTCTTTTTTCTAGTCAGGTTCCCTGCCCCTCTTTCTCCGCCTCAGCCTAAGAAAAGAAAACTAAGAATGATTTATTTCTATGATAGCCGTAAAAGAGCCTTTAGTTGTGTAAAATTATGTAATATAGACATTCTTCAACAAGACCCCTATTGGAGAGAGTCTTTTATAGATGAGAGGTTTGCCAGGGGTTATTTTGTGGTTGGGGGATAGGGGGCTTAAAAAGGGTAAAATTGCACTGGCTGCCCAGGTCGGCGCAGCAAATTGTGCCTTCTCTAGTGGCAGGTTGTGGTCTTGGTTGATTGGTACTTGCATTTTCTCTTTCTTTTTTAATTTTTCCTTTTCTGTTTTCCTAATTACAATAAGATGGGTTAAATCTGCATTTATCAGATTGTTTTATCCCCACTATTTTTTGTGCTCATCTGGAACTAAATTATAAAAAAATTGTTCATGTTTGGCCTAGTATTTATTGGGGGCCTTTAAACATTGATTAGGTATTGTATCTTTGGATTCGTTAGGTGTGTACTTTGCTGAGTTTTCTTCAGAGACTTCGTATAGATTTGGTAGATTGTTTGGTTATGATAAATGGTTGTTAAATCTCAGCTTCTTGTCCAAATAGGAGGATTAGACCAAAAGTTGTATTTGGCAGTCTTTGACATATTATTTGTTTTGTATATTAGGAAATGATTTTGGCAGCCTTGATATACTGTTTTTCATTTCTTGACATTTAGAACTCTTAGAGTTGGCAACATTTTTTTGTTTTTTTTTTGTTTTATATCATCCTGTGAGATATTGGACATTCTTATTTAATTTTGACGAGCAAGGTTTGGGAAGGTTTCTGTTTCATTTGTGATTTGGTCACAAAGAATCTCAGATGAACGTTTATTTTTATTATTATTATTAAAAAAAAATTTGAGAGAGAAACCCGTAGGTATATTATTAGCACAGGAAATAGTTGTTATTACATCAGACTATCAGAGCCTTAAATGGCTAGATAAAAGGATTTAAGTCGACCATTACATTTAAACTAAAACTTGAAGAAAAACTAAAAACTAAAAGTAACAGTTTGCCAGTAGAAGGAAAGTATAGATTAGATGTAAAAAGACTATGGGGGCTGAAATGTAAAATGCGCATCTAAATGATTCTCCTCTACTGACTTGAGGATGAATTAATCCAACATTTGTTCCAACTTGAGCTAATTCATTGGCAGAGTATGTTTGGTTGCAAAACAATAATAGTTAGAATAACTAAATTAAGAATAACTCTTGTTTGTCTTATTAAAATAGTTAAATTTCAGCCTTTGTTCTAACTTGAGCTAATTCACTTGGAGTATATTTGATTACAAAATAAGAATAGTTTTTTTTTTATCAGAAATAATTAAATAAAGAATAGTTCTTGTTTGTCTTATTAGAATAGTCAAATTCAACCTTTGTTCCAACTTTGAGTTGATTGTTTGAATTCTTAGAGATCCACGCCTTTTCTTGCGTTTGGATGCCCTGCGGTCACTCTGTTTTGGCCTCAAATAATCTTGCATTCCTTGATTTCCATATGTCCCACAAGGTACAGCATGCTAGATAAAACTGCTCTCATTTAGGTTGTTCTTCATGTTAATAATTGCCCCATTGAGGTTGATTGGCAGGTTAATATGCATCATGCATTCTTTCTACAGATTGTAACTTTTTCATGTCATAAGAATTCTGTTGATTCTGTTGAGTGCACACTGTGTGGGTATGGCTTCTAGGTAGGCCCCAAATGTCAGGTCCATATTAGATAGTATTAAATGTCCAGATTTTCTGATTGGTGTTCACGGAGAGTTTATCAATGTGTTTTAATTCCTGATTTTGGGATTCTTCAGGACATTTTATTATAATAGTTTCCGATGTATGTTTATCAGTATTTGCCTTAAGTCAATTACAGCTGTCTCTGTGGAACCGAAATTTTTATTTATACCATATTAAAAAAAAATAATTTCACCACTTTTTATGTAGAATTCCATATATATCATGTCCCCCAATTGAATTGGCAGATCAAATATTGAGTCTGCTAATTGAATCGGCAGACCCCCATTTTTTCAAGAAGAATGATTCATTCAAGCTTGTTTGTATCCAACTAGTTGCTTTGTGTATATATCATGAAGCTCTTTAATTCTGAGATCTCTTTCCCTGTGTGTTTGTATTATTTTTCCTGAATCCCATTGTGTGAAGTTCAGTTTGGCCTACAGCCTTGATTGTATCATTGTATGCCCTGCCCCATTATCCACTTGCAATCACTGAGAAAGAATTCTTTCAGGTCAAGAGTATCCCTGCAACTGCAAGGGATAATATTTTGCTCTGATATATAGTTGTGGTCCATATTTTATTTGATTCAATGAACACTGTACAGTTGATTTTGAGGATTAATGATTTGTTCATCAGATGTAAATCTTTAAACTCGAGCCCCCCAAAATCAACTGGTAAACTGAAAACCATAGGATCGACAGGGGCGGAGTCAGACTTTCTGACTATGGAGATCAAACGTGAATAGGAGTCGATTATATAATTTTTTCACGCTACGAATGTGAGTCAATTTTACAGCCACCGCAACATTTTACTCTAAACTATATAGAAAATTGAGTACAAGTACAAAAGTTTTGAAAATAAACAGAGGTGAATTGACCCCTATTCACAAAGAATAGCTTCGCCTCTAGTTGATGTGAAGTTCAAAGTCATTTTCTTCACCAAAAAGGCAAAAACCACCATGTCATTGGCAAATATCATAGTGTCCAACTGTAGCATTTTTAAACCTGTGCGCACAGCAAAATCAGAATCAGAATCAGATTCTTCCTAGGAAAAGAATATGTTGTGCACCAAAATTTGTTATCCCTGGTAAAGGAAAAGTTAAATATCTGCAAACCACCAGCAGATCAAGTATTAGCTGTAAAATTTGATCCTCGTACTAAAAAAAGAACATGCGGCTCTTTTCTCTTTTTGTTGAAAAAGCTCTTTCAGTATTTTGTTTTTCTATTTACGACCGGACAATTGTGTATTTTTTTAATCAAAATCATCAACTGATTAATTATCTCATTAACAATCTTAACATGGTAATTCTATCAAACTCAAATAAAATTACTATACCTATACCTAGTCCTCAGGTAATCTTTAACTTTTTATCTAGTAACTTGGGAAAATAATTTAGATCAAACTATCTTTCAAATATTTCTATAATCTTCTTGCGCCTAAAAAGACTGGCAACAAGTCAAGTCCTATTACATCAAATTCAGTACAAAAAAAATCATTGAATTAACTTATTTGGAGTTTTTTGTTAATTAGCTATTAGTGCCCAATTGCACATTCAAAGAGAATAAAAAGAATACAGATATAATTAACTTCCATGGTTTTGTGAGGCTGGGTACAAAACACCTCATATAAAAAGAAAAGTATAGTAGTATGTATTACCATTGTTTCCCATAGTTTCTCATAATTAACTTCCATGGTTTAGTGAGGTTTGGTACAAAACACCTCATATAAAAAGAAAAGTATAATGGTATTGTTTCCCATAGTTTCTCATAATTATGGTTTCCTGTGTTTTGAACTTAACTTTCTATGGCCAAAGCTTCTTAAAGTCATGCAAACCTGAATGACAGAGCAGGGGCAACACAATTTTTTTTTTATCTTTAGTTCTATAAAAAATTAATTTATCTACAACTATCTAAAAGCAGTTGGTAGTTAGTATACAGCATAGGAGTAACCCGTGTCGACCAAATCTGTTAAACAGAACCAAAAAATGAGATTGACCAAACAAACCAAGAAATGCTGTATTGCAGACAACAGAATTTTACAATGGCAACACTAATAAAAAAATGGGTGCTTAGGACCAATAATGGTGGGGCCAATTAGATGCTTCTTCGTAGGTCCTTCAAAAAAAAAATTCTTGGTGGTCAATTTTGGGATATCTAACAGTCTGCTCATTATTAGATGAAAACAACAGCTAATACGATTAGCACGGCCACTGTACATAGCATTGCCTGCAAAATATTTAAAAAATAAAATAAATATATTGTTTTATGAATCTCAGATTCTTTATTTATGCTACTATTTCCGTTGAAAATATCCATTATATACTCATTAAAAAAAATAAAGTGTGATTTGGAAGACGAAAATATCACAATCAAGACACAAATTGAAATAAAATAAAGGTTCTATCATTTTTAGTTTGCAAGGCCATGCAACTACAATACCAATCAACATTCTTCAAAACGTGTACTCAATTGTAATAAATGGTCCCCTTATAAAAAAAAATCACTAAAATTGCATTGTTTTATTTCTTTTACAAAAAGAGAAGAAACTAATGCTATTCATAGAGAAAATTAGCTTTCCTGAGTCATGCTGGATTTCTGAATATGTTCAAAATGATGTCATGCATAGTGTAATCCTTTTGCACTGCAAGTTTTATTTACACAGTTTGTCTCTTTGTGCCATTAGGGTTCATTTCTGGTATCTGTGGTACAACTGGTAGTAAAATATTCCTGATCCAGATTAATATATGCACAAACCTATTTGTATCAATAGAGATTCAAATGCCTAAGTGACATTTCCTCTTCTCTCATTTTTCTCATTTTTGTGTTATAAATTACATTTACCATGACTGAACAAGCAGTAAGACCAGAACGTTCACGCGGATCCCGGTTATAGTACTTGAAAATATGCATTGCTGCAGCAGCATACCATATTATTGGGCACAAGAACCCTAGAAGAAATCTAGACCACAATAGAAAGAGAAATTCAATTAATTAGTTGTCCCAATTGAATTAAGGTTTAGCCACTCAAGGCGAATCAGTGCCATGTGGAGCTGAAAAACTAAAGACATAACAGTGACCAAATAAAATAATGGACTGTTAATGGTAAAATCCCATTTGTATACAAAGTATTGCTCTTTGGGGGCAATTATATCAGAACGTCAAGCAGATTACAAATAGTAAAACTAAGAGAGTAGTAATAAGAGTAGGGTTAAAATGCATCGTGTCATTCATGCCTTCAAAGTCCAAATAGTCAATCCGAACCGATCAACATGATCTCCATATTAAAATGTGCTTGGAGACAAAATTTTATATTTTTTTGGATATATTTTACTATTTTTTTAGATAGGTACAAAATCACTGTTTTTGGTGTACACACGGAGATAAGGATGTAACGCACAATGAGGCATGAAAAACACGAGGCATTTTAAGTTTTTAACCCTCCTCTAGTAACAGATTGGTGTAAATGGTAGCTGTACTGTCTCTGACATGGAATAGGTGATGATTTACTGGTACCAGGACTCCACATCCACTGCCACAGAAGTGACGGCAGTATGATGCCATAATTTGCACAAAATTAAGGTGTAATCTGGGCCATTTTATTTTGGCTGGACATCCCACAATAAGGTGCCATCACTTTTGTGGCATCAGGAGAAGAATTATGGGACCATAATCCAAGGAAGGAAAATTGATCCATAGGCTATGTACTCATGAACAGCACCATTCTGAAGTATTGGGTAAATGGTAAAGGCTGAAAACCTCGAAACCGTACCAGTACAGAATATTTTTGAAAAAGAAATGCTATAGATATTTTTTATTTATTTAAAACTACTCACGCGCCCCAGCCAATGCCACAGCCAAAAAAGGGGAGAGGCCGGTCAAACTTGGTTAGCCGTGGGTCCTCTACATCTTTGATTAGCGCATAATCTCCACAGTCCTTGCAGTTGCAAATGTTCCCTATATCCAACAAAACTTCAAAAATTAACAAATTGCTTATTAAAAGTGATCCTTCCATATATTTCACCATGGGCATTGTATGTTTTTAGATTGCAATGTGATCAATGGAGAACATATTTTCTAAATAGAGCAACAATAATTTGGAACCACAGTATTGCATAGAGAAGAAAGGTTTTTACTTTTGTCAGAAACAATACAATGTACTCAAGTTTTAACAATTTAATCAAACATAACCTCTTTTATACCAATGTAGAAATAGAGTTGTATGTATTAGCCACAAAAAATCATCAAATAAGAACTTACCAGATCAAATATATCAAATAGAAAAAAGGGTTAAAATTAAGCTTCTACTGTGTTGTAATACACATCCAACTGAAATTTTTTCATGACGTAGGAGTGAGAAATAAGAGTTAAGGATGTACCATGCACCATTGATGCGAGCTATTACTCCAAATGTACTTGATTCTACAATTGCATTAATTTGTTCCTGCATTGAGCATTGAGTTAACTAAACTGCACAGTAACTTAAAACATAAATTAAAGGCATAAAAGAAAAAAAAAAACACGCAAATTTACAGAAAGAGGATGAATGAATTGCAAAAAATGACTCGATTTTACATATTTCTATCCAGACAAATGCCTCTCGTGGCATGCATAAGAACATACCAGTAAATTTTTGAGATTTACCAAGGGATTTTACATATTTCTATCCAGACAAATATCTCTCGTGACATGCATAAGAACATACCAGAAAGAACAAACGATAATCTACCTTCAATTCATGAGTTATAATTTCGAGATTTGTAGTAAAATGCAATTTAAATATAGTACGGACATGATCTGTGTGCAATTTATCAAACTATTGCTAAAGAAAATACCAGTAAAATAGAATACAAGTACAAGTGCTGAAGGTAAGTGCAGAAGTCCAGTAATTCTCAGAAGACCTAAGGCCCTATTTGCAAATTACCAGAGACGATTAAAAACAGATCTCCACTCCCATCGAACTCGAGAATTCGCGAAGAGCACAAATAAAAAAAAAAAAAGCGAATTGACGAAGAGAAAACAACGATTGAGCTGCTGCTAGTAGCTAGTAAATGGAAAAAATCTTATAAATTCGAAGGAAAAGGCACTTACTCCTGTGCTGTATTGCATAAGCGAGAAAGACGGAGAGTTGAGAGAGAGTTGTTGCTTGGCTTAGAGGGGACGAGAGAGAGGAGAAAGTGTGAGAGAGAGAGAAATCTCTAATGTCGTTTTCTTGGGCTTGATCAGAAACCGAGCGCTAATTCACAGCAACAAATTATACCAGCAATTCTTTTCTCTCGGCTATGGTTTTTTCTCGTTTCTGATCTTATGCGGCTTGTTTCGTGTTGTGTAATGAAGCGATTAGATAAAAATCACGTAAAAATATAGAACTACACGGGTTCATTAAAAGTATGGCCACATAAGTTATTAAGCGATGATTTGAGTATATACTTTGAATTAGCATCCTCTGAGATATCTCAAACTTTGCGTGACTTTTTAGAATATCGTAATCGTTCAAATACGTTTTGCACGAATCTCAAAGATCCAATAATACTCCGTTTTCCGAATAGGCACCGGACAGGCCGGTCACGCAAAAATTGAGATATCTCAGAGGATACGCACCCATATACTTTACCGCAGGAAGTCAGAGTAGGTCCGATGCCCACCGGACCTAGTTTGGTTTGATGGGTTTAATGATCATCCGATCTGCATCAAGATTCGTGTGAACTGATTAACCTCCGTGCAAGTCTGCTTTAATTTCCGTCCGCACAGATGTTAATGCTAATCGTACGGTGCTATTGATAATTGGACCTACTCCTATCTCTTAACGCAGTAATCATCCTACGAAATTAAATATACTTTAAGCGAAAATAAACATAAAGTGAAAATCTGTATGTGTGGCAAAAACGGACAAAAGTAGGCCCAGCCGCCCAGGCCGATGGACCAAATTTTAAATTACCAGTTCTTGTTCCATTTGCGATCGGAAGCGGATAAATTAAATTAACGTTACATACCAAACCAAACCTGAAAGTTTGGTATTACTGGTATGTAACAAGAACTGGTAATTAAAGTAAATTAAAAGTAAAGTATGATTAGAGCCATAAAATGAACATAGATACATTTGTTGGAGATAGGAGTAGGTCCGATGGGCATTGGACCTACTTTTAGGTTTAATTAGCTCTAGAACTGTACGATTAGCATTAAAATTAGTGTGTACGGAAATTGAAACAGATTTGCACGAATTTTGATACAATCGAATGGTCATTTTATCCATCAAACCAAAGTAACTCCGATGGGCATCGGACCTACTATGAATTCCATTTGTTGAGTGCGGACAACTGGTTTTCAGGGACATGGTATTTTGGGGAGTTTGTTTTATTTATTTATTTAGTTGAAAACATTGATGTAAAAACCGCTTTTTGTTAAGCAAGGACAAATCCGAGAAAAGCAAAAACTATGCGAAATTTCTGTATAATTTTAGAGGTGAATATAAAATATGTACACTGCTAAAGTTAAGTCTACTTGTATCAGGTAAAAAATCTATGAAAATTTTCAAAGGACTGCCACTGCCAACATAGGTATTAAGGTAAATTTAGGTAAAAAGCTGGGTTTATATATGTCAAATATGAATAAATTAAAATATACATATATCACAGATATATGTGATGTGCTCACAATTATTCTAGCTGTTGGTCAAAATACAATGAATGTGTGTAACGTCATAATATTTTCTTTTTGATATTGACTAATAAAAATAATTTGTGTACACATTTGTGAACTTTTATAAATACATCACTCATAAAGTAGAAATTCTACAGTTTGAATTCATTGTTTGAAGCCAATTTGATAGATTTTAGAGTTTAATTCACAAGGAGACCTGTTGAACTTAGGAACACCCAAGTTCTACTCAAGAAAATAATCATTACTATTGAATTATTTAGAATTTTATACCATTTTTCTATGTCTAAGAAAATACAAAAAAATCATAAAGAAATGTAAATTCGATTTCCTGTAAAATTTTAATATATATAGATCGAATCAAACCACTTAAACGACTATTTAAATCACAGTTTTTCAAATTTAAAACTATAGCAAGGACTAATCAGTGCTTTGCTTAAAATTGTAGGCTCCCTCTTAGGGGTATAAACGGAGCGGATTCGGAGCGGATAATGCTAATACCGTATCCGTATTTGTTTTTCAATGAGCGGATACGAATATGATACAAATAGTAAACATATATCAAAATTTAAAGTCATATTAATCTTAAACGGATACGGATACAGAACGGATAATCCACGGATATGGATTCTAATACGAATATGGAGCGGATAATTGTCAGATATTGAGTAATTCTACTAAATTTCATAATTTTAAATTACCTAATTTGATTACCTAAATTGACAAAAATTTAATGGACTTTTTAAGTTTGCACAATGACAATTATACATGACTAATTGCTTATTAGTTCAAATAACCAATTCATTATTCTAATAGATTATATGATTTTCCTACCAAAATTCTTGAACTTAAACGAATATGTATGTTTTTTTGGAACTTCGTAGGGGTGAAATGTTTGAAAGCTGCTGAAAGATTAAATTTCGGATCCGAATATATATGAACATCTGCTCCGTTTATATCTCACGGAATTATTTGTATCCGTATCTGAATTATTTTTACATATACTAAAAATATTCGTATCCGTATCCGTTTAATCCGGATACAGATAATAAGTGAATTCGGAGCGGATTACCCACGGATAATCCAAATCCGTTTACACCCCTACTCCCTCTTCATTGCGAGTTTTTTTTTATTTAGAAATTATAATAACTTTACTTAATATAGCAGCCAAATTTTGAACAAATTGAGAAATATAGCCTACACCGGATTGGGGATCCGGTGTGGCTTGACAGGGGCCGGCCACACCGGTTTCGAAAATAGGTGCAGCTCAAAAAGTTTTCTGCCACAGGCCACACGAACCGCTACACGGAATTTTTCACACCGGTTTTGCAATCCGGTGCAGCTCCAAAAATTTTGCACACCGGTTTCCCAATCCGGTGGAGATATTCTTCTTCCCCAAATCCGCGCATAACTCTTCTTCTCCTCATTTCGACTCTCAGTCTCTCCATAAGCTCGTTTTTCTCTCTTTTTTTTCATTTTTTCCACCATTTTAAATCAAGTTTGAAGAGTTACCAAACGAATAGATTGCCACCGCCATTGTGCTCAGTAGCTTCTTTTGATCATTATTGTAAGTTTTTTTTTGCTCATAGGTTTATATTTAGTGTTGTAAAATTAACAAATTAATTAGAGTTAATTTTGTAAAATTATAAAATAATTTTAGTGGTGTAAAATTTTTAGAGTTAATTTTACAACTAGAGTTAATTTTACAACACAAAATTTTTAGTTAGAAACTAATATTTAAATATTTAAATATTTAAAAATTTTAGTTAGAAACTAATATTTAAATATTTAGTGTTGTGAAATCTGGGGGTTCTTGAATTGCTTGGTCAAAATTTTATATTTTTTTAAAAAAAAATTTACAACAAATAAATAGAGTTAATTTTATATTTTTTTACAATAACAAATTTTAAATTTTTACAACACCAAATTTTAAATTTTTACAATACTAAATATGAACCTAGTTTTTTTACAACTATGTTTTTGACAACAGTAAATTAACTCATATTAAAAAATAATTAGAGTTAATTTTGTGTTTGTTTTTGTTCAGCAAAATGTCTGTACTATTGATCAATGTGTATTATGGGGGTAACCTCCAAAGTACTCCAACCGGTGTTGGTTATGACATAGGGGCTGCATTTACCTTTACCGTTTCCGATTCTACTAGTTTTGCTGTTGTAAGATGGCAAACATATGTTGGACTTGAATTGCTTCTGAGTCGAGTCAAATTGACAATCAGGGCACGTTTGAACACGGGACCACCTGGATCGTACCATTTCTATCTATTTCGGATAGAAAATGAGGAAACTTGGGATGTCATTAAACAAACTACACCTCAAGTAGCCGGATTTAAGCTTATAGAATTGGTAGCTGAGGCGCAGCAGCGTACAAGCCAAACCAGTTATGATCCGTGCCCAGATAGTTTGCCTGGAGGGAGCAACACACTGTCGGTTCAGACCGACTTTGATCCTTACTCGGGCAGTGTACCCGAAACCACAGAAACACCTGTAGTTCAGACCAGTGATGACCCTAATGAGCAATCAGACCCAAATGCATGTTCTGATACAAAATCTTCTGATAATGATGATTCGGCTAAAGGGCAAGACTCAGATATGGACGTATATGAGGCTGAAATGAATGCCCGAGAAATATTGAAAGAGTGGCACAAGTCGATCCCATTCATCAATCGAGGTCTTAGGCATCCATGTTTCTCATTCCACGATGATGTGCCGATGCCATACACAGATCGTGCATTTCTTAAGGAACCCCCCAGATTAGATGAAAAATTTGCTGAAGGTCAAATGTTCGAATCCAAAGCCAAACTAGTATCAGAACTTGGAGATTTTCACATACCCAAAAGTATACAGCTAGACACCCTAAACAGTAGCAAAACCAAGTATCGAGTTGCATGTAGATATCCTAAATGCAAATGGAAATTATATGCAACGGTAATACCAATAGGTGCATGGACAATTTCCACCAACCCATATGTCCACACATGTTTTGGAAATGCTAAAAAGTTGGATAATGCACAAATGACTGCCAGAAGAATTGCTGATATTATTAAACTTGATTATCAAGAAGATATGGAGTTAAGCATTAAAACGGTCAGGCATTTAGTTAAGGTGAAATTTGGGACAGTAACACCCTTGTATAACAAGTTGTGGAGAGGTAGGGAACTTGCAATGGCTGACATGTTTGGGAGCTGGGAGAAGTCTTACGAGGTGCTACCATTGCTTTTGGGTGCCATCAAAGCATCTAACCCAGGTACACAGTATCTATTTGAACATGAACCATCGAACAAGTATAATATTAATATTTTCAACCGAGTTGCATGGGCATTTGGGCCGTGTATTCAAGCATGGCCTCATCTTCGACCCGTTATCAATGTTGATGCCGGGTTCCTATCTGGAAGATACAAAGGTAAACTTTTTATGGCTTGTGCTTATGATGCAGAGCAACAACTATTGCCACTTGCATTTGCAATTTGTGAAGAGGAGGATCTCCCCAATTGACGTTGGTTTATGAATTGGTTGCGTATTAATGTTGTCGGTCCAGGAAAAATATGTGTTCTCTCGGACCAGCACCTTACTATACGAGGAGTGTTTGAGGCCCCCAATCTGGGATGGTGCGAGAAAAAGAATGAAGCTGTCCACCGATTGTGTTCACAGCATATTGCTGCAAATGTTTGGAAAAAATTCCCTCAGAAGTGGCTCCGCGTGTACTGTGCAACTCTCTCATCATCGGCTTCATCTCCTAATTGTGCCGCAAATTTGGTCCGTAACCATATCAGTCTAATAGAATAAGCAGAGACTTGCAATCGCTCTCTAGGAGTGTCAGGGTGATACCACCTATATTTATATGGCATTGACTCATCCAGGTTATTGTAAAAATCCACAGGATCATCTCCTAGATCATCCTCTAAGTATGAGTTCCAATCAGTATCGTTAGTGCCAGTAATTGGATCGCCTGCAAATTAAAAGAATTATACAATCAACAATTAATTTCTTAAAATAATTAATTAAAATAACCGATAAACAATTTTAAATAGTTAATTGCCCTGAATCGGTAAGCCCCATAAACATGCAACATCTTCCAACGTCACGTCATTTCACCTAGTGGTAGATGAAATGTATTAGTCTCCGGCCTCCACCTTTCAACAAGAGCAGTAATCAAACACGGATCAATCTTGCAATCATTAAGACGAGCAATTTGGTACAATCCTAACTTCTTCAGAGCATCGTCCATCCGACGGTTGTAAGCAATAGTAGGACGATGCCTATTTATCTGGAGTGCTTTTACATTAGGCTGCCAAAAATAATTAAATCATTATAACTCCTTCAAATACTTCATATAATGTTTATTTCAAACAAATAATTAATAAATTTAACAAAAATTACCGTATCACGAACTGTCCATGCTCTTGTGGTACTGTGGTGGTAATTTTAACAACTCTGGATAATTCGGATTATCCATTCACCCTGTTAGAAAATTTATCAAAAATTATACTAAATTATACAACATAGCACAAATTATACTAAATTACACAAATTATACTAAATTATACTAAATTACACTAAATTACACTAAATTATACTACATAACACAAATTAATACTAAATTACACAAACTAATACTAAATTATACTACATAACACGAATTACACTAATTATACTAAATGTCACAAATTACACTAAATTATACAAATTAATACTACATATACACTAAATTGAGGCCAATTGCTAAATATACTAAACAAACTCAATTAAACAAGTTATTCAATTTAATTCGGTCAAAATTAAAAATTATAAAAAAAAAAAATGATTTTTACCTTATTAAAATTGTAGATCGAAAGAGTTTCCAACTCTCTTAGACGATACAAAAATTTTGAAACAATTAAATGAAAAAATAGTGAAGTATTTGGAGTGGATAAAAGAAAAAAGAGAAGAAAAAAGAGAAGAGTTTGGCGGAAGAAAGAGGAGGAAGAAAGGAGGAAGAAAGGAGGAAAGGAGAGGAGATAGGGGAGTTCGGGCGAAAAAAAACCAAGCCAAGCCACACCGGATGCCCAATCCAGTGCAGAAAATTTTTCGAATTTTCTGTGGCGAGTCCACAGCCTGGTGGGGAAATGGATCAACCGGGTTAGAAATTAGCTGCACCGGTTTCGGGGTCCGGTGCAGAAGAAACCTTTAGTTCCACACCGATTTCTGAAACCGGTGTAGACCATTTTTATTAATTTTTTCCGCCATTGGCTGGTTTAGTTGATTTTTAGGTTATAATTTCTAAATAAAAAAAAAAAAATCCTTCATTGCTGTTTTCTATTTATTTATTTATTTACTATACTTGCGTGATTGCGTCACTTAAACAGTATAATTTTGTCTGTAACTGTGTGTGATTCATTTGTAATAAAAAATGGTCATTGTCAGGTCTCGTGGAATAACTTGAACATGGACATGGTCTATGAACCATAGTGGAAACATCACGCCTAATTTATATCATTAAGTCAGTTTGAAGCGTTGAAATTCAACCTTGGTAAAATTATAAAAAGGCAACATTTAAAGCTTCTTACTTGAACCAGAGGATAAATGACAGAGACAGACCATAAACTTTGGAAAATTTAAACAATTTAATTGATTGTTTGACCTCAAAGCTAAGAAACAAATTGAGGAGAAAAGGGGAAACACAATAAAGGATGTTGTAGAAACCAGATTCTTTTTCTTTTTAGAAATTAAAAAAAAAATCTTCGTAAATCTTTTGATTTTTCTGCGAAAAATAGATGAGTTGGTACGGTCTCAGACAAATTTGTAGCCAAGATGTGATTTATTGTCTGAAAAAAAACACACAAATAATGCGTCTAAAAAATCTGCACTTAGGCTGTGCTCAGAAGTCGGAGTGAAATTGTCATTAAAGAGAAGAGAAGTGAAGTGAAGCTTGCCATTTCATCTCGTCTCCACTCCGATTTGGTGGTGAAGGATTTTGTCATAACATCGCGTAGTTTTCTCTCTGCACAGTGTCCCTCCCCTCCGCTACCTCTCCGATTTTCCCTCTTTTGAAGCGAGTGAATGACACCGTTCAGGCGGGATTTGGCGAAATCCTACCTCCGCACAGTGATTCTTCCTTCTCCTCCCTTTGCATACCGCCTTCTGGAGCGAACTCACCAATAGTGTGGTTCCATATAATTTATTAAGAAAAATAATAATTATTTTGGTGAAGAATTAAAATTTTAATTTGTAAAATAAAAATCTGGTACATACTAGCTTGACCAAGAAATCGTATCCTCTGCGGAGTTATGCAGTTCTTTTAATCTGATCCGTTTGTTTTGATCGGACATACCAGATCAGATCTAAAATTCATTAGAATTTTTTTTTCAATTCGGGCAATATCTGATCTGATCCGTTCAATCAAAACAAACGGACCAAATTAAAAGAACCGCAGAACTCCGCAGAAGATATGATTCCGCTTGACAAAATCTGGAGACAGTGAGGATATCAAAATCATTTGAAAAAAAATAGATACTACAAAATAGGAAGAAGTGGGTCCATTTATTCAGGTAAGAGGAAGTCGGCCCGGAGAGAACATGCGGCTGACTGGCCGTGGTGTCATTGTAAATGCCAGAGAAGCAATGTTCATTGGTTGATTAAGTGATTAGTTTAGAAGCAAGCTTAGCATGTCTTATTTTAGATACTTGTGCCTATTTTAAAATTTGTACATCGTGGATTCGTGGGTGGCAACTAGCAATTTTTTTTTCTAAGAGTTGAATTTCAAAGGATAATAAGGATTGTGATTGAATTCCAATCCAAACCGTTGATCTTATTTATTTTTACAAGAGATGCATGCACATTAAACTTTATGATTTATTTTAATTCATTGTATATATCAAGCGGAAAAAAATAATGAATATAGTTAACTATAATTAATTTATTTTAATTATGTCATCTTAGTCTAGTATAAAATAAATTTTATTTTTTTAAAATTTTACATCAAATATCCCTTATGAAAATTAACAAGTTCAGCGATTTGAAGATCTTGAATTTGACATTTGGATGTCAAACTTTGAAATAGAAATTAAAAATGAGTTTGTGACATTTTTTTGAACCAAATATTGATGATTGTCATTTCAAAGATGAAAATTAAGCGCTAGAGCCTTTAGAATCTCAAATACAATATTTAAGGCCAGGCTTTGAAATTATATTCGGCCCAAAGAATCAGAGATCATGTTAAGGCCTGATTCCAGCAATAATAGAGTTCCTAAAATACTGTTCTGACCCAATTTAGAAGTTCAATTTGAAAGCTGAGAAACATTCAGGCAAGACAATACCTTTTCCAATTCCATAAGAATCAGTTTAAATTAAACTTGTAAAATTTTTGAAATCATAATTTGTAAAGCAGTCTAAACCACTGTTAAAAGAGTTGAACAGAATATGGTTCATAAAAAGTGATATGACTAAATAAACCTACTGGCAATGATTACCAGTTTACTGCAATATCAATTGCCTACTCTAAATGCCAATCTATTCTACAGTCTCTACTCAATTTCAGTTCACCTTGAAGGGCTATGATTAATGTACCAGGCACATAATTTTCTTTCAATAAAAGAGGTGTGACATTGATTTGTATTAAACAAATCAAATTTGAAATAGAAGGTATCCATACTACTACCTTCTACTCAGCGACTAAACCCTACTTCAGTATCAGTATCCCGGATTCCCAGTACCAACTACTATTTCAGCTACAACCTCAAACATGAGAAATTATCAAATACCCTACATACAAAATAACTGTCAGACAGATTTTAAAACATAACCAAACACGCAGAACAGTATACTAGACTGATCTGACAAATCAAATTTTAGAAGTTCATTTGCTAGAGGAATGTTAGATTCCAAAAATCAATGGCCCATGAAAACAAGCAGCTTCAAATCAAACATACATAAAGAAAAGAAAATAACCAGAGATACAAAACACATGATAATAACATTGGCAAACATAGTCAGAAACCCTGGACAGATCAATAACTGAACAAATATTAATACAATAAATATTGCTTAGTAACCCATACAATCCTCTGATAATATCATGGACCCTCTCTAAAAACATGACCCCTGAATAAGCTATACCAAATTTCCAACATAAATTAAAAAAAAAAAAACTTAATGAAGGCTGCAATACCCCAAATTTTTATGCCATAAGTTGCATAATCTTTTACTGTTTTCCTTTTGGGATCTTAATCCGTTGAAACAATCTTGAATTTTCCTGTCAATTGTTGCTGCAAAGAAAACAATAAATCAATCAATCAATCAAACAAGCAAAGCAAAAGGTAATTTCAAAAGGCTAATAAAACTTTCAAATAAATTACCTTCTCCCAAAGCTTTGTGTGCTCAGTACAAAATCCAGCTACAATGTCTCCACCTTTTCCTTCTTTATACTCAATGCACAAGCCCTCTTCAAGCCCACAGGATACATGGAACCCTAATTTGCATTTACTCTCAGCACAATCGAGGGCACAGCCATTATTTTTCCCACAAATAAAGCAATCCTTCTGCCACCGTTTATGTGGGACCCTTGAGCAATCAATCCCGTCTCTTCCCTCAGGGTCATGAAAGAACACCTCTGGTACTAGCAATGCACACATGACATGGGCCCACTTGTCATCGACTGTTGGCTTCAAGGCTCCTCCTTTCACAGGGCAAAGACAGCACATTTTTTCTTTTTGTGGGAGTTTTGAGGAACAAGCTGAACAGAACCAATCCCCCTCTGGTATCAATTTAATCAGAGGGTTGCCATAACAGGAAGCATGCACCATTAAATCACAACCATCACAGAATACAATCGGGTCAGAAGGGTCACCATCTGTGCTCTGACAAACCGCACAAAGTACCCCATCATCAATCTCTTCTTCAATGGATTCTGAACCTTTCTCTTCAATTTGGGTTTCAGTTTTGGCGGGAGATAATGGGTGCATAGCACATACCTGCTTCAATGGGACTTCACGGGTTTTATTTTCATCCTTGATTTGGAAGTCATTTTCGGCTCTAAGTTTAACGGGTTTTGGATCAGTATGCAGTTCAATTTGGTTTTTGGTGAGAGCCAACGGTTCTGGGGCCCAAATCCGCCTCTTCACCAGAACTGAACATTTTTCATTTGATTTTATTGTTTGGTATTCAGGTTGTTCTTTCTCTTCTATAATTGGAGATAACGGATGCACATCACATACCCGGTTTTTTGGAGCCCAGAAACGCTTTTCAACTGGACCTAACGGGTGCTCCATCCATGCCCACTTCCTCACTGTGACTTCTTGGATTGCTGTGATTGCCGATAACGGTTTTGGAGCCAGTACCCGCTTCTTGGCTGGGAACCCATGAATTTCCTTCCCTTCTTTCGGATGGTTGATTTGATCTTTCTCTTGGATAGACTTCAGATTTGAAACTTCCTCCTGGGAATCGAGTAAGACTGGACTTAACGGGTGCTCAATCCATACCCGCTTCTTTGCTGGAAGTCGATTAGTTTCTTCGCCGCCTTTGATTTGGTCTTCTACGTCAGTATGTTTTGGATCTGTGTTGTGGGCCTGGATTTCAGATTTGGTTGGAGATAACAGGCGGGGAGCCCATACCCGCTTCTTCACTGGAATTCCAATGCTTGCATCTCCATCTCTGATTCGCCCTTTCTCTTCAACGAGTGAATCTGCATCTTGTGACTGGGTTTCGGATTTTGTTGGAGATAACGGGTGCGGTTCCCAGACCCGTTTCTTGGCGGGGAGACAAGCGGAGGTTAAAGAACTGTTGAGAATCTTAGCGCGTTTCTTGGCAGGGAGAGACTTTTGGTCGACTTCATTGGTTGCATTTAGTAGCCGAGGAATCTGTACTGAATTGAGGATCTTGAATCTCTTTGATGGTGGTAACTCACGGAGATTTTGCGCCATTGGAGAAGGAGGTTCGTGTGTGGTTGAGAGAGAGAGAGCGGAGAGATGAATTGGGATACGGCTGGTCGGCTGCTAAAAGGAAGACCGAATTGGAAAGAAAGAGGAGCTGAAAAATAGAGAGGGAGAGGGAAATTTTGAATTTGGTCTAAGCATTTTAAATTTTCAAGATGAATTTTCGTTTCGCTCTCGAAGTTTTTGTCTAATCAGGAAGAATTTGGGATGGCGGGTCGACAATTTCCCAATTTTCATGAAAATCTCGCGCGGGAACTTTTCAATTGGACTTGGGAAAACTGAAAACAGCGCTTCTGCTTTCTGTTGCTTCACAAATCACAAATTAACATATCGGGTCGGATCTTTCTTTTGAAGGGCCTTTAGGATAGAAAAATAACTCTTAGATCTTTCTCCGGCCTGATAGTTATATCAATTAGACCTCGGCCCAATAACAGGACAATAGCTTGGACCCAAAACACCTTGTTTTTAACACCTCGGCCCAAAAAGGACATTAGCGTGCACCGATAAACCACATCTGATCCGATCACATTTTCATTTTCAAGTGAGACTATGGTCGTAAATCTGTTCTTAGAATTGAATTCAAACGGTGAATTCGAACTAAATAAAATTTTCACATGAAAACTTATTTTTAATTTTTTTTACTATTTTTTTAAATAGATATAAAATTACTATTTTGAATGGTCTAATATATTTAGATCAAGTAATTTTTTTTACCTATTTTAAATATATTTTCTAGTAATTGTACTCATAATTTTACATATATTTTCTCAATATTGCAATAAGATATCAGAAAAAATTAACAAATCTATATATTATATGTACATTAGTTCATGAGAACTATTTCTTTCTTTAGCATTTCTCTTTTTAATCTAAAATAATTAATTATAAGTGGTCACTACATGCATGATATATATAGCCAAATTGAATTGAATTTTAATTTGTTTTCTTTTATTTATCTGTTATATTCTTTTTTAATGGATAAAGAATTTTCATACGTATTTTACCACATCCAACATCAATAATAAATCTCTAACTCATCTAAGGACTTCTAAGTTAATTCCAATAGTATATATGCAAATCAAGAGTATGTACATATACTATTCAACCATACTACATCTCATGTTCTAATTACTTTTTTGTGACAAAAATATTAATTTCTACAATTGAATCCAAGTATGTACATATACTATGCAGAGGCGTGTTTGTTGATCTCTGTCAAATTAGATCATTGAATCCAAGTTTATTCATCTTTTTTTTTTCTTTTGGTTGACAAAGGTGAGAATTTGTGTGATTAGATTGTTCCCGTTGAAGAATCAGTTCTCGGCCCAAGGTAAGATAGCGAGAATTCCCATGCACAGGCAAAGTGAGGAACCTGTGTTCTATTGTTTCTTCGTTATCACTACGTACCGGGTAGCAGTTCAATCTTGCTCTCAAAATATGAAAGGTCGGTATTGCACTGTTGCTAATTCTCGCTTGAAATAATAATAAAAAACAACAACTTAACAACATAATATATATTAAAAAAGTTTTTAAATATATAGAAACGACAAGGATTAACACAAATGTATAACAAAAAACGGCAAAGCATTAAGCATCATGTGTGTGTGTGTAGAAGTTGGCTAATATACAATCGATTGTTCCTGAGTTCCCATGCAACCAAATTGTTTTTCCATTTTCAAAATCCAAACGGTCGATCTAAACCGTTATATGTGATCTCTATATTAAAATGTACTTGGAGACCAAATTTTACATTTTTTGGAATTTTTTTACTATTTATTAAGTTACTTTGAAAATCGCTGATCCAACGGTGGCTTAACCAAACAGTAAAAACAGAAGCCACCATTGGATCAGCGATTTTCAAAGTGACTTAATAAATAGTAAAAAAATTCCAACAGATGTAAAATTTGGTCTCCAAGTATATTTTAATATAGAGATTATATCTAACGGTTTTGATCGACCGTTTGGACTTTGAAAATCGAAAAACGACTTGGTTGCACGGGAGCTCAGGAACAATCGATTGTATATTAGCCAACCTCTATATATATATATATATATATATATATATGAGGAAGCAAAAGACTTTAGAGGGGTGATAATGGTCGGAAAAAAATAAATGTATATAAAGCACCCGCCATCTAATTAAAGCAGAGCATTTTAATTAGAACTGATCAGAGCCACGGCAGTGTTGACGGACAAGGTTCTCGGATCTCCGAAGAAAGTAGAAATTACCGCACCTGATGCGATCTTCAAATATTTTACTAAGTTTTTGAAATGTTTTTCACTCATATGCGCCCGTTGCAGTGCAATCTCCAACTTCATCCTTGCCGAGCCGTTTGTGGATATCATGTTACACGATATTAAGCGAGCCATTGAATCTTTAGTCAAATCAGATAACACCTTTATGATGCACCCTACATGGAGGTGAACGTTCTCGTTCTTTGCCACATAAGACCATACATGATCGGTTGAACTTTTACCCCTTTTCACGCTCCTTTCACGACAATAGCCACACTTGGATGTGGATTCTTTTTGAAGCACCGTTTTCCCACCGCTTTCACCACAGATGATTTCCGATGCTAGGTTGACACAACAAGGATGCAAATTGTACAGTCCATTCCGATCATGGTAGTAGTATCCTTTCACATTCAGTCCACAAGCATCACAGAAAACATTGGCATGCTCCTCCTTGCCATGTTTACTATATGATGTACTGGGTAAACACATGAAAAGAGAGGTTGATTCAGGGAAGAATCTGTGCGTTGTGGTTTTACGAGGAGACGAGCATTCTTGGTGGAGGAGGAAGGGGCACGAATCATTCATGCATGCATAGTGCGGCCCAAAGCCATCCATTTTGCACCCATGACAGATGTAGTACTTGCCATTATCCTTTAGCCAAAGATCATGCCCAGGATTATTTCTGTGAACCATGCAATCACCATAACCCTCTTCGACCTTATGCGATTTGCCCAATTCAATTACACTGCAAGATTTAAATATGTGACTGAATAAGAATAGTTATTTCATATACACAAACAAACAAATAAAAAAGAATGCATCAGAGGAGGGGATTTAATTTTGGCTCCCCAGACCTGGAACTGATACCTTACAGATGGTATAAGTGTATAGTCATTAGTCAGTCGTCAGGGCATGGGGGCTGCTGGTACAATGGGCTGATTAGAGAAAAGATGTCATAAAACATAAGGGATACTAAAGGCATATTTCATGAGTAATTTCTTACTTTTACAAAGACTGAAACTTATACAAGTACCTGTGTTGATGGATGGATGGATGGATGGATGGATGGATGGATGTATATGTGAGTATTCGCGAGCTTAAAAAATTACTATTATCGAGGATAAGCCGAAGGTGAATAAGTAGTGCTATATATCTTAGGCTGAATAAGTAGTGAGCACCAAAGATGATGATGCATTATAGAAGAACTTTTGCATCATATTTCATTTTTTTTCTTAATGTTTTCAAACTTTGTAATTTTAGTTGCTTGTAGCATTTGCTATTTTTTTTGGTAACAAAATCAAACCTGGTTATGCTGCTCCCAGAAGGGGCTTGCACAGAATTTGTCTGCTGAAGAAACACTTGTTTTATCATCACAACTCCCTCCGTCTCCCTTAAACACTCAGGACAACTCTTCGGTAGGTTCTCTGACTCAGGAAGCACAAATTGTTCCGTTCCATTTGCACCATATACAATCCATGCTTCGACTCCTGCACAAGTTGGATGCATGGAAGTATTGCACTTGTTGCAGAAACATACTAGTTCCTCCCCAGTCGCTTTGCATATGTTGCAGTTGAACTTCCACCTTGCGTTTAACCCAAGGGAGGGATCGCTCTTGGGAATGGTGGAAATGGGCATCCCAGTGGTTAGACATTGATCTGGGTAGAAGCTTGTGGCTTGAATCTGAGGGAGTGGCGAAACAGTGCATTTATAGGTAGAAATGGAAGAATATATATAATACTCGGTTTTATCAGAGAATAAAGGAAAGCTGAGAATTACTTATCGGGCTTCTTTGTCCTTTCCTACGAAAGGTCAAAGTCGTGTTATTGCGGAGTCCGATCCGAGATGCATATATGCATGCATGATCCTTTAAAGCAGATTGGAATTGGATGGTCCGGATCTCTAATCAAATTGGTGTTGTTCAGTGGTACGTGGAGGTGGATTAAGATTCTTATTTTGGAGCTCCAAACAAGTGTTTTTTTTTTATCAAGATTATGACTATCTTTTTAATCTTTCTTTGGTTCATTTTTTTTCAAGTTAGATAAGTTCTTAAGTTATAATTTTACATAACTTAAACATTTTATTTAACTTAACATTTTCTTTAAAAAATTACTCTTCAACTTTATTTCCGAATACTCTTCTTAGTACACCTTAAAATATAATCTTCATTTTTGTCTAACGATATGATATGAAATAACTTACAAACAATTGAACATGATTTTATATAAAAATATATTTAGATATCAAATTTTATATTTTTTTCACTATTTGTTTAGATAAGTACTATAAAATCTTCTCATCTAAAGATTATCACCATTTGAATGTAGTGATTTTTTATCTATTTAAAAATAGTACAAAAATTTCTAATAAATATAAAGTTTGGTCTTCTAATATATTTTTTATATGAATATATGTTGACCGGTTTAAATTGACTATTCGAATTTTAAAATTGAAGATATAGATGTATAGCATGAACCGATCCACACTTTTCAAAGTATTATATATAACCTTAATCATATTATATTATTTGTAAGATAAAATCAGTTGATAAATTTTTCATTAATTAAATATTTATTCAGAAGAATTTCTGATATTTTTTTCACAGTACATAATTTAATCACTAAATTAAAAATTAATTCTTGTATTAAGAATAATTTTAGAACCACGGCCACTAGATATTATTAATTTATTATACTATTTAGTAGGTCGTACAAAGCTTGCCGTGAAGATGAAACTCGGCTTAGTCCTTTATCCGAACCCCCGCTTGAGTCCACATATTAGGAGTGAAAACAGTATGGATAATATCGATCGGATATCTAATTTTCGAATATCCGTGTGGATAAGAATACTGATATGATTTTATATTTCAATTATCCGTATCTGAATAGTAGATATATACCATATATGAAAACATTTATGTTATTCACCAAGGGGTGTAAACGGAGCGGATACGGATAGTAAACAGATATCAAAATTTAAAACCATATCTGTCTTAAATGAATAAGGATATGGAACGGATAATCTACGAATACGGATTCGAATACTAATATGGAGCGGATAATTGTCGGATATTGGATAATTATACTAAATTTCATAATTATAAATTACCTAATTTGATTATCTAAATTGACAAAAATTTAATAGAGTTTTTAAGTTTGCAAAGTGGCAATTATGCATTACTAATTGCTTATTGGTTCAAAGAATCAATCCATTATCTTAATAGGTTATATGATTTTCCTACTAAATTTCAGATTTGGATATATACAGATATCCACTCCGTTTATATCCTCACAGAATTATCCATATTTGTATCCGGATTATTTTTCTATATATAAAAAATATCTGTATCCTTATCTGGAAGTATATCTGTTTAATCTGAATTGGGATTATAAGTAGATTCGGAGGGGAATCGAACTCTTGACCTTCACAGAAGTTACAAAATCGTGAGGGGAATCAAACTCTTGACTTTTGGATAACTAACAATCTTAGACTTTCTTTCTAGCCAATTGTGCTACCTCCTATTTCTCTCTGTTTTTTTTTTTTTTTGGTTGAATCAATCAAATGTTTGAGTGGGGAAGAAGAAAAATCTTAAACAAGGTTATTTTTTGTGGTGTTATGAAGGCATGTTTAATTTGATGTGGTCTTTTAGGGAAATAAATAAGTTGGTCTGTTAAATTTTTTTTTTGTTTTTTTGTCTTTCTTGAGCTAAAAGAAAACAATTATTTTACCCTTAATACATTGACTACTTCTAGTCGAGTGCTTAATGTAACTACAACATAAACAACTATATATTGAATAACAACCATATTAATAATTCTGAATTCAAATTAAATAATTGGATGAAAGAAGAATATGACTTCAAAAGTACTGCTTTAATTTTTCCGCTGGATTTTCAAATCCAATTATTTTTTTTTTCTCCAAAATGCAAATAGTACAGTACTTGAAGAAATCATTATTTGGGAGAGCACCGAGATAAATAAAAATGCCCAAATTTGGAAGTTTAGATGAAACATTCTAATCGTCGTTAGACTCTTTAAAGTTTGATATTTTTTTTTTGTTGAAATTTCTAATTTCAATTCAAATATGTTAGTTAGATTAATTATTTCTTCTAAGCACAAAATTATCTGTTCGTTGATGCGTTATTTTCGGGGATTCTCCTTATCTTTCCTTTTCTATTATTTTAGTTCTTTTCAATTAGATCCTTGCCATTTGGTCAGAATTCTTATTTTTATTTGCTGCTAGTCTATTTTATTTATTTATGTATAGAAGTTGGATCATAATGCCATCACTTTCTTAGGAATTTCATTTAAAGCGTCAGAACAGTCTACAATAAATTTATTAACCAGTGGGATATAAATTCAATACATTGCTTGACACCCACTGCGAAGATTAAAAAAAAGAAATATATAAATATATATATATATATATAGAGAGAGAGATGGACTTGGCTAAGTCATGGTGTAAAATGTGTTTGTATTCCACGTTATATCTTAATTTTCAAAGTTCAAATGGCCGATCCGAACCGTTCAAAATGTTCTCCATATTGAAATGTGTTTGGAGACCAAATTTTATATTTTTTAGAATTTTTTTACTATTTATTAAGCCACTTTGAAATCGCTGATCCAATGTGAACAGTAAAAATTTCTGGACCATCGGATCAACGATTTTTAAAGTGGCTTAATAAATAGTAAAAAAAATTCCAAAACATGTAAAATTTGGTCTCTAAGCACATTTCAATATGGAGAACATTTTGAACGGTTTGAATTAGCCATTTGAACTTTGAAAATGAAGATATTGTGTCATGACTCACCAAACGTATTTACACTATGACTTAGCCAAGTATATCTCTTATATATATATATATATATATATATTATATTGATTCAAATGAAAGATGGATAGTAGCTTCATATACATGTCCAGCCCCCTCATTAAGCTTCATAGGGACCAAATAAATATATATAAATATCTATAAATGCGCCATTTCTCCCTTTACAATTTATACCTGTGCAAATAATATCTCCCTTGACAATTAAGGTGACTCTTCCCTCAGTTCGTTTTTCATTTTCATTATCTCTCTTCGTACCATCGATACCTGTTTTTCTTTCCATTCGTCGACAGTGTATACTAGACAACTGACCTTGGCATTGTAAATCTGGTAATGGAGGCCCTGGTAATCCTGTAGATTGTGTGCGTCTGGTGTAGACATTGAGAGAAGGCAGAGGACTGCCCCTTCTTCAGCAATGGTACACAGAGACTTGTTTGTTGATCTCTGTCAAATTAGATCATTGAATCCAATTTTATTCATCTTTCTTTATTTCTTTTGGTTGACGAAGGTGAGAATTTGTGTGATTAGATTGTTCCCGTTGAAGAATCAGTTCTCGGCCCAAGGTAAAATAGCGAGAATTCCCATGCAAACAGGCAAAGTGAGGACCTGTGTTCTATTGTTTCTTCGTTCTCTCTGCGTACCAGGAAGCAGTTCAATCTTGCTCCCAAAATATGAAAGGTCGGTATTGCGCACTGTTGCTAATTCTCCAGAGAACTGGTACCATTCCCCCTCTTTGTCCAAATTGGTTCCCAGAATATACAATGCATGTTCTGGTTATGCGCATGCCAAATTTCTAACTAACCGGTATCATTTATGGACTGTAATTAAATTTACCTATTTTTCAAATAGGAAAGCATGACAGCATGAGCATGTCAGAGTCCCATTGTGTACCAGTTTGAGAGTTTAATCAAACATAATAATACGGACATGTAATAAGCCTTTGCAAATCTCATTCCTGTTAGTATTTGATAAATATTTTGGTGGAGGGAAGAGAGACAAATTCTCAAACTTTTTTATTATTCAAACTATCTTTTATATTTCTCTCTTCTACCTTCTTACAACAGAATACAACTCTATTTATAGACTCCTAAGACTCTTGAAATTCGTATAGAACATAAATGTAAAAACAGAATTCTAAACAGCAGCAGTTAATTCTGACCCTTGGTTGCTAAAACAGCCATAACTAATTATTGGAAACTCCAAATTACTTGAAACTTGCACCATCAGAAACTAGACTCCAAGACACATAAAATAGACTCCTCATTTGCCTAGAATGATCTAGAATTGCCCTTTCAAATTCGCTCATTAATTAGCTACAAAATCTGTCCACTGTGCAGTCATGAATTTAATGAAAAATTAAGTTTATTCATCAACAATTCCCCAGTATTGTCACCCAAAGGATCAATAGTAATGGTAACCAAAGTTACTGGTGATCCCATTTTGCTTGCTAGGCTTCTCTCTTCTTTCCTTTAAAAATTCAGAGAGAGCTTTTAGTTTCCTTTAAAAATTCAAATTACTTTTCTTGCAGCCAAAGTCAAATTAAGATATTTTCAACGAAAGAAGTTACAAATAACAGCAATCCTTTTTACATCGCTTGAAATAGTAATAAAAAACAACAACTTAACAACATAATATATATTAAAAAAAAGCTTTTAAATATATAGAAACGACAAGGATTAACACAAATGTATAATAAAAAACGGCATCTGAAGCAAAAGTCTTTAGAGGGGTGATAATGGTCAGAAAAAAATTAAATGTATAAAGCACCCGCCATCTGAAGCAGACCTTTTTAATTAGAACTGAGAGCCACAGCAGTGTTGACAGCCACGGCAGAGTTTACGAACAAGGTTGTCGGATCTCCCAGGAAAGCAGAAATTACCGCACCTAATGCGATCTTCAAATATTTTAGTAAGATTTTGAACTTTGTTTCACATGTATTCGTTGCATGTCGTAGTGCAATCTCCAACTTCATCCTTGCCGAGCCGTTTGTGGAAATCATGTCACACGATATTAAGCGAGCCATTGAATCTTCTCCCCAATCAGATAACATCTTTATGATGCACCCTATATGGAGGTGAACGTTCTCATTCTTTGCCACATAAGACCATACATGATCGGTTGAACTTTTACCTCTTTTCACTCTCCTTTCAAGACAATAGCCACACTTGGATGTGGATTCTTTTTGAAGCACCATCTCCGCACCGGTGTCGCCACAGATGATTTGCGATTCTAGGTTGACACAACAAGGATGCAAATTGTACAGTCCATTCCGGTCATGGTAGTAGTATCCTTTCACATTCATTCCACAAGCATCACAGAAAACATTGGTATGCTCCTTCTTACCATGTTTACTATATGATGTATTGGGTAAACACATGAAAAGAAAGGTTGATTGGGGGAAGAAGCTGTGTGTTGTGGTTTTACGAGGAGAGAAGCATTCTCGGTGGAGGAGGAAGGGGCACGAATCATTCCCGCATGCATAGTGCGGCCCAATGCCATCCATTTTGCACCCATCACAGATGTAGTTCTTGCCATTATCATTTAGCCAAAGATCATGCCCAGGATTATGTCTGTGAACCATGCAATCACCATGACCCTCTTCGACCTTATGCGATTTGCCCAATTCAAGACCACTGCAAGATTTAAATATGTAACTGGATAAGAATAGTTATTTCATATACACGAGCAAACATTTAAAAAGAATGCATCAGACGAGGGGATTTAATTTTGGCTCCATAGACCTAGAACTGATACCTTACAGACAGGGGTGGATCCAGAATTTTCGTCAGAGAGGGGCAGAAAAATATCGAATCGGGTTTAAATAACTAATCGGTTTCGAATCCTGTAACTAATTAAGTCTTAATAAAAATAATGATTTAATCTATACTTTTCTTGTAATTTCTGATATTTTAATCTATACTTTTCTTGTAATTTCTGATATTTTAATCTATAATTCTAATTATTAATCATAAATGAAGAAATTTATTTTAATTTTAGTCCTAAATTTAACTCAAACAACAAATTAAACATCCAGCGGGGGGACAAAAAAAATTTTAGAGAGGGACAGAGTCGATCGAAACGTTCCGGACTTGCACTAAAATGCAAAATCCAGGGGGGCAGCAGCCCCCCCCCGGTTGAACTTGGGTCCGTCCCTGCTTACAGATGGTATAAGTGTATAGTCAATCGTCAGGGCATGGGGGCTGCTGGTACAATGGGGTGATTAGAGAAAAGATGTCATAAAACATAAGGGATACTAAAGGCATATTTCATGAGTAATTTCTTACTTCTACAAAGTCTGAAACTTATACAAGTGCCTGTGTTGATGGATGGATGTATATGTGAGTATTCGCGAGCTTAACAAATTACTATTGTCGATGATAAGCCGAAGATGAATAAGTAGTGCTATATATCTTAGGCTGAATAAGTAGTGAGCACCAAAGATGATGATGCATTATAGAAGTACTTTTGCATCATATTTCATTTTTTTCTTAATGTTTTCAAACTTTGTAATTTTAGTTGCTTCTAACATTTGCTATTTTTTTTTTTTTGTAACAAAATCAAACCTGGTTATGCTGCTCCCAGAAGGGGCTTGCACAGAATTTGTCTGCTTGATCCGAAAAGGGGCTTGCACATAATTTGTTTGCTGGAGAAACAATTGGTTTATCATCGGAACTCCCTCCATCTCCCTTAAACACTCAGGACAACTCTTCGGTAGCTTCTCTGACCCAGGAAGCAAAACATGTTTTGTTCCATTTGCGTCATATACAGTCCCTACTTCGATTCCTGCACAACTTGGATGCATGGCACTCTTGCACTTGTTGCAGAAACATACTAGGTCCTCCCCAGTCCCTTTGCATATGTTGCAGTTGAACTTCAACCCTGCGTATAACCCAAGGAGGAGATCGCTCTTCGAAATGGTGGAAATGGGCATCCCAGTGGTTAGAAGCTTGTGGCTAGACATTGATCTGGGTAGCTAGAAGCGCGCTTGTGGCTTGAATCTGAGGGAGTGGCGAAATACATAGTGCATTTATAGGTAGAAATGGGACAATATAATACTCGGTTTGATCAGAGAAAGGAAAGCTGGAAATTCCTTATCGGGCTTCTTCGTCCTTTCCTACGAAAGTTCAAAGTCGTGTTATTGCGGAGTCCGATCCGTGATGCATGCATGACAGATTGGAATTGGATGGTCCGGATCTCTACTCAAATTAGTGTTGTTCAGTGGTACGTGGAGGTGGATTAAGATTCTTACTTTAATTTGGAGCTCCAAACAAGTGTTTTTTTTTTTTTTTATCAAGATTAATTATGACTATCTTTTTAATCTTTCTTTGGTTCATTCTTTTCAAGTTAGATAAGTTCTTAAGTTATAATTTTACATAACTTAAACATTTTATTTAACTTAACATTTTCTTTAAAAAATTACTCTTCAACTTTATTTCCGAATACTCTTCTTAGTACACCTTAAAATATAATCTTCATCTTTGTCTAACGGTATGATATGAAGTAACTTACGAACAATTGAACATGATTTCATATAAAAATATACTTAGATATCAAATTTTATATTTTTTTTCACTATTTGTTTAAATAAGTACTATAAAATCCTCTCATCTAAAGATTATGACCATCTGAAAGTAGTGATTTTTTTTTATCTATTTAAAATTAGTAAAAAAAAAATTCTAATAAATATAAAGTTTGGTCTCCTAATATATTTTTATATGAATATATGTTGACCGGTCAAATTGACTATTCGAATTTTAAAATTAAAGATATAGATGTATAGCACGAAATGCCACGAACCGATCCACACTTTGCAAAGTATTATGTATAGCCTTAATCATATTATATTATTTGTAAGATAAAATCAGTTGATATATTTTTTTTATTTATTAAATATTTATTCAAAAGAATTTCTGATATTTTTTTTCACAGTACATAATTTAATCACTACATTAAAAATTAATTCTTGTATTAAGAATAATTTTAGAACCACGGCCACTAGATATTATTAATTTATTATACTATTTAGTAGGTCGTACAACGCATGCCGTGAAGGTGAAACTCGGCTTAGAGCATCTCTATTGATGCAATTGATTTGCAATTGCAAACAGCTATTTACAGCTGTCAATCTGAAAATTAAATTACCGAAGAATTGAATTTCAAATCGCCTGCAACCATGCAATTGCAAATCAATTGCATTTATACATATCAGCGATTTTCTTTTTTTTTTTTGTTTCCGTTGACCCACGCCAAATCAGTTGACCGAGAATACAAGTCAGTTTATTTAGCGTACATCATTCATAAAATATATTACGTACTATCAATATTACAACTATTACAAATCAGGTTAATCAATCCGTTGACCCACGCCAAATCTCTCGTGTGTACTTTTTTTTTTTTTTGACAAACTTGATTTAAAGTAAACATATGCTACATACATCATTCATAAAAAATGATCACATATTCACATATACACTTCAAACATTTTTTTAATGCCTTGGCAGTGGCTGCCTTATCAGGAGGCCATCAACGTACCACTGTATCATTCGGTACCATAATCGCATTCCTCACTTCAAACATCTTAAACATGAAATAATATGCGCATCTGCCACCGGTAACAATTTAAAATTTCAAAAGGTGCTCTCATCTTCAACAGATATCCTCTTTTACAAAATCAAGAAAAAAATAATTT